>CM074953.1:23274100-23301200 GCA_037577455.1 Pangasius macronema | reverse complement strand
GGAAATATGGGTAATTGAGAGACCCGTTGATCCACCCGCGAATGTGTCCACTCAGACGGGGATTCTGAGTTCCGACACCTCCATCATCTTCGACAGGCGCTTACGGGAAGCCTGTGTGATTCTGATCTAAATTATCTGCTATACAGTTAAAATCTCCACCCAAAATTAAAATATCAGCAGTGTTGCAGTTAGCAATCACACTGTTCAGCTTATGTAAAAAGCCCATTCTCTGCACTGCACTGGTGGGAGTGTACACACAGATAAAAACAAAAAGCCATTCATTAAAAAGTATAGATAACATAAACAGAGGGTGAAAACCTCTCTGTCATAAGACACACCACACATTCTACAAATTGTCATCAGAGTTATTCACTTTAGTTATCAGTTTCCTTAAGTGATAGACTTCCACATCAATAAAAGCATCTTCTCTTCTGAAATGTTTAACATCATGAATAAACTGTTTTCGGTCTGGGAAAAACTCCTCAATTACAAATTTGTTTTTTGCCACTTAGTGCTTCTCAAAAATTCCTCAGCACGGTAAACAACACTCAGCTGTTCCTCTTGCAAGCCAAGATTGAACACAATATCTGACAAACAGTCCTTGCTGTCTGACTCTCTATCATCTGTTTTGGTTTCTTTCTTTGCTTGCTTTTTTTCCATGTCCCTTACCTTGTTTCTTTCTCTTAGTTGGCACTTTAAAATTGGGCTCGCCCTCCATCTTCACGTCTCCCCCATCCCCCTGCACTGGTGTAGTGTCCGGTGCTTCCAAGCGACAGCTCTGCACCCCTGTGCCTGCCTCTGCCAGCGCAGGCAGCTCCAGCACCGCACCAGAATCCACTGAGCAGGGCCTCTCCAGGTCCGGTTCAGCCAAGCAGGGCTTGGGGCTCACTCTCCTTCAGTTCTGGTGCAGCAGCCACTCCGGGGCCCTCAGCAGCCGGCCAAACTCCAGCCGCAGGGGGAACGACCACAGCAGGCTCAGCTGCTTCTTGCCCCAGTCACTCAGAAACACCGGGTCACTTTGCCTCTCAGGATAGGCAACAACTTGCCCTGTTTTACCACATTTTGAACATTTTATGTTGGCATCTGAAGATACAAAGATGTTATAATCGAAACTGTCGATTTGTGACCCATCCTTGAACGAGTAAATATGATCTGTTCTTCTCTACTTAAGTTTTGCATAATTTTGCTTATGTACTATTGTGTATGAAACCGTTGCCCTGTCTTACAGCGACTGCAACACTCCTACAGTTTCCAGGTTAAGTGATTCTTTGGCCATTTTATCTCCTTTCATTTCCCCGAACTCCCAAACTGAGCTGCTGCTCCCACCTGCTTCAGTCTGTACTGTATGAGCATAATTGCTGGGATGGTGTCCCCTCGACCTGACTGATGTGTTTGTAGGCTAAGCAGCGATGCCGAACACGCCACAGCTCTGTCCTGTCACTCCCTCTGCACAGGTAACAGGCTGGCAGGTAGGTCCTGGGGGCGGGGCTTAAGGAACACGGTCGGAAATTAGGGCGGGCTCAAAGAATTAAAAAAGAAAAATCATTCCGCTCGTCGAACCCAACCACTTAAATGTCAGATAAAAAAATAGACCTAATGCACCTTTAAGTTTTGTAACATGTGACGTTTTTGTGCATGCGCAGCGGACTGACGCATTATAAAAAACAAACACACAATTATTCACGCTTTCATACTCAAATTTATTCACACAAAGAGCAAAGTTGACTGTTTGAAGAACCAGTTAATTCAGGATTTAGAAAATCGTTTAACTGTAAGATAATAAAACAGTGAAAAACACTTGGCGGTATGAGTGTATTTCCTCTCACAGCTCCGATCCTGGGAATGACCGAGTACGAAAGCAAAGCATTCTGCGCATGTGCGGTGACCTGCACAGGGGGCGTGGTCACCACTCACCCCAGACACGCCCACTCCACAGCACTACTGAAATCCCTGGGAGGGGTAGGATTAGATCAAATTAATGTTTAAGTTAAATGGCATCTGTTAAAGTTAAATGATAATCAAACAGCAAACATAAAGCTGGATTATATTGTTATAATGTCATATGTTAATCATAGCCAAAAGCTTCCTATGTTTGTAAGTTATTAGCTCCTTAGCTTCACTTACCGGCGTTAGCACTGTGCTCAGTGTAATCTTCATCATTAACCCTGTCATCTTCATCATTAACTATCATCATTAACCCCATCATCACCATTAACCCCATCATCACCAGTAACCCCGTTATCATTATCGGATCATGGAGCCGAGGCACAGGGATCTCCTCCGAGCCCAGAGGCTGCACCTGTGCGAGCAGCTCGTAGTGGATGATCTGATAGTTCAGTATTTATATCAAGAGGACATTTTAACCGAAGCTCAAGTGGAGGAAATTCAGTCACAGAAGTCTAACAAAAACAAGACATTAATGCTGCTTAGCATTCTTCCAAACCGCGGCCCCAATGCTTTTAAAGTGTTTGTGCAATCCCTCGAGCAGGACTTCCCCTGGATTAAAGAGAAACTGCTGCTTTTAGCTGAGGGAGAGGAGGATGAGGAGGAGGATGGAGGAAGCGGGACAGAGCTGTCCAACACCTCCGGTAAGTTTCACACGGGGTTTATTACTGACCTCTTCAAGGAAAGACACAAAAAAATAATGTTATAAATGCTACTGTTCAGCACTCTGTGAAGGGTAAGTGCAGGGGAGATTTACATGTCATGTTACAGTACAATGCCTGTAAAGTAAAGTTGGATGTAGCTAAAAGCTCTGGTCATGAGGCTACTTTTCCTATAAATAGCTGCTGCAGTTGTTTCAGGGTAAAGTATTTGCATTAAATGGCCTTTATGAAGAAGGAAGTTCAATGTGCGCTTTAGAGGAAGCCAAATTCTGCAGTGTGCAACTAAAATATTATTATAATTATAACATGATTATCAGTCACTGTGTGGGGCTGCATGACTGAGCCATGATCTGAGCAAGCTGTAGCCTCCATTTAGAAAAAAACAAAAACATACATGAACACTGTACAAATATACTTAAAACTTTAGCTTAGCAGTAGCTAGGTAGATTTTTTTGAAAGTTTTTTTTTTTCCAAACAAATCTTCTACTTACAAAATAATTTTCACTTACATGCCACAACGTGATGTAATGATGAAACCAATGCCACCTTGATTTCACAAGTACTAACTTTGACAAGCAAAGTAGACTGCGTCCGTACACGACTGACTAAAGCTTCTCAACATGCCACCCTTGTACAGATCAGGTGACCACCAATACATACAGTTTGTTTATGTCTGCATTTCATGTGGCAGTTGATTTTATGTGAGAGACTGAGCAGCTGGCACTGATACCAGATGACCAGACACGAGGACAAAATAGGTGTAGGAAGAGAACCAACACAGAGAGCCAGTGTTGCTAACTCTTTTCAGAGGAGTATAGCAAAAAGCTGCTAGAATCTCCAAAATACAGTGGTGCTTGAAAGGTTGTGAACCCTTTAGAAGTCTCTGTATTTCTGAATAAATATGACCTAAAACAACAACAGATTTTCACACAAGTCCTAAAAGTAGACAAAGAGAACCCAATCAAACAAATGAGACAAAAATATTATACTTGGTTATTTATTTATTGAGGAAATCATCCAATAATTGTGGTGAACAGAAAAGCATCTCAGAATGCACAACATGTTGAACCTCAAGGAGGATGGTTTATCTGTCAGCCAAGAACAGAAAGCTGAGGCTGCAGTGGGTACAGGCTCACCAAAACTGGACAGTTGAAGACTAGAAAAACCTAGCCTGGTCTGATGACTCTTGATTTCTGCTGAGGAACACAGATGGCAGGGTCAGAATTTGGTGCAAACATCATGAATCCATGGACCCAACCTGCCATGTGTCACCAGCCCAGGCTGGTGGAGGTGGTGTAATGGTGTGGGGAATGTTTTCTTGCCACACTTTGGGCCCATTAATAATCAATCAATCATGGCCTGAATGCCACAGCTTATTTGAGTATTGCTGCTGAACATGTGCAGCCCTTCATGGAGACAATTTCCCTACTTTCTAATGGCTACTTCCAGCATGATAATGCACCGTGTCACAAAGCAAAAGTCGTCTCAAACTGGTTTCATGAACATGACATGACAATAATCAGTGTTCTTCAGTGGCCTTCCCAGTTATCGGATCAGAATCCAATAGAACACATTTGGGACGTGGTCGAATGGGAGACTTGCAGCAAATCTGCAGGAAATGTGTGATGCGATCTCAACATGGACCAGAATCTCAATCTTCCAACATCTTGTGGAATCCATGCCACGAAGAATTGAGGCTGGTTTGAGAGCAAAGGGCCCTACCCAGTACTAGTATAGTGTTCCTAATAAAGTGCTCAGTGAGTGTAGAGCGCAATACGATAAAAGAAGCAGTGGTAGTGAGTAGTTATGAAAAAAAAACATGAAGGAAATGGTTACAGATGGAATAACTTGCTTTTATTACTATAAGTAGGATTAGTGATTGGCTGTTGGGAACATTGGCTCACAGAAACACGACTAACTCAGTCTAATTCATAACCTGCTCTCTTAGCTCGTGTGAGCATCAGATATGATGTGAGCTGGAGAGCTGTATCGAGTACAAAACAGTCACTAATCTCAGCTTATAAAGTTGCTAGATTTGTCTCTTTTTTGATATAATGCAAGTAGGGGAGTCTAAAAAGTCACCAAATATAGAGACAAAGTCTTTAAGTTGGCAGTACAACAGAGAACAACAACTAAACACAAAGACATACACACAGAAACAGAGATAAATATACATCAGTGCTGAGGTAAGTGCTGGTCTTTGTCTGTAATACAAACATTAGTCACAAGTCAGTCAGTCATACTATGAATTGTACAAACATCAAAATCAAAGAAAATTAATTACCTGTCTTCAGTTTAATTCAATTTTATTTATAGAATTTATTTTAACAGTGAACATGAACACAAAGCAGCTTTACAGAAATCTGGATGTAGATGTAGATTACCCAAACATGTTTGGTCATTTGGGACAGCATGGTTCTTAAAATACAGTAAGTGGAGAGAGGAAAAGCGAAGGGATATAATGGATAAATTGATGCATGAAACACCACACAACTACACTTAAATGATGGATCCTCTGTGCTATAAAAGGTATTTTTATGAAGCAGTTTAAGAAGCAGGGGAATAAGGCAGACTGGGAAATATTAGAATGTTACTCTAGTTCCAGGAACATTAAAACCAAGACACATAAATTACACTACATGGAGAGTTGGGACAATTTTGACCTTGTAAAAGAAACAGTGAGCTCGCCAGAACCGTGAGCCCACCAACGACATTAGTAGTACATCCACGTACGATATGTATGGTTCATCCACGTACAATACTGTGGGCGTGTGGCTTGATTCAGAAGAAAGAAGTCATTAGGCTGTTGACAAGTTTCAGTCAGACATGTAAAGTCAATGTTATGGTCCATAATTAAGTCAGAATTGAACAATGCCTTATTGGTCAGTGAGCAGGTAAGATAAGACAATTCTGGTGTTCACTTCGATAATGTGTTCAGGTAAAATGGGACTTAGTCTGTCTTAGTTTAAAAAGACACTACAACAATTGTAGTTAATTGTATTACTAACAATTACATTTATTTATTTATTTATTTAAAACAATTTTTATGAAAACAATTAATTCGTACCTGTCTCCACTGATTATTCTTTCCTCCATCCTCATTGGCATCCTTTCCGTTTCCTTTTTCTTTAGTTCTCCTTGGTGCCATATTGTCTTTGATGGACTGTTCTAGAAAAGTTAAAGCTGTGATTAGGCTTTTCTAAAACTTTCTAACTATACAGTCCCCTCTGAAAGTATTTAAATGGCAAGACCACCTCTTTTGTTTTTGCTATACACTGAAGACATTTGGGTTTGAGATCAAAAGATGAACATGAGACTATAGATCAGAATTTCAGCTTTCATTTCCTGGTATTTACATCTGGACGTGTTAAACAACTTAGAACATGACACCTTTTGTCTGAACCCATTTTTCAAGTGATCAAAAATATTGGAACATGTGACTGACAGGTGTTGTTTGTTGCCCAGGTGTGTCCTGTTAGACTGATTGTTTAAATAGTAAATAGCTCTGAATGTCTATTCTTGGTTTGAGCCCTGGGTTTCCCCTGTGAAGAGTGCGTTTGTTGTTAAAAAGAACAAACCAACATGAAGACCAGAGAGCTGTCTATGTGAGAAAAACAAGCCATTCTGAAGCTGAGGAAAGAGGAAAAATCAATCAGAGCCACTGCACAAGCATTGGGCATAGCCAATACAACAATTTGGAATGTCCTGAAAAAGAAACCACTGGTGTACTAACAACTAAACATTGAAAAGGTCGGCCAAGGAAAACAACAGCAGTTGATGACAAACATTGTGAGAGCTGTGAAGAAAAACCCAAAGACAAGACTCCATGACATCACCAGCAACCTCCACAGGGCAGGAGTGAAGGAATCACAATCCACCATTAGAAGAAGACTCTGAGAGCAGAAACATAGAGGCCATACCACAAGATGCAAACCTCTTATCAGCAGAAAGGATCAGAAGGTCAGATATGAATTCACCAAGAAATCAGAGATGAGCCACAAAAGTTTAAAAAAAAAATTGTTTTGTCCCATAATACTTTCAGGTAAAATGGGTCATTAAAACACTTTACAACAGAAAAGTACATTGGGAAATATTTTGATTTTGATGAATACAGTGAATAAAATACATCATTATAATGCAATTGTTCAGATATTTATTGGTGTTGTAAAAGATTGATAGACTTTATAATTAGATGACAGCCATAACTACACACAAAACCCCCAAAGCCAGAGTACCGGTTTATTTTCGTGGGTGTGCTTGTATAATGTGTGTGTTTGCGCGTGCCTGGTTTGGGTGTGCTTGTGTAGTGCGAGTGTAAGCCTCGTCTGGGTGTGCTTGTATAGTCTGTGTGTGTGTAAGCCTCGTCTGTGTGTGCTCATATAGTGTGTGTGTGTGTGTGTGTGTGTGTGTGTGTGTGTGTGTGTGTGTGTGTGTGTGTGTGTGTGTGAGCCCTGGTCTTCTTTTCTTTTCTTTCCTTTTCTTTGGTTGTCATGGCCATGACTCTTCTTTTTCTCTAATACACACATATTTCTGATAAATGATACTGATAAATTGTCTTTTATTGGCTATTAATTATTAACTCTGCCTTTGCACATCTCTCTCAGTTTCTAATTTGTGATTGTGTGTGATTTTGCACTTTAGTTTCTGTCCATGAGGATTGACTTTTGCCTTTCTGTTTCTCTGTTCAGTGAATACTTGCAGTTTTGTGTTATAGCCACCATGTTCTTGTGCATGTATAGGGGCCCTGACCACCCTAACTCTGCTCCTGGTTGTCCTTGCTTTTGTGAGGTGATTGAAAAGCCTCTCAGAACAAACTGGGGATGTGAACTTTCTTTGTTTCCATTTCTGCTGTTCAAAGAAAAATCATATCTAACTTGTTTTGAACAAGAGAAGAATAGATGTAGTAATGCTCAGAAATGGCATCAGCACTGCAGAGATATCAATATGTATGTCTTCTATTTTTGTGGTGTTGCTGGACTGGTCCATTTTCTCTATTTGCTGTATTCTATTTGGTTGCTTTTTTCACTATTCACAAAAAGTTTGTTGTGGTATGGGCTCAGTTAAATGTAAATGCCGAAAAGCATTTTGCATTCGATATAAATGATAAAACTGGACAGGTACAGTTTGGGGATGTAGCTAAAATAATTCTCTCTCTCTCTGTTCAGCTCTGTGGGCCATTCCCGAAGATATCCTTCAAATGGTTCCATCTGATCATCAGCTGAATAGGCTGGCAGCTCGGCTTGGCTTGGAGTGGGAGATGGTGCTGCTGGACTTGGGCTTGACGTCGGTAGAGATCTCCCGCTGCCGTGCAGATCATCCACACAGCAGTCACAGTCAGGTGCTGGCAGCCCTGGTGATCTGGAAGCAGACTCAGGGTCGGAGAGCCACGGTGCAGCGTCTACTCCAGAGCCTTCAGAATTCAGAAATTCATCCTTCTTCCCTCAACCAAGTATTTGTCTAAGGCTACTAGGAGAATATGTAAAAGACTAAACCTTTATGCCCAAATAGGAGAGATGGACACACACACACCAGTGCTGTATGTTTCATACAGAACAGTGTTGAAGAAAGGCAGAGATTCTTACTTTTTTTCTTGCTACTTTTTCACTGTGACAGGTTGCTGTTATATACTGTAGAATGGAAGTACCACCAGCTGAACTTTGTCTTTAAGATTTTATCTCTGTTTGACACAGAAACTTTTAGGAAAATTTTAAACTTTTTTAATTTGCATAAAAAAATGTGGTTTTTATTAGTCAGTAAATTGTATGGATTTACAATGTATTCAACACAATAAATGCAGTAATTTTATTTTGTTTTTATTTACACTATAAATACACCAATCAGCCATAACATTAAAACCCCTGAGAGGTGAAATGAATAACATTGATTATCTTGTTAAAATGGTACATGTCAACGGGTGGGATATATTAGGCAGCAAGTGAACAGTCAGTTCTCGAAGTTGATGTTTAGATGACTGGGCGCCCAAGGCTCACTGATGCCCGTGGGGAGCGAATGCCCGTCTTGTCCGATCCCACAGAAGAGCTACTGTAGCACAAACTGCTGAAAAGGTTAATGCTACTCTGATTAGAAAGGAGTCAGAACACACAGTGCATCACAGATTGCTGCATATGGAGCTGCGTAGCTGCAGACCAATCAGAGCACCCATGCTGACCCTGTCCACCACACAAAGCTCCTACAATGGACACGTGAGCATCAGAACTGGACCATGGAGCAATGGAAGAAGGTGGCCTGGTCTGATGAATCATGTTTTTTTTTTACATCATGTGGACGGATTACCTGGAGAAGAGATGGCACCAAGATGCACTATGGGAAGAAGACAAGCCAGTGGAGGCAGTGTGATGCTCTGGGCAATGTTCTGCTGGGAAACCTTGGGGCCTGGCCTTCATGTGGATGTTACCTTTACACGTACCACCTACCTGAACATTGTTGCAGACCAGGTTCACCCCTTCATGGCAACAGTATTCACTAATGACAGTGGCCTCTTTCAGCAGGATAAGCAGAGTTCAAGGTGCCTCCTAATTCCCAGATCTTAAACCGATCGAGCATCTGTGAGATGTGCTGGACAAACAAGTCCGATCCACACAGGCCCCACCTCGCAACTTATAGGACTTAAAGGATGTACTGCTAACGTCCAGTACACCTTCAGCACACCACAGGGGTCTTGTGGAGTCCATTCTTCGAATGGTCAGAGCTGTTTTGGTGGGTTTTAATGTTACGGTTGTTCAGTGTACTGACCTGACTCTGTATGCTTGTGTGTGTTTTCAAAATCAAAATACATTGTCAGCAAATCGTTAGCAAAAACTTAAAACTGAAAAATGCTGTTTGCATAAGTATTCAACCCGTGTGCTATGGAAGTTCTATACAGATGAAAGATAGCAATATATAACAAACTCTAATATAGTAATATGTAAGATATGTAATATTGGATCATTTTCCTCTGTAAATAAATGTGTATCATATGTTTCTCATTTGTTTAACTGGGTTCTCGATGTCTACTTTTAGGACTTGTGTGAAAATCTGATCTTTTAGGTCATATTTATTCAGAAATATAGAAGATTCTAAAGGTTTCACAAACTTTTAGGCGCCACTGTAGGAAAAAAGGCTAAAAAATATCCAATATGCAAACCTATCACTGCCCATTCCTCAAAAAACACCATCACCAACGGTGAAGCATGGTGGTGGCAGCATAATGCTCTGGGGACACTTTTCCTCAGTGGAGATTGGGCATCTTATTCAAATTGAAGGAAGAATGGATGGGGCAAAATACAGGGAGATACTGCAAGACAAGCTGCTTCAGTCTGCTAAAAAAAAACCAAACAAAACTAAAGCTTGGGAGAAAATTTACCTTTCAGCAGGACAATGAGTCTAAACACAAGGCCAAAGAAACAAAGGAGTGTGTGAACAGTACAAAAGGTGGACGTTCTACAGTGGCCAAGCCAAAGTTCATATCTTAATCCAATTGAGAATCTGTGGTACTGTTTTAAAATTGTAGCCCAAAAGCATCATCCAACCAACATGGAGAAGCTGGAGCATGAATAGTTATGCAAGCAGCATTTTTCAGTTTCTGACAAATAATAAATCTTGACTTTGAAAATGTACTTTAAGAGCATACTGGTTTGCAATAAAAATACTGGCTGGAATAATCTGTCATTTGTTGTGTAGACAAATCTGATGACTTTTAAGGGGGTTGAATGCTTGTACAGGGCATATACACTCACTGAGCACTTTATTAGGCACTATACTAATACTGGGTAGGGCCTCCCTTTGTTCTCAAAACAGCCTCAATTCTTTGTCACATGGATTCCACAAGTGTGACTGTGACACTGTCACAACTTCACCGGTTCGGGCAGAAATGAGGTAGCAGGAAGCAGACTTGGAAACAATTCACAAGCGTTTTATTTTTCACTTTCGCTTTCAGCAGTTTTATTTTTCTCGTGCACGCACGCACACACATGCGCGGCTCTGTGTCCATTCACAACCTGCCGCACGACCAAGCACCTGCTTCCATAATCACATCACACAGCACCTGCAGATTTTTCAGGTGCACTTTCATCCCCTGTTCTACCACGTCCCAAAGGTGTTCTACTGAACTCTGTCAGCAACAATACTCAAATAGGCTGTGGCATTCAAGAGATGATTGACTGGTATTAATGGGCCCAAAGTGTACCAAGAAAACATTCCCCACACCATTACACCACCTCCACCAGCCTGGACTGGTGACACAAGGCTGGTTGGGTCCATGGATTCATGCTGTTCGCACCAAATTCTGACCCTACCATCTGCGTTCCTCAGCAGAAATCGAAAATCATTAGACCAGGCTACGTTTTTCCAGTTTTAATTTGAGGCTATTTACATCCCATCATCTGGTAAACAGTGTTGGAATTACAGCATTGTTTATATTTTTATATGTGGTTCCCTTTTTTACGGGAGCAGAAGTAATTGGATAACCTAACATAATCATAAATTAAATTGTCACTGACCTACATTAACCCTGATTAACCTCCATAACTGTCTATGCATGCTTCACCTGCTCACACTGCCATTTAAACCAGACCAGGATCTGGTTAAGCCTAGTTTGCTAATCCCTGTTTCCTTTTAATCCAGACTGTGAAACAGTGTACCTGACAGTGTAGGGAGATGTTGGTGGGGCTCACCAGGGTCAAAAATCAAATCAGAATGGTAAATGATGGCAGAATGATGGAGATGCCAGTTGCCCTCAGAGTAGAACATGCTTCCCAACCAAATCACACTAATTCACTGTTCCAGAGAATATTTCTAAATGCTTACCCAGTTCATAATATTATTTTTTGTCCCAGTGTGATTTTGTCCCAGAATGGCCTAAACCTAAACATTTTCCCAATATACCTAACTTCCTGTCCAGAATGTATCACTTCCTTTCTGGATACATGAAGGTATGACACTTAGATAGCCACTACAGCAGGGTTATTTTTCATTGTAACTGGTTTCCAACAGTAGAGGGGGACACTGGAGGAGGAATGTAAAATATTGTTTTCCTTCAGAACAACCCAAAATGAAAAATAAATAATTTGTAATCCCTGACCACAGCTATTAATTTTACTGTGTTGCATAATAGTTACTCAATAAAATCGTTTGAGGTTAGATAACTCTAATTGCAATAAATTGTTCCCTAGATTTTAATTAAAAGATACTCTTGGTTGCATGGATAAACTAATAGGCTACTTGGTCAGTGGTATTCCCATAGTGGTATGCCTTTCCATTGGACAAGGCAGACGGAGGCTGAAACTGTGCCACAGAATTACAGAGTTTGCAAAAGTGCAAAATGTACTTATATGGTGGATTTACTTGATACAAAGGCCAATAGGTGTTTCGCTACATGAACTAAATAGGATATATTCTGAATGGAAAAAAACAATGCTTGCTGTACATTTACTTGATACAAAGGCCAATAGGTGTTTGTCTATTATTAACATTTACTGCATCCCTCATGTTTAGATGTGGTTCTCTGTTCTTTGTGCAGATAGGCTGTACTTGTTCATGGCCCCATATTTTTGTAGAAATGTACGTCTTGTGGAACCGTATCAGTCTCACTGCCTTTTGCATTGTGCTTTACTTTTAGGTGACGCTGTATAAAATAATCAGCTAAATTAATACACAGTAAATGTACAGTAAGCATTGTTTTTTTTCCATTCAGAATATATGCTATTTAGTTCATGTAGTGAAATTCAAACAGATTTGAAGAGCTGAGAGACACACACAAGAACAGGAAATAAACCGTTGTTCAGCATAATCTGTAGCTACAAATGTGATTAAAATCACATTTGTAGCTACAGATTATGCTGAACGACGGTATATTTCCTGTTTTTGTGCTGTGGTTTTCTTTCACAGAATTTTTAGATGGGGTTTCTGCATATCAGAGCACGTGTTTGTGTGTGTGTGTGTGTGTGTGTGTGTGTGTGTGTGTGTGTGTGGTACATACACCCACAGACTGTGCTTTAATATTGGGTGTGGTGTAAGTGTGGCCACTTTCACATGTAGTCAAGGATGTGTAATACAGAGAAACGCATCCAGTGGCAGCTCCCTACAGCACAATAGCTTTAGACCAACAGTTTTAGGTCAGAAGTGTACGCAGAACCCTATATCACTGGAGTTGTAGAACAACAGTTTCAGAAAACTGTTTGGTTGGCTACGTGGTTGGTTACGAACATCATTGAAGAATGACTGTTACAGGTGTCATCAATAATTATTAAATGGCTGATTCTTGCCTCTACGGGCAGCATAAGCCACAAGAACCTCCCCACTCCCATGTTTTGACAGCATGATAAGCTCTTTGCTTCTTGGCACCCAAAGGCCTCTGAATAGGTGTATAGCATTAACCATAGCACAGAGACACTTGGAATTTGGCCAGTCCACCTCAACCCCCAGCCAGACGGGCAAGCAAAGTACAGATGCATGGCAGATTGTCTTTAATTATTTTTCAAATATTTTTTATTTTTCATAGTAGGCCAAAATGTCAATGCAAAGCGATTGCAGCAGAGCAAATCTACTGGAACAGCTTAGGAATGGTCACACCTAGAGGTTCAAAAATCACACTGTCAAGCTAGGCCAAGGGACCTTGTTAGAGACTTCATTTTCTTTTTATGCTACATTTGACAGAAGTTCGTAACCCAATTTCTGGCCTGCGACTAAAAAAAAACAAAACAAAACAAAGAAAACACCCCCTCTACTCATCTGGAATTCCTACTTGGGAACTACGGATGGTCTCCTCAACTCTGAATTCAGCAAGTGATGTCAAATCAACATGGCCACATCAACAGGAAACACAGAGGCACTTCTTACCATTATAATGTATATATAAGTATTAGCTATAGATCAATCAACATACAGACATTTTCACTTGTTAAATCTATAACACTGACTCTACAGTTCACTGGAAAATATACATCACTCATCACAGTTAGCTGCTAGCTTGTTGTTAACAAAAGATGAACATGAAGGCATGTTTACTTTTCCCCACTTTGTAGTGCAATCGCATGGAGGTAGAAAACAACGTAATTCCAAGCTCCAACTTCCCACTTTTGAGGTAATTTGAAAGCAGCGTTAGACCCAGGAAGGTTCCAAAACAACCTAACAAAGTTATGTATTCTATAATAAATATATGGGAACACCGAAGCCGGTCTTCTGACCTGTGACAAATCTGGAAATGATAACTAAGATACCCTTTGCCCCTTGGTTTTTTTCCCTGTGTTGAGAAGCTATGTGTACTGAAATTAAAGTCAGGAAATTCCAAAAATCAAATATAAATCACTGAAATCGTTCAATCTCTATATGAGGTTTCCAGTTTTATTTTGAAGTTCCTCAGATGCCTCAGAAGTCTCAGATGCCCTTGAATTGCTCTGTGGCACCATGTTCAAGCCATAAAGACATATAATGATTAGACCTTTTCAGAGGTCTTACAAATTGTGAAATTAATTTCAAATTTCAAATAAACTTAAAGTGATTTGTTTTCCAAAATGTTGACTTAAATTTCCAGAAATTTGTCCAAATTCAAAAACATATTAGTTAACAGTAATTACATTCTTAATTCCAAAATTATCACATTTCTGGAAGCTGAGATTGCAAATCTTGAATGATCTCAAATTTGAAATATTTGGAATATTAATAATTTGGAATTCAGATCCAAATTTTGGGATATGTATCAAAATATTGGAGTTGAAGGCCAGTATACTGGAATGGGATAATTGGGAATTCTTATTTGGAATACTAACATTGCAATCTATTTATCTCATGACTCTTCTTGTGATTTGTGTTCATTCTGTTGAGTTTTTGAGAGAGCGCTGAAAAGTGGACTGAATAAGCACAAGCTTAACTGCTAAAGTTCCACCTGCCTCCCGAGTCTTCCTCCACACCCTCCTCCCACACTGGGGTCTTAATATAGTAAAAAGTAAAGTAGACACAGACACTAGAACAATGTGGTTTTTAAAATTGTGTTTTAAAATTCTAGCCTATTGTTACTGTGCTCAAGATGTTGTCCTGCTTTTTGGGGTTTTGTGATTACTGTTGGACAGAAATTAAAAAAAATGAGAAAATAGATATGGAAGAAAGTTGAGAGTTTACACAGCTCTTTTTGTTTTAAAACACTCCCAGATGGCACGGCGGATGAGGGTGTAAAACTGTGATGTTGCCGGATTGTTTGAACATTATTAAACATTTTATTTGAGCCAATTACAAGAAACCATTACAGGACCTTGGTATTATAAAGTCTCTATCTGAGTTAAAATTAAATAGCAGATATTACCTTATAATATGGTCATGAAGTGTAAACATGTTTACTACAACATGTTTAATTCCTTTTTGCTTTTATTGCACTAACATTAGGCCTCATTCATCAAAAAGTGAGCAAAGTTATGTGTAATGTTTGTGTAAGACAAATCCAACAAAAAATTATGCTGGATTTACAAAAGTTTCATAAAGGCTGATTTTATTGCTACGTTCATGTATGGTTCTAGATAACCTGTATTGTTTGGTGTGAGCTTCATAGGCAAGAAGATGAACTGTAAAGCCTTGTACAGGGACTCAAGCAACCTCCCATCAGCTTTCATGGCCCTAAGCTCAGCGGTGTACCATGGGACCAGTGGAACAAGTCTAGATATCTGAGGAGCAAATGTATTGAGTGTTAGAAATAAGAGTGCTAAAGTTGAGAACTAAGTCCATATTAAAGAGTGAAGTAGAAAAAGAGGAAACTTGCACATTGAAGAGGTGGATCAGAGTTTATGATAATGGATCAGAGTTTATGATAAAATGCACTGTTTCAATAAAGGAACATCAACGAATTTGTGATCAGAGACACTCAGACAGAGCCAGACTCTGAGTGATGGCCACTAGTACAGACAGTATCAGGTGTATGGCCATGCATATGGCAGGGCACTGGGCAGTGTGGAGAGTCCATACGAGCATTTAGATCCTCAACCGGGACAATTTTAGACGGTAAAAGCTAGGGTGATGAGTTCATTAAACTTAGATAACAAGCTTTGTAAGGACTTTGCTGGTCGATAAATCAGAACAATTAAAACTGGAACAGTGTGAACAGTGGAAACTTGTCCATAGAGTCCCTGCATTTATACCAGCAAATGTTAATATTCATAAAGTCCTCATTCACAACCCCATAAAGGCAAACGGAGAGCATACTCCTGTTCAGTTTAGCTGATATTCCGGTCTACGTGAATTCACCCAGCCTCCTCTGTGTGTACAGAGCACCACTGGGGCGCAGCACTAAACCGTGAACATCCCGTTTCCATCCAACCTGCGTAAAGCCGCGTTACCTGAAGGTGCTGAAGCTGCTGGACTCGCTCCGATCAGATGACCATCATTACCTATAAATTACCTGTAATGAATAAATAAATAAATATATAAATAAAGCCCTTAACATGTTATAGTGCATGTGTAACAGCTGTGCTGCTTTGAGCTGGTGACAGGATGTGTGCCAACACTGGTGACACGGAAGCCTTCACTTTCACTGACTTTCAGCGAGGAGACCCAGGCTTCAGACTTCATCAGCACAGCTCCTGTCTAAGCGAAGGCGGCTGAGGACTTCGGGGTCCAGCTCCCGTGTGGATACACACCATGAGGACTGCTTTACTCGGAATATTTATTCTCCTGAATGGAGCAATTTGCGCGTTTGAGTACAACTTTAACGGCGTGATCAGACACTTTGCTGTGGGAGACGGTAAGGTGTTTGTTGCTACAGACTCTCAGCTTCACCAGATGCGGCACGATCTAGTAGAGGAAAATGTTAAAGACATATCAAACACCACTCACCCGAACGCAGTGAACATCCTGTTGCCTTTTGAGGCGAACGGAACTCTGATCACCTGCGGCACTTCAGACTGCGGCTACTGCGAGGTCCTGAACATCACCGACATCACCCACACTATCTACAGGGAGAAAGACCTGCCGGTGGGACCATATGTGAATGAATCATCGGTTGCGTTCCTGTTTGATTATACTACAGACAAAAGAAAAGGCACATACATGTTGGTGGGGAGAGAGGATCATGAAGTTGATGATAAAAAGGCGAAGTCAGGAGAGTGTTCCGTTGATTCCGGTGTGTTATTGCGCAGCACTCTCCAAACTCAGCCAGGTGAAATATTTTCTAAAAGCTCATCTTCAGCTGAAGCCTACATTAAAATTCCTGATGTTAAGTGGGTGGACGGTTTCCAGGTATCCTCACAGTCCTACCTCTTCGCCAACATTATTTCAAGCAGCGGAAAAAAAGTGTTTTTCTTAAAGATGGATAACAGAGAGATAAAAACAGATATGACGAAATCTCTGAAAGTTGCAGCTTTACACTGCTGTAAGGACCAAAGTCGCCAAAAACTGGTGTCCTCTGCCTTCATCTGGTCTGACTCTTCTCTTTTATGGATGGGAATATTCACTGCAGAACGTCCACACCACCCTGAGAACACTGCTCTGGCAATTTACAACCTTACTGACAGCAGACCAGAGAACCCTCCTGCAGAAATCATATGTAGCCCAGCATGTAGCGCACAGGTTGGAAACACTTAGAAAGTTGTCCTAAACATACTGCTTAAAACATGTTGATGTAGACCTATTTATAATTTAATTTAATCTCCATGCAAACAACAGCATTCTGGTTATGTATGTAATATTGGTAAGTTTCTCTTGCTTCTGTAGAGTAAGGAGTCTTCTGTAAACCCGCTTGCTGTGGTGTTCAAACACAGTTCAATGACATCTGTGGCAGCAAAAAGGAAAGGTTCTTGGACTGTGCTGTACATTGGAACTGCAAATGGCCAACTGATAAAGGTCTGATTCTCTCTCTCTCATTCATTTATGTTAAATGGTACAGCCAAACCCTATACACACAGAGGGCCAGACAACACTAGCACACTATTTTTGTGCAAGCAAAGATATATTTTGAAGAATTGGAGAAAATGCATATAAAAACATATTTTCTTATGTTATATGCAACAACAGTATGTTTGTAAACACTGACGATTCGCATGATTTAGAGACAGTGGCACTGAGGAGTCAGAGCTAGAGGTAGCAGAGCTGAAGATGTTGAGGTTCTCTTTGGGAGTGACGAGGTTGGATTAGGAACGAGTACATCAGAGGGACAGCTCATGTTGGACGTTTGGGGGACAAAGTTAGGGAGGCCAGNATGGAGCTGCCAGGCAGGAGGCGAAGAGGAAGGCCAAAGAGGAGGTATATGGAGGTAATAAATGAGGAGATGAAGCTCGTGGGTGCAAGTGTTGAGGATGCAGAAGATAGGGATAGGTGATGAGAGAGCGATGATTCGCTGTGGCAACCCCTGAAGGGAAAAGCCGAAAGAAGAAGAAGAAGTATGCTTATAAACACAGTGAACATAGCACACTTACATTTTTATTTATTATTGTTAATTCTAATATATAGTTTGCCTATGCCTACTTCTACCTTGTATGATATGTTCACACTTATCCTCTCCATATAGGAAGTGGTTGACATTCAAATTAAACTTTACAATGACTGTCAAAGGCCATGCGTTGTGTGAAAACTCCACATAATGATTCCAAGCCTTGTTTTTGTGTGTGTGATATGACAGCTTGTGCTGGACACAGATTACAGAACTGGCTGTGCAAACGTGCTATACAGATCTGATGATGACAGGATGGTGTTTCCCAAAATGTACTTTGACCCAGTGGATCATAATTACATCTACATAGCTTTGAGAAATCAGGTGAGTTTTAGCTGATCTGAAATAAAAGCTGTTGCAAGCACACATGGCTTTTTAGGATGAAATTTGTGTGAGCAACTCTATTAATTATTTTCGCATGCATTGCTGGAAATATAAATGACAAATTAAGTTGATTTAAGAGACAGTGCTCAGAGCTAAGAGTCAGCCAGTTCAGCAGTTTCAGCAAATGG
Organism: Pangasius macronema; assembly: GCA_037577455.1. Taxonomy (NCBI): domain Eukaryota; kingdom Metazoa; phylum Chordata; class Actinopteri; order Siluriformes; family Pangasiidae; genus Pangasius; species Pangasius macronema. Next base: position 23,282,676 of record CM074953.1, on the reverse strand, counting down.
TTAACACCTAAAAACAATAAGACCAATAATAGCAATTAATTCCATAGCTTAATTGTGTGTGTGTGTGTGTGTGTGTGTGTGTGTGTGTTTTGTAGATTAAACGTGTTGCAGTGACTCAGTGTGGTACGTATGGCACTTTTAGAACCTGTATTGGCAGCATGGACCCTTTCTGTGGCTGGTGTGGGGTCACAAACAGGTAAATTTCTCACATATTATAAGATATATTAAATGTTTATGTTCATTGCTCAGTTTTATGTTCAGTTCATTAAAAAATCAACTTTTTTAGCTATGAGGCTCTGACTGCCTCATGTGCTCGTGCATCGCCAACCTGCTGCTGTGTAACTGTAATCATTCTGTGATAACATCATATATCCTACAGAATGAAATACACTCACCGCCCACTTTATTAATAACACCTGTACACCTGCACATTCATGCAGTTATCTAATCAGCCAATCATATGGCAGCATCATAATGCATAAAATCATGCAGGTACAGGTCAAGAGCTTCTGGTAATATTCACGTAAAACATCAAAATGAAGAAAATGTGTGATGTCTGTGACTTTAACCATGGTGTGGTTGTTGGTGCCAGAAGGGCTGGATTGAGTATTTCAGAAAATGCTGATCTCCTGGTTAACACAGAATGGTGCAAAAAAACAAAAAACATTTAGTGAGTGACAGTTCAAGGACATAACTCTGGGACAGACTCACTGAAACTGGACAGCTGAAGATTAGAATAAAAATTCACCTCTTCTTTATCCAGTCTTCAGCTGACCAGTTTCACTGAGTCTGTGCCCATGATAGCCTCCAGTTCTTATTCTTGGCTGAGAGGGGTGGAACCTGATGTGCTCTTCTGCTGTTATAGCCCATCTACCCTAGGTTCGATGTGTTGTGTGTTCTTAGATGCCTTTCTGCTCACCATGGTTTTAAAGAGTGCTTATTTGAGACTCTTACAGTATTGTATTATACACATTCATTGCTGTTTGGTTTGTTTACAGTCTCTCCCTCTCTCCCCCTCTCAGTTGCCTGTGGCTCCTGCCAATCACAGTGTAGTCTGCCTTCTTTTGTGTCTGAATTTGAGGCATGATGATGTCTGACATATCTGACCTGCCCGCCAATACTAATCCAGCACCCTGACATAGCACTGACTGTGAATTACTGTTACTGTATTGTCAGGACAACTCATGGCAGCTCAGAAACATCACATTATACAGTTTTGTTCTCCTCTGACCCCAGCCAATTTAACCATGTGCCACTGCCACTTGTAATGTTATTAAACTGCCTGGTGCTGAGATTGATCAGTAAAAGGTATGCACATAGTAACCTGGCAGACATCACAGGATTTGTGCAGAATGTTGATGGAAAAGTTTCAAGCTCATGTTATTTGTTGTTTTTATAAAGAAAAATGAACCATCTGCATTATTTACAGTGCATATATTTTATGCCGTACAAGATTTCTACTATTCCAGTAGTATACATACTATATTCCAGGAATATTTATATTCCTTTAGAACATGACCAGAACTCTCAAATCAATTGCTTACTTGCCTATTCATGTTATCCCACAGGTATTTGGTGGTTATATAATCAATAAAGCACCTCGTTGACATTAGATTTTTAATTTTCCCCTCATTTTTGTTCACTCTAGATGCTGTCTTCAGGAGAAGTGTTCAGGGTCACCTTGGATCTCCATTTCTAAAGATTCTTTGCAGAAAGATCTGATTTCATTTCGGGTGGCTATGATCCCTGAACAGGTAAATGTTACTGAATGAAATATCAAAACCATTTATCTTTTTTGGACACTACTACTTCAGTACTACTGTTTTTTTTTAATTATTATTGATTGTGGTCCACTCTCAGATCAATCTGAATCTACAGCTCTACCTGGATGCCACAGAAAGTTTTCCCTTAACATGTACATTCAAGGCAGGAAATGTGGATCTGTGTAATACGTCTGGGCCAGTTGCACATGTTCCCAAATGCTCCTGCAATTTCCCTGAAAAGCACCTGTCTTCTGATAGTCAGTATTTTCACAGTTTTCTTCATTATTGTGTGGGTCATATTACATTTTATAGGCTTTGGAAAGAAAGTATTTATTTTTTTATGATCATGTGTATGGAGTTAATTGATTTCGCCTAACTATATGTAACTCTGCTCCACTTCTCCAGGACTCAGTGTTACAGTGACAGTCACTATCATTAATCAGACCTTCACAGAGAGCCTGACACTGAGTAGCTGCCCAAACATCACAGAGAATACGCCATCAGATGCTCAGTAAGAAGATCCCCTATTAAAAACTCTGTAACCAACAATCTGCCAATAGAACAAGATTTGTCAGGCTTTTTTGGCAGGTTTTTAAGCCAGACAATGCTTTCCAGGATCTGAATATGCATCTGAATACAGCTAAGGCCCTTAATTACTAAACGTCTGTGTGTACAAACATGTTCAGACTTGATAATATGTGCATAAAATGTGCAGACTTTGTGATTTGCAGAAATGTGATTTACTAACAAGGATAACGGAGGACTCGTAGAAAGTTCACATGTTTTATCGTGTAGAACAGGGAAACGAACAAAAGGAATTACTTATACGTAAAAATGGTATTGGTGCAAAATACAAGATGGTGTCAAAGCAAATTGAATTATTTTGCACAAGCATTGTAATTTACTAAGAATGAAAGTCACTAGTCTCAAAATTATGACTTATTATTACTATGGTAAAGTTGAGTTATATAGTCATTGAATATTTGCATCTTTGAAGTCAACAGCATTTAAATAGAGACTTTAATTCACAGTTTTCTTATAAACATAATGTACACTCATGTCTTCATCCATTTATTTTAGGTTCAGATCATATTTTGCACAGTTTTTCAACATCTCTTGGAGAACTGAATGTGCTGTGGTTATGGAGAATAGTTATTACTTGTTATTTTAGCATCTATTTTGTTTTTAAAACCTGGACTCCTGAGTGGCTCAACAGAAAAGCATTCGCCCTATCAGAAAGCACAAGTTTGAATCCTGACGATGCCATAGCCATCCATTGCCGGGAGTCCAGTTCTCTCTCTCCCCTGTCAATCACAGCGACACTAGCCAGTCGTGGCCATCTATGAGCTCATTGACATTAAAGCTGTTATTCTGGATCTGTCTGGCTATTCATTTGATAGCTTGTACTACCAGACTGTATGAAACTGGCCTCTTACTGACAAGATACTGAATATCACCTAAAAGCAGCCATTTTCTGATGATTGGCCAGCGCTATCTGTTGTTCTGTTGTGTTGTACTGACTGGTCTGTAAATTAAATTTAGATAGTTATATCACACAATTGGCCTATATAATATTCTGGATCAAACCGAGAATCAGATGTCTGATTTAATGTAATGTGTATTTTTTATAAATCCACACATCGGACACAGAGTCGACCCACAATAACCCTGTCGTCATCGTCCTTCACATGGACCTTAAGACTATCTGCACCGCACGTACACACACAGGTGAGTCTATGTAACGTACGCAGCTACATACAGCATACAAGTGAGACATGACACATTTCACTAATTTCTATATTACCTTTGGTTGCTTCAGTCAAGCTTTTGCTAACTTTATTTTACACACATGTTTATAATGTAATTTTTTTTTTTTAGAGAATTGTTTTAAAAGTTCCCCCACTTCCCCTTCTGCAATCATTGGTTTCATCAGTCTAGTTTATTCTGAGTAGTTCCTGTGTGTTAGTGTTGCATTGTGAAGTCTTCATGTGTATTCAGTGATTCTGTGTTTCTGGGTTTTCCATTTTAGTTTCACGTGTAATATATGTGCCTCTGTATTAAGACCAATGATATCTGCACTGTTTCAGGCTCCTCAAGATTTTCTCACTTTACAGTCAAATACACTGTAATTATTATTACTGTGACGAACAGAAACCTAATACAATTTAACATTTTTGTGCTATTTAAGTTAGTCTTCATTCTTCTTCTTCTTCTTCTTTTTAATTTTTAGTTGTCCTAACACTCACCCTGGTCCTTGTTTGCTGCAGCTTTACCCTAACTCTCCCTGATCATTATTAATTATACCTGTGTTCTGTAATGTCATCCCTATCTGTGTTTGTGTCTATGTTGTGTTTGTTGTTTTTCTTTGTATGTGCTGAGAGATTTAGCTGCCTTTTCTCTCTTCCTGTTTTTTTTCATGTTTCCTCAAATGTAGTTATTTATAGTTAGTGCTTTCAGGTTACATTTCTGTGTGTTCTTTTGGTAAACATTTTTGAGGTTTGACTATTTGTGGTCCTCTTAAATGAGCTAAAAATATTAGGCTCAAATTAAACAGAGACAAAAATACTACTACCTGAAAAAATCTACACTGATGTACAAACATCTCATATATACTTGGTCAGTTACCAAGTTATGCATGATTCAGACCTTGGACTTCAGCCTGTTTTTCTTGCATGATATCGGCTTGAGTAAATCCAGTGTCACTGTCTTTCGATTTGACGGTCTTTGTAACCAGAATAGGTCAGGCTGAAATTTATACCCTCAAGAAACTATGCAATGCCATTCAAGGCCAATATTAAATGCATAAATATGACACTATTAATTAATTGCATTGTCCCATTAAAATCTATCTATCTATCTATCTATCTATCTATCTATCTATCTATCTATCTATCTATAGATTTTAATGGGACAATGCAATTAATTAATAGTGTCATAGTTATATATATGTTTTTTTTTTTAACCCAGATGAGATTGAAGGAGACTGATGTTAATCTAAGACATTGATTGTTTCAAGAACTGAACAATTACTTAAAGTGAGCTGAAAATAGAAAATGTTTTGTTTATGAGGAGAGTAGATAAAACAAAAAAATGGCATTATTTTATAAATTATACAATTAAAAATAGTGAATTAAATGTGAAATAAAATTGTCTATATCCCACACATGTAATAATTTCATGACTTCAGTTTCATTAAGTTACTTGGTGTTGGTGTTAATTTTTACTGCAGTTTCCTCAACCTGATTTTTGTATTAGTGCTCTTGTTCTTATAACAAATTCGCTGAAGTATTCAAGTTCATTCACAAACTCCCACTCCAAATCACAAATCATCAGCAACTCACAAGTTAATAACATTTTTATGGGCCAATCAGGACATTTTGTTCTATAGAAAAATAACAGTTAAAAAAAATGGCAAATCACCTTTGCCCAGGAACACTGGGAGCAAGGCAGGGACACACCCTGAATGGGATGCCGGTCTAGGGCACCATGCACGCACACATTCACATGCTCAGTCACACCTAGGACCTAGAAACAGGAGAACCTGGAGGAACCCCACACAGACACAGGGAGAACATAGGAAACTCAGACAGTAACCCAAGATCAGAATCAAACTGGGGACCCTAGAGCTGTGAGGGGCCAACTCTCCATATTGTTAAATTAAATCAGATTTGCAGTGATGATACACAATAACTGTTGATTCTGAGATGTACGTCGTTATATAACCGTTGTAACCTCCAATTATATGAATTTTATATCTTAATTCACTCATGTTAGATATTTATTTCAATGCTGTATATAAATTCCATTTTCTTGTTTATATACAGCATCATCCTATTTTTTAATTTTTCCATTTTTAATATATTGATTTAACTTTCAGGCTTAAGTTGCCAACTCTGAATATGGATGAATAACCAATAGAATAGTTTGAAAATTATACATCTTGATTTTATTTAAGAATTCTAAGAATTTGATCTGTTTCCAACTGACGTAATGTTTTTTTTTTAATTAATCATTACTAATATTTCAGCACAACGTTCTGTTTTAATGAAGTAAATTGACATGTGGAGGTTGAATTTGATAAGTATAATAAGTACAGTACTGAAAAGCATTAAACATTAAATGCATCTCTATCCCCTATGCAGGACATATGCAAGGATTCTTCCTCTGAGAGAAACTACATGGTGAGTGATATATGGAACTGATCACACAGCAGGAACGGAAATAAGATTTATGTTGGTGAGGGGAAAAGTTAAGAGGTGTGAAAGAGGAATTGGTTTTGTGTTCATCAGGCCTTTTAAAGATTTTTTTTCTTATTTTTAAATGAATAGCCAGTCTGCTTTCACAAAACATTTTTGCTTTTAGAAAGGAACTTTATATCTTGATTTATGTTTTTAGTATTTGATAAGTTATGAATATTTAATTCTTATTTGATATGGACCAACATGACTTTTTGGAGTCTCATGTGGATATATTTCCCATTCATACATTAACCATGCTGCTGCTGCTACTTATTATTATTATTATTATTATTATTATTATTATTATTATTATTAAATAATTATTACATACAGTATATGCTGTAGTTGAGGCCAAAAGTTTACATAAATCTTGGCTTACAATGTTCAATCTCATTTTCACTCTGCTGAAATTCTACACATTTAATGTTACTATATATTTTGTTTGGCAACTCACTTAGAGTATCTACTTTATTCACATCAGAGGTTATTTTAAAACAATCAATTAGAGACATGTTTATTTCAGTTTTAATTCCCTATATCAGAACTCCTATGAGTCAAAAGTTTACATGCACCATGTTGACTGTCTCTTTAAACAGTCTGGAAGATTCCAGAAATTCATGTAGGGACTTTTTGAAGCTTCTGATTAGTCAATTATCATAATAAAGAGTTCATTGGTAGAGCACCTGTGGCTGTAAAAGGGCCTACCTTTAAAGTCAGTGCCTTTTTGCTCTTGATGCCATGGGAGAATCCAAGCAACTAAACAAGAACTCAATCAAAGATTCTTGGGGCCGCACAGGCATTGTATCATTAAGGAAAGAAGTACAATTTAACTCCCAAAAATGTGTGAACTTTGGGCCAAAAGGTTCAAATGAACCCAGAGGCAACAACAAAGGAACTGGTGAAGGAGTTGGAGGCATCAGGTACCAAAGTACGAACATCTACCATTAAGAAGGTCCTACATTACCATGGACTTAAAGGTTGTCAGGCAAGGAAAAAGCTCTTACTCATAGACTGCTATAAAAAAAATCCAGAGTGGAATCATCAGGGTTTTGGACGAGTGTTCTCAGTGAAACAAAAATTTAACTGTTAGTCCATAATGATCAGTGCTATGTATGGAGTATCTATGGGTGAGGCTGTTAATCTGAAGAACACTATGATACTTTCACAAGTTGGGCTGGAAATGAGGAGACAGTACTACCTTCACAAACACACACACACACTCGGCTCTGTGCTGCTCAGCTTTCTCTCTCTCTCTCTCTCTCTCTCTCTCTCTCTCTCTCTCTCTCTCTCTCTCTCGTGGTTCTCTTCTATCCCCTCTTTATCCTTGCCTCTCCTTGCTGAAACACAGAACACGCATTACCGATGTGCACAGATGTAGATCCTTACCACTCCCTTTTCCTGGCTCTACCATCAGTTCCCAAACCAGCGCTTCCACATACCCCCACCGCCCGACTCAAGCCAGGGAGCTGTCCAGCCTGCCGCTGACCCCCATCCATGCCGAGAGAGTAAATGTGCCACAGCCATCTGTGCTCCCGGCCTGTGGACCACCTTGAACTTAAATGGCTGAAGTATTTGATCCACACATTGGCAGCCTTCATGTGGTGGAACCACTGGAGTGGAGAGTGGTCCGAACAGAGGGTGAAGGTCCGTCTGCAAAACAAAGAGGAGAGATGTCAGGAGAATATAAGAGTGGTCTGCCACAGAATGCAGATTTTATCAGAATAAAAGCCTGTTAACACTGCTCTGTCCACTGAACTGGATCTGGCGCTCCCTATTCAGTGAGATCAGTCAGAGGGCAGGTGACATCCATATAATTAGGCGAAAACCTATGATAATAGCCAGCGAGCTCCAGGAACTGTCTCACCTCCTTTTTGGTCTTGGGTCAGGCAGGCCGCAATCACTGCTGTCTTATTTGGGGATGCACCTGCCCATGGCCCAAGTAGAAGCCCAGATACCGTACTTCCCAAGAAGCCCAGAGTCCTGCCCAGCTCAACAATCTCAGGACAGCCTTCAGATGCTGCATATGTTGCTGCCAATCATTACTGTAAATAACAATGACATCCAGATGGACAGCAGCGTAGGCAATGTGTGGATGCAGGATTCTGTCCATGAGTCACTGGAATGTTGCTGGGGCTCTGAACAACCAAAAAGGAAGGGTCACAAATTGGTGTAACACAAACGGAGTGGAAAAGGCCATTTTCTCAAGAGATATGGTAGTCAAGGGGGTCTTCCAGTATCCCTTTGTCAAATCCAGTGTTGAATAAAAGCAAGTCTCACCTAATCTATTGAACAGTTTGTCAATGCGGGGCATTGGATACTTGTCAAATTTAGACATCGCAGTGACTTATCAAAAGTCCACACATAACCAAACCATCTGCCTTGGGTACCAGGACCACCGGACTGGACCATTCACTGTGGGACTCCTTGATTCCACCCATGTTGAGCATGGCCATGAGCTCCTCTATCACCACTTGTTTTTTTATGTACAGGCAAACAATAGGGGCAGCTGCATACCACCACACCTGAGGGCATCACAAGGTGGTGTTCTGTGAGATTAATGCAACTGAGTAGAGGC
>CM074953.1:23248646-23267552 GCA_037577455.1 Pangasius macronema | reverse complement strand
TATATATATATATATATATATATATATATGTGTGTGTTATGGTTTAATTTAATTCAGAAAATTCAGAAATGAAAGAAAACAGTATTACCACTCCAAGAACACTCCCATTATCTAAGACTAACATTACAGGTTTAATTTGTGTAACTTCGTGATTGTGATGCCTTTTATTGTGCCTTTACTCAAAATGTTTGCCGCCACTGTTCAAATCAGGCTTAATAATAATCTGCTAAAGCATGCATATGATAAAGTAGATCTGTTTTTACAGGATTAGGCAACTTCTGGAGTAGAGCTATGTAGCAGTTTTGGACTACCATAGCTTCATGTATATAAAGTACTGAATATGATAGCTTTCATAATCTGAGTGTTGGTTCTGATGTTCTGATCAGGATGCAGTGAAGGCAGAGATGGATGAGAAATGCCAAGCTTTCTCTGCACTGATTCGAGATCAGACATTCCTCACATGCTTTTTCCGTGCTCTGGAAGAGCAGAAGAGCTTCAGCATAAAGGACAAGTGAGTCTGCCAGCTCAGGCCACAGATACCCATGCAAAGAGGAAATTACTGTAGTAGCGTCTTGGACCAAAAAAAAAGTAGAAGTTATTTTTATCCCTTCTCTTGTAGTGACCTTTGAGCTCGATCAGTTCTTTTGGTTCTTTGGTTGTCACAAAGAGCTTGCTTTAACAATGTCTTTTGCTTCATGAGCAATATGTTATAAATAATAAATAAAATTAAATGTTATAGTTTAAAACTATAACATTTAATTTTATTTATTATTTATAACATATTAAAATATTTATTTAAATAATAAATAAAATTAAATGTTATAGTTTAAAACTATAACATTTAATTTTATTTATTATTTATAACATATTAAAATATTTATTTAAAACAAACAAATTATGAATTGAATTGAATCAAAACAGTTTATGATTTCTTGTGTGTCTCTCTGGTCAGAACATATAATATATATCATAAAATCCCAACATTTTAAACTTTGCAGTTTTATGTTGCTGATGAGGTTTTTTTTTTTAAGTCCTTATTCAGTTTAATTCAATTCAATTCAATTTTATTTGTATAGTTCTTTTAACAATGGACATTGTCACAAAGCAGCTTTACAGAAATATATCAATGCTGGATAAAAAGTTTGAATGTATACATTCATCCCTAATGAGCGAGCCAGAGGTGAGCGTGGTGAGGAAAAACTCGCTGAGAGGACATGAGGAAGAAACCTTGAGAGGAACCAGACTCAAAAGGGAACCCATCCTCATCTGGGTGACACGGGATAGTGCGATTATAAATCATTCCCTTCTATAACTGTAATCTCATGTAACTGTAGGCTGTCCATATGGGGCCACTGGCGTAGCATGTGTAGCTGAACAGAGAGTGAGAGAGAGACGGAGGGAGATTCTTATAAATTCTGCCCTGTCATCGCCACTCTTTGTGATCTTATTGGTCTGTTTGTCTTCTCACATTGGTTCTCAGGTGTACAGTAGCATCGCTGTTGACTATAGCGCTGCATAGTGACCTGCCATACCTCACACAGCTGATGGAGAAGTTACTCCAGAGTCTAATGGATCAGCCAAGCAATGCTCAGCCCAAACTCCTGCTGCGTCGTACAGAGTCTATTGTAGAAAAAATTCTCACCAATTGGATGTCCATTTGCCTCTATGGCTTTCTTAGGGTCAGTCCATACTTTCAGTCACATGGAGTCACATCTATTTGATTGACAAGCAACACTGCAAACTGATATGTGTGCTTTTGTGTGATATTTTCACAGGAATCGGTTGGTCAGCCACTCTTTCTGATGGTATCAGCTCTAAAAGAGCAGATTTCTAAAGGGCCAGTAGATGCAGTGACTGAGAAAGCTGTGTACACACTGAATGAAGACTGGCTCCTGTGGCAGGCTCAGGGCTTCAGCTTCAGCCTACTGGTTTGCTCCATTCTTACTTCCTGCTATTTATGCTGCATTTCTCACATTTGTTATGGATCCTTCCTTTTTGGCTCTCAGTTTGTTTTGACTGTGATTCTTTGGTGAACTTTTTTAATTGCAAGTTGTTGTAAATGTTACCACTGTCATTCTGATCACAGTTTTCTGGGTGTCAGTATTTTCTATCGTTTTACCCTGTCTCCAAGTTATCATAGAACTTTTTACACAGGTTTTGATATGCATAGTGTAAAAAGTTGTTTAATAATAGAGAAAAAAAGGGAAGAATGGTATAAAAAGCAACCTTAATCTGTCCACCCTACTCTCTGTTACTGACTAGAACGAAACTGACTTCTAAATCGTTACGTCTAAACTACTCCCTTGAGACGACAGATTTTGCCTTTTTTGTCTCTGTCAGCTACTCACACCACAGTGGAGAGGTCAAAATAATTAATGCAATGCATCGCATTTCCGGAAAAGACCACAATAATGAGAGGTTTTCCCAGCATCGCAGATTTTCTAAATGTAAAAAAAAATGTTGGGAAACAGATTGTGCACATATAGCCATAAAATACCCTAGTTTTGTGAAATTTACATGTGTGGACAGAAAAGGCTACTCATGTAGCCAGGTCCTTTGTGTCTTGTACAGGTCCTTTGTGTCTTGTACAGGTCATTTGTGATGCACAGTTGCGGTTATGGAATGTCGTTGCAAAATGTCCACAGTGTAACAAAAAATTACTGTAGATTTTACAGAATACAACTGTGAAACATATGTACAGTAAAGTACTGTAATATCTTGCATAATATAAAATAACACCTAACCCAGTACATTTGCCCATTCAGTATACTGAAGGACCCCAGCATGGCAGTTTGGGGATGATGAGATTTGAACACACAACCTTCTGATCTGTAACACAAAGCCTTAACCACTGAGTCACCACAACTAGCTCAACTAGTGATCAGACCTAGTTCTGCTTGACTTAATAGTATACAGTTTTGGACTCAATCTCACTATCCGTTGTCACCCAGAATAGGAAGGGTTCCCTTTTGAGTCTGGTTCCTCTTGAGGTTTCTTCCTCATATTGTCTCAGGGAGTTACTCTTTGTCACCATCACCTCTGGCTCGCACATTAGGGATAAATTTAAATCTATATATGTATTTCTGTAAAGCTGTTTTGTGACAGTGTCCATTGTTAAAAGTGCTATATAAATAGAATAAAATTTAATTTAATTTAATTTAATATATATGCTCAGCCAAATAGTATGATTTAAAATGAAGGAGGTCAAATCCGAGTTGGTAAAATGAAAATTATTCAACAACAGAACTATAAGACGGTGGGGTCTGGTCACTCCTATATACGAAAATTTTGGCATCTGAGAGGCACAAAATCTCATAGACCTAACAAGTCCTGGGCTGTGGGTAAAAGATCACAGTCTTTAATTGCATCCCAAATATGTGTACACTTTAAATATCTGTATGAATCCCATACTACGCAATGGGATGCAGATTCCATTAGACTAACTCACAAATATAGTTATTATAGCCATTAATTCTCCACCACATTCTCCTGCCTATTACAGAAGCTGAAGGTGCTGTTTGCTGTGGGGACAGAGGGAGAAGTGAGTGAACCACTGGAAGTCAGCGTTCTGACATGTGATACAATAGATCAGGTGAAGGACAAAATCCTCCAGACCTTCCAGCGCAAGTTTGGCTTCCGATATACTCAACAAATCAGAGACATTGGCATTGGTCAGTATATATACCTGTAATCCTGCTCTGCTCTGTGACAGAAACAACACATATAGAGTGCCATGCATAAGTATTCACCTCCTTGAGCTTTTCCACACTTTGTAGTGTTACAACATCGAACTGAATTGGGATTAAATGTGTAGCAGTCTGTGAAAACCCTTCACATTTTCTGCTTTATATAATTCTGAAAACTACAAGTTTGCCTAAACTGAAATATCTATCTGTTTATCTTTTGCATATACCCCAACAAGAAGTAAAGCTGTAGTATTTTAAATTGTGGATACCTCCAAAAGTGAAAGTGGAGAATTTCCATTCCAATTCTACTTAAAGACTCTCGTCTACCTCTACATTTATAACAAAATCTTATGGAATAACAACATAACTGCCAGATTTTAAAAAATTATATGTGGGATAAAATAGTAAATGCTGCTCCGGGTGTGTGTTCACGGGTGTGTGTGTTCACTACTGTGTGTGTGCACTTGGATGGGTTAAATGCAGTATGATGCAGGTTAAATGAGTATGGGTCACCACACTTGGCCACAAAGTCACTTCACTTCACTTCACTTTACTTCACTTCACTTCACTTATAACTTTCATTATCAGCATCATCCATATCAGTTTCATTCTCATTACCTGAGGTAAATGTCACTTGCTGCATTTAAACACGAGCCTCATCATGGTCTCTTCCCTTATCTTTTCTCTGTCCACTCTTACATTGGTGGGGAAATAATCACTGATTATTCAGTCAGTTTTGTGCTGTTGGCCTGTAAAGAACAATAACTACAGAAAATAGTCCAATAAATTCATAAAAGTTTGTGACAGACGTCAGTAGACAGACATGTGAGTGTGTAAACTCCCTTATCTGTTTGATGATGATGTGACAGAGCAGGAGAATCATAGACATTTTGACAGCCACTGTTTGATCACAAATTGAATTGATTCTATTTTGCTACTGTGTGTAACCTCCAAAAACCTGCTCAAACTGTGAGAAAAGCAAGTTTTTACTGCTGTGTATTAAAGTGAATCCTAGCCAATCATGGGTGTCTGTGACCTCATGCATGCAGAAGAGGCTAGTTAGTGCTTTCCTACGAGTGTGATACACTGCCCTGTGATGTAGCATGAGCAACAATTTGAAAAGATGAGGAGGTTTGTTTCATGTGTTTCAAAGGAAACATGTGCTTGCCCCACTCTCATATAAAAGCAGTTTGTTTGTTCTGGTGTAGCCAGTTGTCATCAGTATTTACATAATTAGTTGAATGAAATCGACATGTGTGTAATTAAAGTGGCACATGATCTCAGTAATAAATACAGTTGTTCCTGGAAGAACCCAGAGTGTATTAGAGAACATACCTAAACACACAGCATCATTAAGACCAGTAGATATCAAAACAGTCTGGGACAGTTCTGGAAAAAAAATCCAGAACTCACAAATACATCCTGTGGATACTAGCTGGGACGCATCATCAGTAGTGTTTCTGGGGTCTGTGGGTGTTTCAGGTCTTTCAACATTAGACAGCCTTGTCCAGGTGACCCGGCCTGGGGTGATCAATCCCCAGCCTACATCCAGAGCCACCTTATGTCTCTCTCTGGGGCATCAGTAATAGATGGCCCTCCTTTTTTTCCAACACCACTATGCCTAACTGGGTCAGAACTTTACAGAGTGAATGGTCTGCAAAGCCCTGGCAGCTGACCTCTGTTGGCTGACAGTGAGTGTTCCAGCCCTGGTCCTTGCATTTCTCCACTAACTTCTGGCACGCTTCCTTTCATATGCCCCTTCCTAGGGCACTGACAGTTCTATCATGATTACCTGTCTGGTGGTATCTAAAAAGTGACCATGTCAGGATGGAGTGTTGTGGAGGTCATATGTTCTAGAAACTTCAGCTCCTTACCCAGATCTACTCTCAGCTGCCAATCAGTAGCTGATGCAAGGAGACCTGTGGTCAGTCTTGGCTGTGAGGAAGGCTTCTTTCCAGCCTTGACATAAGCGATGTTGTTTACTGCAAGTGTTGATGGATGAGGCTACTATCTCAGCAACGGCTGTGAGCACCTGCTTGTGCTGGCAGCAATAGCGGTCTTCACCAGAGGCCTTTGGGAAGCTGCTTAGGATGTGCTCTAGCGATGCCCTTCTAGATCAAAGAGGGCAAGCTGGTGTTTCACTCCTTTCTCAGATATGGAGTTTAGCAGGTCTTGGCAAGCCATCTTAAATAGCCTGTATTAGGAAATGAACATGGTAGTAGTCTGCCTGCAGGATAACTTGCGCACCCAGGTAACTTGCGCGGTACTGCAGATTCCCGCTTCATCCATACTCTCTCCTGTCTAAGCCCCACCATCAGTCAAATCCACAATCTCACCCTGGATCAGATGGTGTTTCTCCTTGCCATGGGCTTTCCCTATTGGAATCCTAGTTAACTGGTCTAGCCCAGCCCAACCCATAGCTACAATCCCCACTAGAGCGTTGTGCCTCAGACTGGACCCTGCAACCTCCAGTGCCTTGATTGATCTCCACTTCCTGTCTGTTCTGACCTCAGTGCCAGGTCTTTGGGGTCCTTGGATACTGGAGTGTCTCTCTTGATTGTGACAACATAATCTCCTCAGTAAGGCTGCTCACTGGAAGTTGCAGGATGTTGCTTCTGCCATACAGTGCCACCCTGCTGAGACTGCGGGGGAAAAGGCCACCTGCTAATTTTCCCTCTCCGGGGACTAGATGGTTATGGGGTCCTCGTAATCAAGCAGTGGCCGCAGAACCCTGGGCAGGATGGCATGCTGCTAAATCCAGGCCTTGAATCTTCATGATAGACATGACTTGTCCATTTTGGAGTATGTGTTTTTGAAACTGTATTTCAAGTTTAAAAAAAAACTGCTTGAAAAGAAATTGTGAAATTTAGCAGAAGGGCTTTGGTGGTAGAATCTTATGCTGTTACCACTGATTTCTACATTTTACATTTTCACATCTCCTTCCTGGTATTAGTAATAGTGAAGTAGTTGTAGTGGTGTTATCTGTATTTGAAGCAGATAGGTTTATTTAAAAAAAAAAAAAAAAACACAGTGCAGCACAGTACACATCTAGCAGTGACAATACAGATCTGTCTTTCTCTACATAACTGAACCTGTATTATATAATCTAATTATATGTCTAAGCATGATGGAGGGGGAAGGGGTTGTCTGCCCACACAGTAACGTATGGTTTTTATTAGTATTAGAGAAAATCTAATAGTCAGTTAAGGTTTCATTACTTACCATACCTGATAGTTCTCTGTTTTTTCTTATCCACTGGAAGAATATATGAAGGAAGGAAGTTATGTCCCACTGGAGGAAATAGATGAAAGCTCAGAGGTGCAGGGGGAGGTGACTATGCTGAACACACTGAAGCATTATGAAGTAAGTATCAAGTACAATGCTTAGGATAAGTCTCTAATATACACAGACCTCAAGGAAAACAAGACATAATTTTCAATTACCACATTAATCATATTAGATTAAATACTTTGGAAGATATTCACAAAACCCCAGTAGTGATTTAAACATGAAGAGCCTGATGTGATTTGTGCATCATCTTGTTTCATTCCTCAGATCCCAGATGGAGCTTCCATTAAAGTAATCACCAAAAAGGTCCATGCCCCTCTTAGTCCACAGACTAGTTTGAAAGGTGAGTGTAAGATTTCACACAGGCCAGGTTTGGTATAGTAGAAAAAGTTCACAATGATAATGAACTCTTATTGTATACCTTTGCTATTAGGACACCATTTACTTCCTTTTTCAGCATTGCCTCAGTTCATGTTCTTGTGTGGAGTTGTGTGGGCAAACAGGCTTATAGGCTTTTTTTCCTACTGACATATTAGGTGAAAGAACCTCTTTACTCACATTTATGATAATTCAACTTGACCCTTTATGTATTTATTTAGCATGTTTTATTCTAATCATGTTCCGATGCACTTAACCACATGTAACTTCTACTTGATTCTACTTCTAAAGTTGTACATTTTTCCAAAATCATTTGGAACACACTGATATGAACACAATAATATTAAGATTCACTATGCTTTATAGATTATATGAAACACTTTTTTTTTTGGTTAGTGTGAAACATGCTTTTTGTGTCACCTGTTCCTTTTTTCTAAAGAGAAGAAGCTTCTTCCTTCTTTTGCTCCCATGTTGACTATGGGGAGTTTCTCCTTTGCTGACTCATTAGACATGTGATGCATGGTATCATACTATGAAATGACTGATGACATATTTTCCAGACACACTGTCTTTAAAAGTTATTAGTCTGAGAACCTCTGGAAGCTAATTTGATCTATGCAGGATGTGTTACTGCTTACCTGTCTGGTCAGGACTAGACTAAGGCAATTCATAATACTAATGGATTTTAAATAAATTCTAATGGATTTTAGAGTGAAACTGATTTTAGTAGTTTTGTAGTTTAAGCTACATACAGTAATTGTAGTTACATTAAGCTACACAATGGCCTCTTACCCTAATTTCAACTTTTTTCTTTTTTTTATTTCATGAGAATTGGCTTGTGTGTATTCTTATGGATTTATCCTTTGTTTGCCTGTGTGTTATATGAGGCAATGGTCTTGGGGGGAACAGTAATCTAAACAAATACAACTAATCCATGGAACTACACAAAAATCTATCTCGCTAAAAACAAAAACATATTCACTGACTATAATTACTTTACTGTATGTATATTTTGTTGTTACAGATGATCAGAATTTCACTACAAAGTACTTCCACTTGGTGAGTCATAACACAAAACAACTCTTCCTTTAATGTGTGTGTGTGCATGAGTGTGTGTGCATGTGTGAGTGTGTGTGCATGTTTGTCATCACACAGGTCCTGTATGATAACGGGCGAATGGCTGACACAGTAAATGTTCTGCAGCTTCCCTGCAAGTCATTTGTACCCTGAACGAATTGTCCAAACAAAACAATAACAAACAGTGTAACATTAACAGACAGGGAGTAAACTTTTCTTATTCACTGACCATGTACATTAACACCTGGCTTTAGAATGACCTTCCCTTCTTCGTTAGGGAGCCTAGGTGGTTTAGTGAAAGTGGCATTAGATGGTCTAGCTCTAAAAATGTGTGAAAAATTAATGAATATTTGATTAATCCCTGTTTGTGATTTGGTTATCTGCAGATTGACCCAGACATCTACACAGACCAGAGCGAACACCCAGAGAGGAAGAAACTGAAGCTCAAAGAGATTTATCTCACCAAACTACTATCCACTAAGGTATGACTAGAGAATGGGAGTTAGATGAATTAGAACCTTAAATACTATTTTTTGTTGTAAACTGGACTAAACAACTTACAACTGGACTTAAACAACTGGACTGAAACAACAGCAGTGAATTCTGGCTCCACACACAATGAAATTATTCATTCATCTGGGACTGGTCTGGTCTGATGAGAGGGCTTGTCTTTACCATCATCAACAGGCAGAACCAGAATGGAGTTATCAGCAGCAATGGTCTGTAGAACATGCTGTAGTGTCATCCATAACAGCGACAGTGACAAGCAGGCATTAAGCCATAGATTTGGCCAATCATGTACAAATCGTTTACATTAACATTTATGCAAATGCATCCTTGCAATCCTCCCTCTCTGTCAATGAACATTCAGCCAACCCTGAAATGGCCAGTGAAGTAGCATTCCCAGTTTTACCACTGGGATTACTGCCGTCATCCCTGCCAGACACTGAAAGGTTTGTATGGCCTGTGTGTCGAGATTCAGAGCTTCAACTTCTGTACAGGTTATCAAATGGCTTTTCTTATAATTAACTTTTAGTCCTGTCTGGCTTGTTACTTGCTATTAGGACCATTCACATAGCAAGCAATCATCCATATCCATGGCAGATGCTCTAGGGCAACTCATACAAGCTAACGGTTTCCCTTTCTGGGAGTTGAAAATTACAGTGGAAAGTTTGTTGTCTGGTGTACAGAACAAGTCGTTGTTTCATAAAAAAGTATAAAAGTAAAGTATAAAAGTATTACCATCACCTATGGTGTATCAAAGCACTCTATCTGATGGTGCAGATGAGCAAAAATCAAAGCATTAAAGTGCTATACTTAGCAACTTTAAATCTACTTCTTCAACTTTTTGATATATGTGATATAGAGGGAACTATTTTTTTTCATATTCTCCATTATTTAATATGAGTGTTGAAGGATGGGTTGGGGACAGAGAAAACTTGCTCTAAGCTCATTTGTTATAACTATTATAAGTGTGGAAATATGTTTAAACATTGGAAACGACACCTTTCAGAGATAAAGATGCAAAACTAGTATAAAACGTCTGTGATTCCATAACAATCAAAACATTTTTGTACTCCTCTGTGTGCTTCTTTCACATTATAGAGCACCATATAGCATAAATTAATGAAAATACTCCTATCGTACTCCTATCAGGTGGCAGTGCACTCCTTTGTGGAGATGCTCTTTCGGAGTATCTGGGGAATGCCCAACAACAGAGCTCCCTCAGCAGTGAAATACTTCTTTGATTTCCTCGATTCACAAGCCGAGAAGAAAAAGATCATGGATCCAGATGTTCTTCACATCTGGAAAACAAATAGGTACAGGTTTTGAACATATAGAGAAACTGTATATGACAAGTTTTAATAAAGTAAACAAACTAACATAGTATATAAGTCTAACCTTTAAACACGAGTTTTAGTCCGTCACGAACAGAGTTATCCTCAGTCTTCTTGCAAAACCTTCACTGCCTATCACATTTATTACATTCATTTATTACAGATTCATTACATTTGGCTGTTGAGTAGATGGATGTTATGGTGAAGTCTGTAAAGACATGTTCTGTTTCATCACTCCTAATCACTAGCAGCGGTGTATAACTCCTGAATAACCATTATGAGCATGGGTGTGTACGACTCTATAAACCATGATGTCCACAGGACACGAAAATTTAGTCCCTATTGAAGAGTATAAAGAAAATGTCATATGTGAGCATTATTCTTAGAATGCTACCATAGCAGATTGTGTATCTTTGAGGCCTCCTTATAGCTCAGTGGTCAGTCATCCTTCTCATCCCTTATCAGCTTGAGGATCCTATAGTCTGCAACTGCTTCTGGTTCTTTCCAGATAATGATGAACTACCAACTGAGCCACCACATTCAAGTACACCATTCTCAGCAGTCTCTGTTCCTACCAGCTCTAATGTGCCTTGGCAGGCTCTAAGTAAGCAGTGATAGATAGGGTTTTTCCAGGTCTGACAAAACTATGCAGTGCAAAAACTTTATTGACAGCTATCATGGGAGAAGGGTCCAGCTCACTCGGACCAGGGTTCTACAGCACATGCTCTGGCTATGATGATGAATCTTGAACAAATCAGTTTTAGGTATGTGCCTTGATTTGGCACACCAAGCTAGGTTGCCAGTGTCTGTGGGTCTGGTCCCTCAGGATAAATCTCCAACTGAGGACTGTGATCTAGCAGTACAGGAAACATTTCTGAATAGAAGCACATCTGAAATCCTTTAGCACATGTGCCATGTATACCCTTAAGTTAAAAACTGTTGTTTGAATTATGTTCACTTTATTGGTTTGACCCTATGCACCGAGGCACCTCCCTGGCAGCCCTGTGTGGGACCTTCCTCTTGTGCTAAGAGAGTTGGGGAGTTGCATGCTCTGGCCATAAGCTTGTAAGCTTGGATGCATTGGTGGCCAAATGACTCTAGAGTGTCCTTGTGGCTGAATACAGGGTTTCTGCCCAAGATTATATCACCCAACTTTGTGAATTATATCACCGTCGGAAGTCACTTCTGTTCGGACGTCTTGTAATGAACGATACAGACCACACACACGGAACGTCACAATGCATCGCTGAGCAGCAGCCATTTGATTAATCCCTTTGACTTAAGCAGAGGTTATCCCACTGGGTGGTGAACATCATCATTTTAGCCTAGATACCCAGCCTCTACTGTCCCATCTCCAGGAGTACCTTGTATTTATGGTGAGGTCCTTCAGACACAACTACGATGGTCCCGTTGTGGTACATGGAAGAAATCAAATTCTTTTGTTATGCACCACCTTGGATGATTAGCATGGATAAAATAGAATGCTAGTTATGTGTATTCTATGAACCACTTTAGGAGTCCTTGTCTTTTGTAACCTGAGCTGGTATTAGAAATACATTCCTATGCAAAATAGTTGTTTAATAACAGTAGTGTTTATGGACAATATGACATCATAAGTCACTTCATCTAGATATTTTGTTGGACTGTCTAGGCATGGGTGCACTATTTGTTCAGGTTTTATACATCATATTTTCCGTCTAACTACTATACTGTCGTGGAATGCATAAATATTGTACAATATTGTTAGCTCCCATGGCATCCCAGAAGTAAAAATATGAATACAGTAATCTACCAATCTTACATTCCTTGAATTTTCTTAGGTTGGGCCACAGTGGACTTCTATATTTATTTGATATGAGCAGTACAACTGGGGCACTAAAAAACTTGAATGCATTCTCAGTCTACATGTTAGTCTTGATGTAACCACAGTGCTGTCATCCCTTCCAGCCTGCCACTGCGCTTCTGGGTGAACATTTTGAAGAACCCCAACTTTGTGTTTAGTGACCTCGAAAAGACACCTCACCTTGACGGCTGCCTGTCTGTCATAGCTCAAGCCTTCATGGACTCCTTCTCCCTTACAGACCATCAGTTGGACAAGGTAACCAGATAAATAAAAATCCAATTATTTTTGCTGTCTTTCCATGAATATATATATATATATATATGTGTGTGCAAAAATCTTAGGCACATGCAAAGAAATTGTGTAGAGCAAAGATGCCTTCAAAAATTATGAAATTAAATGTTTCTACATTAAAAAATAAATACTATAAAGAGCAGTAAACAGTAATAAATGAAAGAAAGGTCAGTATTTAATGTGACGATCCTTCGCTTTAAATAAAACAGTATCTCATGTGCAGTGCGTGCAGTTTATGAGCTGTAAGTGTTAAGGAAATGAGCTGTAAGTGTTACTGAGCATCTTACAGAAGCAGCCGCAGTTCTTCTGGAGACTTTAACTGNCTGCAGCGAAACCCAGCAGCCTTCATTCTGTTTTTATCTGAAAAGTGTCTCTTATGGAATCTGCTGCTTTCTTTACTATACAAACATTTTTCTGTATCATTTCATTTTGTGCCTGAAAACTAATGTTTGGAATCTAAAAGGTTTTTGTAGTGAATCAAAAATGTAGAAGTCAGAAAATTCAAATCTATAACAAAGTCTGTACCAAAAAAAATAGGGTGCCAAGACTTTTGCACAGTACTGTACACTATTTGGAACGAACAGATAATGTGTTCTAAAGAGATAAAAATAGGTACTGTAGCTTTTAAAAAAGCTTGCTGGAAAATTTAACAGGGCACGTAATTGAAACTACAGGTGTGCTTTGGGACTGGGATCTTACAGGACACAATAAAAAATTTCAAAAAACAATGCTGTGACCTAATTTTCCACATTTGTAAACATGACAGTGTGGTCTGTTGTACACTAAATATGGTTTCCTTCAACTATGATCAAAACATCCTTTTCATCTTCTAGCTAATGTTCATCTTCTAGCTAATGGCCCCTGTACTGCATACCTATGCCACTGAATGCATACTGTGTCCTTACCCACAATACCATGTGTATTTATTGTATTTATACTGCATTTGTCATTTTTAACAGTGTGGTTTTGAACATCTTATCTTACACCTTTGCACTACTTGCATTAGAGTAGGAAAGTAAAACTTCCCTTATTTAGATGAAAAATGGAAGCAAATACAGTTCACAATGACAACAGTGTCCCTAAATGTGATAATTCAAGCAAACAGCTGAACTTGAGCTTTTGCTTATTTCCATCAATGTGCTTGTGAGAACAGTGTGGCTTTGTGCTATTCAGCAGGATAAGGAAAAACACACATTTGTAGCATTTTAATGGACAGATTATTTAACTGTTCATTCTGTTGTCTAGTGAAATGCTTTTGATAAACTCAGAAAAGCAAGTAGTGTGTGTGTGTAGGACCTGCTCCTGCTGCAAACCATGACTATGCAGCTGTTCCTCCTTCAGATAAGTGAGCTAGCTATATATATATACTGTATATGCTTGTCCTATTACTTACGCTTCCTCATTCCTGACATGGAAGTGTGAAAAATAGCTGCCTTAAAATCAGATAGGCGGGAAAATGTCTTTCTTTTTCTCTTTCCTATGCTTTGTGTTGCAACATCAGTCAATGTGACTGATGACATTTTTGCAATACAGTTTCTGCACTCAACCCCCAACCCAGTATACACTAACTATACAAAACAGCAGGAGTTGATGAAACAGTGTAAAGGTGTGAAGCTTACTGCAAATTCCATGTGAAGCAGATGTATTGGACTGTAGAAGATTGTATAGTATAGAGATTTAAAAAAAAAATAATAATAATAACCTCACTGGCATGATGTTGTCCTTCTTGTCCCTGTCCTCTTTTTGTCAACACAGTATGCACCAACCAATAAGCTTCTGTATGCAAAAGACATTCCTCAGTATAAACAGGAAGTGAAGACATACTACAAGCTGGTGAGGGATCAGTCGCAGGTCAGCAGGCAGGACTTTAAAGTGTTCCTGCAAGAAGAGTCAAAGGTCTGCCTCACACCCCATGCAAAAATGAACTGTATACAAATTGCCTGATTGTGTGTACTATATTATTAATCATTGGCCAGCACAGGTAAAATGCTATTTTTATTCTAAACATACTATTACGTGTTTCATGTCCTACAGAAACACGAGAATGAATTCAATGAAGCTGCAGCGCTGCGAGAGCTATACAAGTACATGGAGCGCAATTTCAGTGAGGTATGAAACACAGTTTTCTTTTTCTAGACTGTTTCTTCATTCATTTGTTTAACTCCTACAAGTTTAATTTCTATCGAAAATTCACTTTCACAGTGGTTTTCAGTTGTCCTTTTTTGGCTTTTCAAAATGCTCACTGGAGGTCTGTACTGTAGCACCTATACATATGAAGGCTTTATGAAACCTGCTGTTTATTTCCGGCAACTCTCATTGCTCACTGTGATCTTCAGTTGTGTTAACCACACATTTCGCCTTACCCACAACCTCCCCCCCGACACACACGTGCATGTATATGTGTGTGTGTGTGTGCGTGTGTGTGTGTGTATATATATATATATATAAACATATAAACATTCTATTTTTGCTAATTATCTTTAACACTATGCCACAGAGACACTGAAAACACTGAGACAAACAAGGCTACTGAGGTAGAAGTTGTTTTTTGTTCACCAATAAATGGACCCCAAAAGCACTCTGAGTGTGTCCAACTCTATAGAAGATTCTGACAGTGTGTCCAGTGAACTTTTCTGATCTTCCTGGAATGCAGTCATTTTGTTAGATGGCTGTTGTTGTCAACTGTCCATAACAGTTTTTGATTTGGGAAAGAAACAGTTAGCTTGCTTTCTCAGTAATATTAGACAAGAATATAGAAAGCTTTCCATAGAACATCTGGACCAGGAATATATAGTTGTATAACCAAAAACAAAAATAAATTATTAAATTAAAATTAATTAATTAATTAAAGTAAGAGTTAATGAAAGAAAGAATGAAAAGACCTTATTTCCATAGTATAGTAATACAGATTTTAAAAAAAAAAAAAGAAAGAAAAGAAAAGTGTGTGCAGTATGCTCATGGGAAATATTCAGTTTTTCCAGGCTTTTGAAACTTTTTTTATTTTTTTTATATCTGAATAGAAAAATCTAGAATTGTTTGTATCTGTTATAAGGCCACTGTATGTGTGTTCTTATAAACACAAAATGAACATTACTTTTCCACAAGTCATTAACAAACTATTTTTAACAAGCCCAACCTGAAAACATCACTAGCAGATATTTTGCTGACTTCTCTTCTATAGTTTTCCATGGCAGAGTTTTGCTGGTTTCACTTCCGGTTGCCTCTGGCATTTCAACACATACTGTGTTTCAACATGAAACAAATTGTTGTACATATCACAGAGTGTGTTGCTTTCCCATCTTGCAGTGGTTTTACTGTTCTGGTAAAGACAGGAAAGAAGATAGTAGAGAAACAAATCAGTATGTTTAATGTATAACAGATAAATATACAAGGTTGATGCTGCATCTGTCACTGCAGTACAAGTACTGATCTCCTGACAGTTTGTCCATAACCACACTGTGGTTTTCTGTTCATACAGATTGAACAACTGTTAGAGCAAAAGGATGCCTCCTGTGGACTGAAAGAGGAAATGCATCATGTCAAGGAGCTTTTTGAAAGTGTGAAAAGGAGTGCATGGATCTGAGCCAATGTGCCTTCAACACTCTGAATTTATTACCTATTGCCTTAATCCTTGCTTGTCTTCTCCTAAGCATCATGTGCAGCGCGAGCCTGAGCAGCAATCCCAGTACATGAGGGGTTCAGTTTAAACTTGAAGCTTTGCACTGCGCTTTTTTTCCTCTGGTTGTCATCAAGAGCAGAAACACTAACATGAATAACCATTATAAAAGAAACCAATGTGGTCCCAGATAAGAATCTCAGAGAAAAGGTTGTCAGCATTATATTAACAGTTGTGTTAACCACAAGCTATGTGCTGGCAATGAAATCTTCTCAAGCAAAAATGTGTAAAGTGACTTTGGTCACTCGCCACTGTAAAAGTACATCATAAGGCTTGCTATTTTTCACCCCTGTAATGCACTAATGCTTTGTGTTATTTCTTTTTTATTTTGAATTTTTGATGCATTTGATGCTTGTGTGAGTGCAGATGATGAATAAACATGATAACAATATACATCCTACAGATGCACAACAGTGCACACAGTGTTAATAAAGGAAAAAATCTGTAGTCTTTAGTTCTAGTCTTGTGCAGAGAAAATTTTTTTTTTAAGAAACAAAAAGTAAAAGTGATTGCCACACACTAAAAATGCTGGATTACAAACAGCTCAACTAGTAACTCAATTAATCCTACTATATTATATTTTTGTTTCTATACCTATTGGGTTAAAATGTCCCAACTGTTGAGCTATTATTATTATTATTATTATTATTATTATTATTATTATTATGGGACCAAGCACCAAAGGTGCATAGGCACCCTATTGTTATTCTATGTTTTCTTCTTCTTCTTCTTCTTCTTCTTCTTCTTCTTCTTCTTCTTCTTCTGGCTCGGGTGTCTATGGCAGCCCATAGAACTGTCTGGTAAAAAGTTTTGAAATTTGGCAGACTGATTGGGTAGGGTCTCAGGAACATTCTGAACAATTTGGGCCAAGTGCTGCCAACACTCTAGCGCCACCTTCGGGTCAAATTTGGGCCTAATTTGGAAGTACATTTGAACTATGTGTCCAAATTTTGAACTATGTGTCCAAAATCACGCACACATCATCTTCAGAGGAAGCCTCACAAAAGTTATCAGAAGAATTTTGAATAGCCCAAAGGGGCCAACAAATCTGATAGTGAGGCCAACAAACAGGAAGTGAGGCTGTATCTCAGCAACGACTTAATGCACTGATGTAAAACTTGGTAGGCATCTTCAGGACCATGACCTGAGGCTATGCAACAAATTTTGTGATAGGACCACCTACTGGTCAAAAGTTACAATAGCATGCTAAAAATGCTTACATCTAACTTGTCCAATCTTCACCACATTCAGCTCACAACATCTTGACATCTGTCTGAACAAAATTTATCAAAGAATATTGATATTCAAACTGTTCTCCTGTAAAGTGCTGGCAAATGCAAAAAAAAACAAAAAAAAAAGCAAGATGTGTGGTGGTATCGCACCAATGCATCTACATCTTCACCAAACTTGATAATTATCTTCAGGACCATGCCCTGAATGTATCCGAGAAGTATTGTGACTGTGCCATCTTGTGGTCAAGAACTGTAACAACTTTCATTTTGTTCCTTGTATCGTTTGAAATGGTTGTGATAAATTAACAGTTAATTTTTCCTATAATTTCCCGGAGTATGCTGAAGTGAACACACACACCAACAATTGAAATTCAATTGTACTTCCTGTCGACCATCTTGGATTTTGTTAAAAACTCTTTTTTCGCTACTCCTCCTACAAATTTTCTTCAATCATCACCAGATTTGGCAAACATCTTCTTCAGTAAGCCTCAGAAAAGTTATCAAAAGAATTTTGAATATTCCAAACGGTTTGTCCGTAATGGGCCAACTAATCAAACAGGAAATGATGCTGTATCTCAGCAACGACTTTGCTCACTGACACAAAACTTGGTAGGCATCTTCAGGACGATGACCTGAGGCTATGCAACAAATTTCATGCCAGCGCCATCTACTGGTCAGATGTAAAAAATAACATGCTGTCTTATGAGTGAAACTACGAATCACTCTTGAATTCCTTTGCTCTGCTTTCCTTATTGCTTAGGCAACAATTGGAGCGTGTCTGTGAATGTGTGGCCCTGAAAATGCTGCTTGCAGCTTTTATTATTATTATTATTATTATTATTATTATTGGTATAGAAAATCTTTGAAAAAGATACTTCATTTTCAAATACTTAATATTTATTTGCATGCTGCATTTTGTAGCTATGGGCTCCAGCTGTTTTGTGTGTGTGCGCTTTGGGTTTCAAGATCTCCATCCTCCATCTGTTTGCTCTGAAAGCAGAATTTGCTCTACAACAAGGAGTAACTTTACACATCTTTTGCTTTTAATAAAACGCAGTGTTTGCAGGAAAGAAAAGATGCCTTATAATAATAGTATTTGAACTGAAGATACAACAATTATTAAAAAAAAAAACAACAACAACAACCAGCAAAACACAAGACAGTGCAATAACAACTGAGTTGTCTCACGGGCAAAGACTGGTGTTAAAGTCAATCTCTGACCACTTAGAACCAGCCCAACTAAGTAGATCCTATCTACTATCCAGCCTGACTGTCACAGCATAACTAACTAGAATTGGTCTGACTAATTACAACCAGTCAGACTAACTAGAACCAGCCTAGCCAGCTATAGCCAACCTAACTAGAACCAGCCTGAGTAACTAGAACCAGCATCACTAATTAGAACCAACCTAGCCAGTTATAACCCACCTGAATATCTAGAAACAGCCCAACTAACTAAAATCAGCCTGACCAACTAGAACCAACCTGAATAACTATAACTAGCCTGACTAATTAGAACTTACCAGCTATAACCAATCTGAATAACTAGAATCCAGCCTGACCAGCTAAAAATTCTAACAGGTAAAGAGAGTTGTTA
>CM074953.1:23235836-23248616 GCA_037577455.1 Pangasius macronema | reverse complement strand
ATCATAACTAAACCAGTCTGACTAACTAGAAGCAGCAGTACTATTTAGAAGCAACATAACCATGTAGAAGCAGCCTGTCTAACTAGAACCAGCCCAAATAAGAAGAACCAGCCCAAGTAAGTAGAATGAGCCTGACTAACTAGAACCAGCATGACTAATTAGAACCAGCCTAACTAGAACCAGCCCAAATAAATAGGACCACCCTAAATGATTAGATGCAGCCTGACTAATTAGAACCTACCAGCTATAACCAATATGAAAAACTAGAATCCAGCCTGACCAGCTAAAAATTCTAACAGGTAAAGAGAGTTGTTAAAGTAAATCTCTGAGCAGTTAGAACCAGCCTGACCAGCTGAAACCAGTCTGACTACTGTCTATCTAGAACCAGCCCAACTAAGTAGAACCGTCCTGACTAACTAGAAGCAGCCTCACTAACTAGATCTGGTCTTACTAATTACAACTAGCCTGAAACTGACCAAAACCCCTCTAAAACCATCAATCTGACCAGCTGAGGCTGGTAACCAGCTAACTTACCCAGGCTGTTTTTTTTTTTCAGCAGGTCTTTTACCTGCATAACTTACCCAGGCTGTTTTTTTTTAATCAGGTCTGCTGAGGGTTAAAATGTAAAAGCTATTGTTAAATAAACTAATATAACTATAATCTGTAGAATAGATGAGCTAACCCAATGATCAAAAGTGCACCTGTAGTGTATGTGGTCCTCTTCTGGACCTTGCTGTGCCTTTCACACTTCATTTATTTATTTGTGTTGTAGAAAAGTGTTTCTAATATAAAATACTTCTAATCAACATTTAATAAAGGTTATCACTGGTGAACTCAGCAGTGTGCTTGATTTGACATGCGTATGAGTGCTCTCATGAGACTATTTGCCAAGAAAACTGTGTCCATGGACGCAGGGAGTGCAATCGTGGTGTCGTGCTGTTTTGGTGTCATGGTATTTTGTTGTCGTGGTGTTTGGTGTTGTGGTGTTTTGGAGTCGTGGTATTTTGTTGTTTTGGTGTCGTGGTGTCATGGTGTTGTGTTGTCGTGGTATTTTGTTGTGGTGTTTTGGTGTTGTGGTATTTGTTGTTGTGGTGTTTTGGTGTCGTGGTATTTTGTTGTTGTGGTGTTTTAGTGTCGTGGTATTTTGTTGTTGTGGTGTTTTAGTGTCGTGGTATTTTGTTGTCGTGCTGTCTTGGTGGTGTAACAGTCTGCTACCGCATCAGCCAATCACAGGT
The DNA here is from genome assembly GCA_037577455.1 of Pangasius macronema. NCBI lineage: Eukaryota > Metazoa > Chordata > Actinopteri > Siluriformes > Pangasiidae > Pangasius > Pangasius macronema. Next base: position 23,247,381 of record CM074953.1, on the reverse strand, counting down.
AAACATTTCGTCATCCGGGGTCATCCCCGTCCTCCCTTTTGTTTAGGAATTCCTCGGTAAATGCACTTCTCAACAGTTAATGTGAATAGGATTTAAGAATAAACTCTTAGTTAAGAAGTTTTTATTGCCATTTAGGAGAATTCTTGGTAGTAAAATAAAAGATTATTTGTGAATACTGCCCCACGGGCGTCACTTACTGACGTCACTTCCTTATGAGCTGTGTGGAGGAGAAGCAGGAAGAGACGCGAGTAAGATTAATACGAAGCTAGCAGACTTTAACTTTAAGGTACAGGTGTTGTTTCGCTGTTATTTCGCTGTGACTATCCGGAGAATAGAACTGTAATTGTCCTCTGTGTTTGCTCTGTTTATTAGCGACTGGAATAGCTACGAGCTGTGTAGTTTGTTAGGTAGCTGTTAGGATAGGAACGGTCCGGTTTGTGCAGCAGTATAGCTACTGATTTATACTATATTTAAAGTTTATTCATTATACTAGCAATTATAATACTTACCAGAATTGTAGCGTGTGGTTTTAATGTGGTTGTTAATTTAGCATGCAGCCTTCCTTAAAGCAGTTTATTCTTCCTTAAAGTTAATAGGCTTGTTGAAACAACAGTGCAGTTAGAGAGTTGTTTAGTGCTGCTCTTTCATCTCTACAGCTCTACATATCTGACTCTCTACATTATGAGCCGACACTGAGTGCACGAGTCGAGTGTGTGCTTCAACATGGAGAAGTTTGGCATGAGCTTCGGCGGAGGCCTGAGCAAAAAAGAACTGCTTGAAACTATCGAGAGTCAGAAGAAGCAGCTCATCCAGTACCAGACCCGCTTCAAAGACATCGTTCAGGCCTATAAGAGTTTACTGAAGGAGAAGGAGGCGTTGGAAGCTAGCTTGAAAGTGCTAACTGTGTCTGCACAGTGCCCAGAGCCCACCGAGCATGCCGAAGACCATGGTTCACTTCACAGTGAAGACAGCCTGGACGCTGCTGAATCTGGTGTTGAAAGTGTTGTGACTAGCAGCAGCACTCCAAGTGATGCAGCAGATGAAGATCAGGTCGGTCATGGAGAAGGTAACTCTGTGTTTCTGCAGTCAGAGAAGAGTGAACTGGGGAATAGTGTCATTTCTAGCAGCACTGCAAATGTGGAGCAAACTGTCGCCTCAACAAACGTAGAATCAGACCGCCGGGTGAACCAACTAAAGTCTCAGTTATCTACTTTGACCACGTCCTTGGCCACGGTTATGCAGGAAAAATCTCGGATGGAAGCCTCTTTTCAAGCGGATAAGCGTAAAATGAAGCAGGAGTTGGAGGAGGCATGGGAAAAAGTAGAGGATGAGCGTAAACAGCACCAGTTTGAACTCCAGGCTCTACAGGAACAGCTAGCAGAGAGCAGAGCACGTGTGATTATGCAGCAACACCAGCATGATCAAGAACAGCATGACCATGGCCACATGCTTCGTGAACTCCAGAAACTCCTCCAGGAGGAGAGGAGCCTTCGGCAGGATGCTGAACTTAAGTTGGAGGATGCCAGGAAAACCTTTGCAGAAACCATGCAAAGCAAAGACAGAGGATTAGATTATGAAGAGCGGCTGAAGCAGGTTACGCAGGAATGTGAAACATTGAGAATGACCCTGCAGGCCCTGGAGGTCGAGAGAAGCAAGCCTGACCAGCGGGTGGCAGAACTGCAGCAAGAGATTGCTGATCTAAAAGCACACTTCAACCAACAGCTTCAACAGGAGATTAGAAAGGTATGATTTTACTCTGATAGTCCTTCTTTAAACCTCTGAGACTTATTAATGACATTTGCTTAGATGTTATATTTGTTGAATTTCAAACATATTTGTGCAGGTTGCTCAGGCAGAAGCCTGCTTGCAGGAGCAGGCACAGCTGGAGGAGCGGCGAGTGGCAAGTCTAGAGGAGCAGGTTTCTGAGCTGTCAGGGCTGTTGGGTGCCTGTGAGAAGGCCAAGCAGAAGGACCAGCAGAATTCTCAGAGGCTACGTGAGCATATCCTCCAGCTGGACGCAGAGAACAAGGCCCTAGCTATTGCAGCCAGCACTACCAGGACCACCTCGTCTGACCTTGGCATTGATGAAATGAATCTGGATGTGACCGCACTGAAGGACAAGCTGGAGAAGGTGAAGAAGCTGTTGCAGCTTGTCGCACAGAAATCTCCGGAAAAAAGTTTGGAAATTGAGAAGATAATGGAGGGAGCAGGAGGACAGGATGCGGAGAAGGCCTCAGTGCAGTACTATCAGCAAGAGCTTCGGCAACTAAAGGAGGAGTTTGAACGCTACAAAGTGCGAGCACAGGTGGTCCTAAAGAATAAGAATGGCAAAGACAGCGCCCAGACCAAGGAGCTTGAGGAAGCTCGGAACCAGCTGGCCGAACTGAAAGAAAAGTATATCAACCTGCGTGTCCAGTCAGAAGAGGCGAAGGGGATACACAAACAGGAGATTAAGGAGCACCAACAAGCACTGACAGCCCTTCATCAGGCTCATAAGCAAGACCTGGAGAAGCTAGAGGCTCAGCACAGAGAGAACTTCTTGCACCTTGAGGAAGAACTGCACAAGCAGAGGGAGCGCACCATGGCATTACTCAAAGAGAAGGACCTTGAGCTAGAAAAACTCCGGGCCGAAAGCATTCAGGGACAGATTGGAAGTGACAGTGCAGCAGAGAGAGAAGTTCAAGGGGACATTGATTTCGAAAGTGGCAGTTCTGCATATGAAGAATGCGAGATGATTTCTCAAACTCTGAAGCTAGCCGGCCCCCCAAAAAATAATTTGCTGCTGTATGCTGAACAGCTGGCTCGAAATGAGGTGGAAATTTCTGCTTTGCGCAAGCAGAAGCATCAGCTGGAAGAAGGCTTGCATCAACTACAGGGAAAATTGTTTGCTAATGAAGAGAGGCACAAGGAGGAGGTGGATGAGTTGCAGGCACAGGTGGACAAGAGGATTCGTGACCAGAGCAGAGATGGTGCTAATTTAGAATACCTCAAGAATGTCATCTATAGATTCCTCACACTACAAGACTCAAAGGGACGCCAGCAGACGCTCCTGGCCATCCTGACCATCTTACACTTCAGCCCTCAAGAAAAGCAGACTGTCATGAAGCAGCAAGTGCAGAGCTGGTGGACACCCAGGAAGAGATGATGCTGTCATTTAATGTTTCAGTGCAATAATTTACTTTCTACTTACTCGTTTCTTTTTAAGTGTATATCAAATCATAAGTTCAGAATTGCTGTTTATTTTGAGTAATTCTGTTCTGGTAAAGGTGGTAACCTTTCATTGGATTTTTTTTTTTAATTCTGACATTCCAAATGAATCATTCTCTCCAAATTTGTTTAGAATAAATTTTTCAGTTAATAATAAATAATCAACAATCAGTTATTTCATTTTCTTCGTTGTCCGAGATTAGTAAGCAATACGTTGTAAGCTTGTATAGAAGTGTGTGTGTATATGCTTATGAACATAAGCAATATTAAAGAAAGTAGTCTGCTTTTGGCAGCCACTGTTTGTTTTGTTTGGGGGGTATGCTCAGTTGTTTGTTTGTTTGTTTGTTTGTTTGGGGGGATTATGCTCAGTAGTTTCCTGTTTCTTGGTAATTGGATTATGGTCCTGTGGTTCTGATTATTACCATGTAATTATCAAACCCTTACTGGCACATCACCAGCTGCAAAATTGTGACTCTCTAGCTACCATTAATATATCAGTGAAATAATCATTTTCCTGTGATAAACTTAGATTTGTACAATTGTGTGTGCATGAAAACCACCACTGTGTCACTTCTGAGTTACGTTCTCCCTGCAATTTCTCACAGCTGTAATGGGAACTTGTATCATGGTGTAATGTGTCCTTTTGTGTGATGTTATGTGTATGTTTGGTAGAGTAAGTCTTGTTTATTTACTTTCAGAAGTAATTATTCAGTGCCTTATTAAATGAATATTTTAAATCTTTCTTAACTACATCAAGGCAGCAGTTTTTTTTACTTAATGTTTTTTTTTACAGTGACTGTACAAATGTAGAAAAACACATTATAACACATTTTCTTTAACACTCATACAATTCGATCAACATAAAATCTCAGTGCCTGCTAACCTTTTAATGAAAACACCCAAGAATAGATAAATAATATAAATAAATGCTTACAGTAAGGGTCTTATGTGAGTTTGATAACTTTTACAGGATACATAATAAATAGGGCAATGTAATAATTTATAGATAAAATATAAAATATAGGTAACAGTGTATATGATATTCCACACAACCAGCACTATACCATTCTTCCTACACTCTGCTAAAGATCCAAAAGTGATCTCATGCAATGCATTCAGTTCTACTCAAGTCTGAAACTAATCTTTCTGATTGACAATTTATTTGTTACTTAATAAAATTAAAAAGTATTCAGGTCATTATAAGTACATAAGATATAAACTATATGACCAAAAGTATGTGCATCACACCTATATATGTGTTTCTTCCCCAAACTGTTACCACGAAGTTGGAGGCACACACTTCCCTTCCCTGGAACTAAGAGNTGTAGCTGAATGAACACAAATCCCCACAGCCACGCTCCAACATCTAGTGGAAAACTTCCCAGAAGAGTGGAGCTCATTATAACAGGAAACAAGGGGAATAAATCTGGAATGGGATGTTCAACAAGCACGTATGGCTGTGATGGTTGGGGGTGCACATACTTTTGGCCATATGGCGTATTATGTATGGAGCATGGAAAAAAAATATAGTAGAGGAAATAATTAAGTGTAGTGAGGTTCACTTTTATACTTCTGTAAACATACCAGTTTTGGCACAACTACAGATGGCATGTAATCATTAAATTAACAAGAGGAATGGTGTACACCTTTTAAAATAACTCCACCCCTTATTTTACTGTTTAAGCCCTGATGCCACAAATATCAAACATTAAGTCCTAAATTCTTCTGACTAATAAACTAAAGTGCTCGGTCTTAGAGCTCAGTGAACAACAGTGAAGCTTTTAGGAAGCTATTAGGTAACTCGGCCACATTTCTAACCCTTCACCCCCATGGCTTCACACTCTGCTGCACACAGATTGCAGACACCACACACATACTGTATACTGCTACCACAAACACTTCAGTGGGTGCTCCTAACCTGCTGAAATGGGAGCGCCAGTGCTACCTGATGAAATCTGAGTTTGATCCCTGCATTAAAATCATTGTAATGTCAGTCTTTGTATAGTACTGTCTGCAGATCCTGTGGCAGAGAGCTGATCACAGATTGGATGTAGTTTTCCAGCTTATCCAGTAATTCTTCCTTCACGGGAAGCTGATGCATATGAGCTCTCGTCTAGTGCAGGAAGAAAGTGCATGGTTAACTTCAGATATGCAAATGCAGCATTAAATACTGAAGCTTGTAGAGACTCCTTTATTAGCCATGTGTGTTGCTGTTTCTAGTTTGCAATTCTATCACTAACCAATTTTTCACGCAATTTTAAAATCAGGTCAACGGTCTCCACCTCTGACTTGTCTTTTGTCCAACTCATCAGATCCTGTAAAAAGTAAAAGGCAGCAAAACAATTCCAATACACTGCAGAAGAAATTCCTTCTTACAATGGGCCTCATTTATCAAGCTGGATATATAAACAGATTTACACAAGTGTTTATACAAGGAATTTGGTATTCATGAAAAACCTTAGTGTCCTACTTACGCACCTGAGTGTGTGCGAATTTACGCATATATAGAATAATAACTAATGTAGACCTCGACTTGATCGTAGGACGGGCCATTCTGTCTGTGCATCGCCGTAAGCCATAAACGATTGCCACAGCTGACGGAAGATTAACGCTCACTTATTATTATTTTTATTGCTAGAAAAGTGAATCACTTTTCACTTCTCTTCTTCAGCCTTTACCCTGATCGTTCATTTCGTGCTCCCAGCTGTCTGTGCACTTGACTTATATGGCGTTTTGTGGGCGTCACTAAATGCAGATGAGCTGTGTAAGGAACGCACTAATGTTTTAGTTCGGCTGGCCTACGCAAACATTTACACACAACTTTACAAAAAGAGTGATATATCAGGCCCAGTGTTTATCAGTATATACATATATACATTTTGTATTAGTTTGATTCAGTACTCACAGCATCACAGATGGCCTCTAAATGAAGGCATTCCACCTTATCTGTCATTTCCCTGTGCTTAGCACGAAACCAGCCATCAAAATTAGGAGACTGAAAGAACTGCCTTAAAACACACAAACACACACACACATACATATACTGATAAGTAGCTAGTTACCAGTATACTCACTGACAGAGAAAACATAACCAGGTGAATTGTACACAGTGTATTACTTATAAAGGCCCAGCCAGTCCCCTTTGTGCATGGAGGAGATCTGAGGCCCTGCATGATCCAGAGTGGCCATGAACTCCTCCTGGCTGAAGGGTCGGATCTGAGGGGGAGTCTAGACACACACACACATACTTCCTTCATGTTCTTTCCTCTTTTAGTATTTTCCAGCCCTTCCATATCTGAATCATACACCCATATACCTTGTCTTGTCATTAATTTTTTTTAAACCTGCTACATCAAACATTTAAGTAACAATCAAATCCTTTAGCATGAATGCAAATCTGTCTTTAACATTTCAAATCTAAACAGGTTACAATTAGGTTTAATTAACCTTCCAAGGAGTCATGGATATTTGCAGTGGCATCAAGCTGGCCAGGTATCGCTCCTGTAAAACATGACAGGTTTGTGAGGTATGAGACCCTTCCTAATCATTCTATTATCAGGATATTTATTAATTAGGTATTAATACAATGAGCAAATGTCCTCTGCACAAAGACCTAAAATGTCCTCACCAGTGGATCGATAAAACTCTGTGTCAGTTCTAGCCAATGCCGCCTCAAGATGGCGCTCTGCACCTCAGAAGGCCTTTTCCTCTGAATTCCCTAGAAAATGTGTGTGTGTGTGTGTGTGTGTGTGTGTGTGTGTGCACATGTGAGGGAGAGAGGTACAGTGAAAGGGGTGACTCAAGAAACATTGCTATTAATATGCCTAGTTTTATCAGGCTCCGTTTTATTTACCTTTAAGAGTCGCTTGATTAGGGCTTTGTCTTTATGAAGAAACGTTTTGTATGCTGTGTATATACCTTGACAATGGAACAGAACACAAGAGTGAAGGGCACATATATGGACAAGATGTTTATTTTACAATACATGGTCACTATGCCTTTTGTAATTAAAGGACGGTATTTAGACGCACCTGGTTTTGTGTCCAGCGTTTTCAACTTGGCCAATTTCTTGACCTTAACTTGTTTTAGCAAATCTCCTAAAATTAGAGGGTGATCAAACTTGTGCAACAAGAAATGTGTTTGTTTCCGCAAGAATTTCAAAGAAGGCACCACTTACTGGACATCTTCAACTCCCCCAGACACATGATGTGCGGCCAGCTCTGAAAGGTCTTTATGAAGAAAGGATTCGTAACACCCAGTAATACATTAGGCCTGAAAGTACAAGCATAAAAATGAGGAGAGAAAGTCATGTGCCCTCTTTTGGTACTTAATGATCCTATAAAAGATGCCTGAACATTTGTAATAATTCTTCATAAAATATATTTAAGATTTTAAAACTGAAGTGCTAAGGTTGATCAGTTTATTTTAGTGTTTGTAATGTGTTTATGCTTACGGCGCCTGGGTTCTGGTAGTGTACTCCTTGAACTCGCTGTCATGGATGGTAAAGTAAGGCCGAAAATCACAGCAGTACTTCAGTGGACTGATGCAGCTGGAAAGAAGAGAACAGGAACATGCAGCAACATACATCATACACTTACCAACAGATCAACCCATTTTTAGAATAAAGACGTTTAAACAGTTTCTCAAATACAAATATCAGCTATATTTTCTGCATAATACAACTTAACCCCAAAATAGTTTTCATTCATTAATTCATCTTCAGTAACTGCTGGTCAGGGTTACAGTGAATCTGAAGCCAATCCCAGGACCACAGGGCACAAGGCTGGAAGCCATTGCTAGGCTTACATACATACATTTGCACTCTTTCACACCTAGGGGCAATTTAGCATAACCAATCGACCTACTGGCATGTTTTTGGGAGGTTGGAGGAAACTGGAAAGGGACATGAGGAGAACATGAAAAACTCCACAGAGACATTAACCCAAGATGAGCCCAGGATCAAACTAGCAGGGAACTCTGGATCTGTGAAGACAGCTCCTGCTATGCCAATGTGCAGCCCAACTAGTGAAGTGAAATGACTTTGTGGCCAAGTGTGGTGACCCATACTCGCAATTTGTGCTCTGCATTTAACCCATCCAAGTGCACACACACTCCCGTGAACACACACCCGGAGCAGTGGGCAGCCATTTTAGCTGCGGCGCCCGGGGAGCAGTTGGGGGATCGGTGCCTNACCCGAGACTCGAACCCACGACCTTCAGGTTCACCTTCGGGTTACAAGTCCGACTCTCAGACCATTAGGCCACGACTACAAAATACTGCAAAGGAAAATATCAAAATATGTCTTCTACTTTATATGTCTACTTAAATGATGTGATTATTATTTCTGAGACATCAATGTTCTAATAGAAAATATCAATTTTGGTCTGAGACTAGAACTGTCTCTAAGGTATTAGACATTTTTTAAAGTGTCCCTCATCCACCACAGGCACCTGCACATGGGTGAGAAATGATCTTAACAGCTATAGTGAATATCTACATTGTGTCAAGTTAAGAATTTCATTAACAAATACGTCAACCACCACTGTGAGAAGAAAAATTCAAAATAATAGCGGACTCTAACTGCATCAACAGCACACCTCCAACTGTGGGAGAGGTTTAAGAAGCTAGACTGCAAACACACACACACACACACACACACACACACACACACACACACTCTGAGTTTCAACACAGTGTATTTGAAAGATGGCAGGTCTGAAATTATGCACTGTGCTGATAAATAGTTCAAAAGACAAAACAGAGCTTTTTATGTCAGTTTTAAAAAATATTCTTCTTTTTATTCTAGTAAATATAATTTACTACCTGCATTGTCAATGCAGTATAACATTAGATATAGTCCTCTTTAAGCAGATACTGTTCACACAGTTCTGCTCCTGCTATCTTTCTGTCTGATTACTCTATTTATCCTACTAGTCATGGTCAGCATGGGAAAGACAGCAAGATAAAGAGCATACCTAACTAGAGCCAGCACCATCTCTGACGACACAGCTGGAGAGGGTGCCATGACGACCAGCGGCTCGCCTAGCAACATCAGCTCCCACAGCAACTGTATGTGAATGAGGACAGACTGGAAACACCTGAGCAGGTCAAAGGTCAACTGGGTCAGTTCAGAGCAATCATATGTCTTTATATTAGGTCTGTCATTCTATTTACTTTCTTAGTTGCAATTAATCACACAATCTCTGCGATTAACCACATGTACAACACAAACTATAACAGTGTTGTATTTATTCCTAATCACAGATAAGACCATAGAGATTAAAATAAATAAACACATAAAAACTGTAAATTTTCATTGCAACAATAAAAATATCTTCTACCATCTCCAATGAAATAACTACACTGGCGGATCATTGTCATATCCTGACAATGCAATAAATAACATAAAGGATCTCCAGTTATACAGATTTACACTTCATCACCGTAGTGTTATATATTGTGGAATCTGGTATTCAATCTTAACTCGGATAGAACCTTATAATACTAAGGATAAGACCTGTGTTCTCGTACAGGATTTGGCTCAAATAAACCTTTTTAACCAAATAAACTGTTTAATCGAACTGTAGTGACCCGTTACAGCCACTGTGGTCTGGACTGCTCCTTGACTCACCATAGTGGTTTTCACACTGATGTGTTTGGTTTTTTACATAGTAGGTTAAAGATGTCATACTTTTGTGGTACTTAAATTTTCCAAGACAAACACTGCAAACTACTGAACCATCTGGGAGTGGTTTACAACTTTGCAAACTCTCACATTTCTTCTATGTTGATTTTCTGAAGTTTAATTTCCTTACTTGAAAAGATCCAGCTCATGGATGGCAGGGAGAACCATGGGAGAAGAGAGATGTTTCTACACACCACAAAAACAAAAACAGAAAAGAGAATCAGCAACATCAACATTTCAACTACTGACTACATCATTAGACATGAAAAGTGAGCTCACACCTCTTTCTGTCCCTGTTTGTTAGGACTTCCTCCTGGTTTGTCATCTTTTGAAGGAATTCTGACCTGGAAGTAGAACATTACACAAATATAATTTAAACCAACCAATCAACCAACCAGGCCCCCCCAACCCTCCTTCCTCCCTTCCTCCCTTCCTTTTCAGATTTATCCTGTTCAGGATTGTAATGGGTCCAAGGACTATCCTGGGAACTCCTATCCTCTCTCACACCTAGGGACAATTTAGAGTTTCCAATCCACTTACAGCATGTTTTTGGGAGGTGGGATGAAACCCATGAGGACACATGGAGAACATGCAGAACCCTGCACAGGCAGTAACCCGAGCTCAGGATAGAACTGGGGACCCTGAAGCCATGAGGCAGAAACACTACCTACTGCACCACCATGCCATATCTTTATCTTATTTAATAGTTTCTAGTTTGATATTTTCTTCCATATTTGTCTGTCTCAGAACCTACGTTTTCCCTTGTTGACTGGCCTATCTTTTTCTAATTAAAGTCTAAAACCAATTATCTTTTGTTGTAACATGACAGGGAATATTTTTATTATAATGGATAGAAAATATATGGGAGGCACTAGGAGTATAAAGAAATGCCACTATATACAAACTGTGTCTGTTTAGTGCTCAAAATATTCATATCTGTTTTCGTATTCAGATTTAAGAATGATGAAAAACACATACAAGTTTTACAATCTACTAAAAATTGACTAAATGATTATTTTTTGACAGCCAGCAGAGATATGCAGCTCTGTGCACAGTGGTCTGTGTGAGCTTTATGGAGCAGGCTGGTGAGCTTCCGGTCGTCCCACCAACCGGACGTCGACCTGTCGGACCTCCACCACCGCCTCTCCTCCTAATGGAACAAAATAAGGGGGATCATGGAAAACCCTTCCCACCCCCTGTATGAGGAGCTTTGGGAGAAACTTTCAGCCAGAGACTGACCCTCCCCAGGTGTAAGACAGAACGCTTCAGACGCTCCTTCATGCCAACAGCTATAATATTATACAAAAGCACATGACCTGCCACCTAGATGTTTATGTGCCTGTCACCTACTTATTTATGTGCATTTATGTACTTATTTATGTACTTATATATGTAAATATATATTAACTTATATATTTACTGTCTGCTGCTGTGACAAAACGAATTTCCCCTTGGGACTAATAAAGTGATATTTTATTCTATCCTTGTTATGGGGGTAGGCGATCAGGTGTTTGCCCGGGAGGGCAATATATATGGTGGAAAGGAGCCAAGTGCGGAGACAGATCAAAAGGACTCTGCCTAAAATGCGGTCACCTAGAGCAGGACTCGAACCAGGGAGGTTGTGGGCACCAAGCCATAACGTTACCCACTGAG
>CM074953.1:23219720-23235736 GCA_037577455.1 Pangasius macronema | reverse complement strand
GATTACCCTCCTGAGATCTCCGTGTTATAAAAGCCCGTGCGGGTGGCCGCGGATCTGCCTTAGAAGGCAGCTGCCGCATTACAATCCTCCCCATTAGCTTCTGTTCTTTAAAACTGCACATTACTTTTTTTCCACATTTTCTTTGTTTTTTCCTGTGGGATCCTGATGGACACACCTATACTGAAACTTTCTGGTGAGCTTTCTCAAAAAAGATGAACACTCCATCTGTTTTGCATATCTGTATTCGTATTGCTTTAGGACTAATGACCTGTTCTGCCTATATAATGCATTTGTATCAGTTACATCCCTAGAAAGCATTTGTTAAATATTTTCCAACAACACTACAACACAGGATATCTCCTGATGCTGGTGGTATATTTAAAGTACTTCTAAACTTATATAAGTGATTTAGCATGGTCTATTTTACTACTTAAACTACAAACAACATGAAGAATGGATCCAAACCTGCAAGACGAGTCCCATCACAGGCAAACTGAGTGTCTGGCTTGGCACAGGTGGGGGCCACTGGTCAATCTCATTGCAAACTGCAGCAGATTTACAACACATATATAGTACTAGTTAGTTACATTAACTAAATGTGTACTAATCACTGTTGTACACACTACATCAGGCTGCTGTATGAATAAATAAAACTTACAGTACTGTATGAATGCACTTAACTAGTTAACTAGCTCATCGTATTTTATTGCATTATGTTAGCTACCATTTTTAACCTAGTTAGTTAGGTTTCCAGGCATTCAAATCCTGATCCCGGCCAAGCACTTTAGAGCTTATAGCAAATAAGGCTACTGTTAGACTAATAGACCAACTGTCCTCACCTGCCTCCAAACAAGGCTCTGACTTCTCAAAGTACTCAGGAGCAATGATGTGGAGCAGAGACCGGAACAAGTGAACATACGGCAGTCTGGACACCAGCACCAGAGACTAGGACCAAGAGTGAAATAATTTAACGTTTAGTTTTATTTACCGATATCATGTGCTTTCTTTCATCTAACCACAAATGTAAGCCAGGGCCTGGAATTCACTAAACACTACTGAAAATTTGACTGGAACCTGGTTCTATGAACAGATAAGACAAAAATAGAGCTTTGGCAGCAGTCAGGGTGGGTGTGGCATAAAAAGAAGAATGGGTTCACAGAAAATGTACCCATGACCGAATCCCCACTGTAAAGTATGGTGACGTTACGAGGCTGCTCTTTCTCCAAAGGCCCTGGGAACCTTCTTATGATGGTAGTACAATATGGAGAAAAAATGCAAAGTGCAATAAACTTGAAGGAAGATGCAACAACGACATGTTATGTATAAATAAGAGATTTATGTGTGCAATATCAAATTTTCCAATTTATTTTAAAACCAATGTGTATGTGAATAACTCCAAAATCCCACTACCAGAGTTTAATTGTGTTCATTCTGCAAGGACAGAACATGACACAAAGCCTGTGTTGTGCCGGATTCTGACTCTCCAGCTGAATTCGACTCCCGTTATTGTGCATGTACGTTACAGCCTAGGCATACCCATGCTGCTGTTTGCTTTCTGTTGTTTCTGTTGAGGATATGCAATATTAAGATTAGGCTACAGTGCAGGAGTCAGGTTCTACCAGCTAGCCTCTCTATCATCTTACTGAAGAAGAAAGTCTTGTCTCTGTTATCATCCTTCCAGTGTGCTGCTCGTGCAGTTCTTTGGAGTGAGATTACAATCTGTCCGTGGAACTCTGTATATCTTTGGCAGCAATCATTACAAGCTATGTAGCTCAAAGACCATTGAAGCACTGCCCCATTTGGGAACCACATCTTCAGCTTCCCCACATGCCTGCTCATTTTGAAGGCAGATTACTCACTATGATAATGATAAAAAAAAATCAATACATCATTCAGCCCCAGGACACTGCATCATGCACACAAAAATGGTTCAATGACCAGAGATTCAGTGCTTTGACTTGGCCATCCCAGTCCCCTGACCTAAACCCTAATGCTAATGCTTTTATGCTGGATGACTCCAGAACGATCTTCTCCATTTTAGTGGACTCTACATTCTGGTGCATTGTGCCATTTTTATTCTCAAAACATTGCAAAATTAAGCCACTAACATACACTACAACATACAGCTTGTATATTTATTTATATTTATAACAAAGAAAGCAATCAGTCAAAACTCGGGCACTGCTTTTTGTTTGAACGTTTAGTGACACGATAACAGACTTATCTATTCATTAAAAACATATAAAACCAAAACTTCAGGACCAAACATGGCAAATAAGAAGTACACTACAAATCACATAGTGTTATGCATGAACTAAAGACATTCTGGGCAGTGATGAACAGATTCCTGCATGCAGCAATAAAGGTTTATATCATCTCATTTACTCACCTTCTGAAAGTAGCCCCTTTTGACAGAGACATCCTTTACTTGTCTAAAGTACACATAGCCATAGAAGTGAGCCATCTCCTTCTAAGAAAAGGATAAAAATAGAGATCTATGATGGATTCTGTTTAATTATTTTGCATAGACTAATATTGCATGTCTTACCTGCAGTATTAGTGGTGCTTCCCTGTTGTACGCATCTTTCTCTCCAAACCTAACTCGTCCCACAGACTGGCGCAGTCTAAAACTGAACTGTGTGTCCCCAAGGCATCCTGTTGGGAGAAACATTACACTACATGCAGAACTAAATAAGAACTACATAAGATATAAATCGAAATTAAAATATTGGTAATCATGATATTTATTGGAGACAAAAATATTGTAATAGTACATGTTCAAATATGTTCAGGATTTTTCATACTGTAAATCATTACATAGAGCCTTTTTAACTAATTAGTTTATGAAAGATACAATAAAACTGTTCACTGACTGGCTTTAACCCCTTTGTTAAATACCTATAAACCTGTAAAAAGGCTGATTGGCAAAATATGAATATAGCTGTAAGCAGTGTCCGGTGACCAAAAGTTTGTTTTATGTGCCAGTATTGCCATAAGGAATACATTACACCACATACCTGAATATAGATGTGAACTTTGAGCCACATTGCATGATGTATAGTGGAAATATGACACACTTCCTGTTTGAAAGGCGTGACATGTTAATTGATCGCCTCACCATGGCAACAGTGTTAAAGAGAAAAAAAAATACTTTCTTAAGAAGACCCATATGCCATATGGATGAAATCACAATTGATCTCCTCTAATATCACTCTCTCCTGTCCAAGTTCTCATCCAGTGTGACAGCTGCTAAGACCTCCTTCTACAAGGGAAAGCTGGAAGCTTCTGCACATGATCCTCACAAGCTCAAAAACATATTTTTTTTCTTTTCTTAACCCGCACCTCCTTCGCCCTCCTGCCTGACTGCTGATAAAGAACCATCAAATTTGCCAGCCCTTTACTACTACCCCTATTCCGACACTACACTGTCAGGATTCCCTTCCTCTTTCTTGACACGTTTTTCTCCTCTTTTATCAGAAGAGATCCTGCAGATTATCTTGTCCAGCAATGCCACCACCTGCCTGCCAGATCCCATCCCTTTTACAATGCACCAGACCATCTCACAAGACCTCCTCCCCTTCATCTCTTGTATTATTAATGACTAGTACATCTACTCATTTACCAAATGCATTTATGACAGCAATTGTCCATCATGAAGAAACCCACTCAGGATGCCTCAGACATCAGCAACTAGTGACCGGTATTATTTCTCTCCTTTCTATCTAAAATTCTTGAACACACTCTCTACAATCAGCTGTCTCTCTATGTCACCCAGAGCAATCTCCAAAATCCTATCCAGACTGGCTTCAAAGCTACACACTCCACAGAAACCACCCTTGTGGCCATTATTAAGAAGCTTCATGCTGCTAGATCAGTCTTCATCCTCCTTGACCTTTCAGCAGCGTTTGACATGGCCAATCTTCATAAGTCTTGGAGTTCCCTCTATACACATTCTCTTGTGTATATGTGTTATATCCTCTCATATCCTGGTTTTCATACCACTGCTATGGTGATGACACTAAACTCATCCTCTCCTTTCTGAAACTAAATATCAGCAAGACTGAGCTGCTGTATACACCTAAGATGCCGGCCCATGCCAGCATCTTGTGATCTCCTGGGACAATTCTCAGATCTCACCATCTGTCACTGCATGCAACCGTACAACCATGTACGGACAACCATCCCTCCTTCTCCGCTCACATCACTCTACTGACTCGCTCATGCAGGGTTTTCCTTTACAACATCAGGAGGTCATCATTAAGGTTAAAATGGATGGCAACAATTATGAATTATGCCACAGGGTTGCTACTGAGCCCCCAAGCCCCGTCATTTAACATACATTGAAGTTTCTTCATCAGTGCTTGATGTACAGTTGAATTTTTCCACACTGTTTGAGTGTCATCACATACAGTATTATGCTATTGCCTCATCCTGTCAACACTGTTTAAGATCTCGACAGTTCCTTCACAACTGAACATCATGGTTATCTTCACATCATGCTGACCAAATTTGGTTTGATTCTGATGATTTTAAGACAACAAACATACCATAATTCATAATCTGATGAATACCTGAGGGGGGAGTTTATAAAAGTTTGTTACCTTTCAAATCACACCAAAATCCAAAATGACTGACTTCCACTGGGTCAAAGTCAATGGAAGTGATGGTGCAATTTGTTTATTGTAAGAAGGCCCAAAAGCCTATGAAATCTAGTGCAAGTAGGGAAACTGGATACCTAATCTCTAATCTCTTATCTGGTCTAATCGTTTGCCAGACCTTGAACCGGTCGTGAAGACTATACACATGGTTCAAAACACTCTACGACTGGTTCGTAGTCTCACATTCCTGTTCAGGGAGTGTCTCAGAGAACTCGATTTCCCAGAACACACCGCCAAGTATGGCCACCATGGACTATACCTCCCAACAACAGACTTTGCCACATTCACATTCACCTGGCTTTTAATCACACACACCTGAGAATAATCGCACTTCACAGTATATAAGGACCTCAGTTTCATGCACTTGTTTGCAAAGTAACAATCAGCGTGTTTATACCTGACTTACCAAGCCTTTTGCACTACATAGTTTATCTGGGTTTTGATCTTGTTCTCTCCCTGGTTTTTGCTTTCTGGTTTTGCCCTGTTTGTATGGCTTGTTTTTTGGATTACAACCTTGCCTATCGATTTGGATTTGTTTGCTGGGGCATTTTACAATAAACTCTGACTGCATTTGCATCCATCTCCACCTACCTTACATGATTACAAAGATTACAAACGACCTTACAAAGAAACAGCAACATTGCTCATTACTCAACATTATAATGTGGTATCAGTGAAGACAACCCATGGTAAATGCCACCTAAAATCATTAAACTGTGTCACTTCCCGTTAACAGGTGGTGCTTTTACTATGTACAGGAGGTACTATGTTAAAGGCATGAGAAACTGTACCTTATCTGAAATATCAGCTCCATTACATGATGTATTGTGGAGTAAGGAAGACTTGGTTTTTAAACAGTTAATTAATTACATCACCATTAACATATAATCAATAACAAAAATGTTGCAGTTTCACTGTTGTCAGGTTGCACTCACATTGCCATGGCAACACGGTTCAAAATAACAATTTTTTTTTTTTTTTGCAATTTAACACCATGACTGTGTTGACCAAAGCTGACCAAATGTGATACAAAACTGATTGCTGAGGAATATTGAAAAGATTGGTTTGTAAGCCACACTTCCTGTTGCCAGGTGGTGGCTTTATGACAATGAATCACTAAAACTTGTTTCCTGTATCCAGTTGGAGCTGCAACGATTCATTCATGTCATGTGTATGTGACTATTCCCCAAGTAAATAGTATGTACCCTGGGCCTAGGTGTAGTGTGTTGTATGTCACCTTAATACGGTGTGAAGGACAAAGACATCCAAGAGACATTAATTGATCACATTTCCATAGTAACACCATTTAAGCTATCAACAGTTCCTTTGAAATTTTGTTCCTCTGAACAGTCCTCTAGCTCAGAGTGCACTGGCTAATGACTGACCACAGTGTTTTCACTGCTGCTCTCATTAGTGAACAGAATGCCTTGGTAGCTTCCTCCATGAACACATCTGTTGTCTCAAACAAACAAAATGATTTCGGAAACCTTGACCAGGTAACCTGCACTTGTGGGTTTGGCCCTTTTATAATTAGGTGAAAGACACTGTGTGCTGTGTCACTGTGAATAGTGTCTCACTGGGGGCTCCTAAACTACTTACAGCCTTTATGATGGGAGCAAAGCATCTGTGTCTACTTTGCGGCTCCCCTAAGAGCCCGGAGTGGGATCTTATACTTGTCCCTTAATATCCCTCATATGAGCTAATGCAAGCTGGATCTCTCTAGAGACTGGATAGCAGACTGAATGTTCATCTGTCATGGGGGAAAAGACACAAGGAGTTCCCTAGTCTGAACCCTAAGTGGTGGGCCATCATCTTGTCTCATAGGCAGGTCAGATACCAGGCCCCTATATGGACATACCACTCTATGAGGAGCATCTCCTGCTCATAGGCAGTACTTAGAGGCATGCAACTTCTGTAAATCTGTGCTGCTACTACTTGGTGATACAAGATACATGATTAACATTACCTATCCCCAGTGGTGTGAGTGTGGAAGTCACCTCTGAACAGCTTTCTAATCAGTCCTAACATGGGTTGGTTCCTCATGATACTGTGGCATGAGTTATTCTCACAGCCCCTGATAGTTGAGGGGTGAAACAGAATGAAAGTTATGTACAGTATGTAACTGTGGTTCTAAGAACACCAGATAACTCGGTGAGAATATTTCAGGGAACAATGGATATACGAAAACATTTTCAATCAAACACTAAGTCATCCGGTAATTTTGTGACTTTGCTGATGTCTTCGCATGCATACACATGCACACGATAAGGTGTCCAGGTGATTCTCACCATCCCTGGTGGTGCGCATAGAACCACAGTTACAGACATAACTAGCGTTTTAGTATTGGTTCATTAGAAACATTTATTATATGTTATATTGTGAAAATTACAGTATATTTGAAGTCATGATTATGACTACCTTTTTTCTTTTTGGTATTGGGGTGCTTTTGTATCAGAGATCTGACAATTCTGCTCCTTGACTGAACTTACCTGAAAATGAGTCAGGAAAGGATAAGTAACATATGCTTGTTTTCTGAAGGAAAAAAATAATATTTTAGACACGCAGAATAGTGCAACTAAATGGTCATTATCATAGAAAATGCACATACCTCATACACTTACCTCCTTCTCTGTAAGTTTAGCATCATGTGGGTAGATCAACTAGGAGAAGAGATAAAGGCAAATACTGTTGTAACAGATGCTAGTGAGCTATGTTATCTGGGATATAATAGTCAAAATAATAGGCAGAATTAATCAAAGCATTTTCATAGAAACAATCCAATATAAAATGTGCTGTATTTATTTATTGATTATTTCCTTATTGATTTAGACTCATTTGTACCTCTGCCATTGCTGAATCCCAAATGAATCTCAACTCCATGAATAAGGGCAGTCCATGGAGAGTTAAACAATGACGACCCAACTTCACCCATTCCATTTGGTTAAGTGCCAAAGTTTGTGTGCTGGGGCAATACTGAGCCACCAGACTTTCAGCCAACATGAAGCCAGTCTGTTGGGTCAACATTGGTCACCAGCACTGGCCCAGCATAATTTTGTATACTGGGAAAACTTTGGGCCAACAGACTTTCAGCCACCTTTAAAATCTACTCTACCAATGTTGGGCCAACGTGTGCAATCAATATACTGTTTTCTAACAACTGGACAATCACTGCATTGTAATATTACTTTACCATCAGGTGCCAGTGTGTTAACTGTTCTGTGTGAGTGGTCATTAGATTATGTTATGTTTGCACTGTAAACTGTAATGTGGTAGTTGTCACTTGTCCAGAATAAGATGAGGACACACGTGCAGGTACTCAATAGCTTTATTAACCATAGCAAACAAGACAAAGACGTAACCCAAAGCGATGTCACAAAACAGGCAAGGGTCAGCCAATGAGCAAACAACATCAAGTAGGGCAGGCAAAAGGTAAATGTGAAAATCAGAAACTAGATCAAAACCAGGGAAGCAAATAGTAAATCAAAGAGTTGGTATCAAATGGCACAAAACGACAGAGAAAACAGAAACACGAGGGATATAAATGTCACACTAATATCACATATATCTCACAGAAACACACTAATCAAGGAGTAAACTGAAAACAGGTGAGAGTAATCATGACACATTAGGGAGACAACCAATGAGAAGATATGAACCAAAACACACTGCAACATAAACAAACACTAGACAATACGGAAGTGTGCACCGTAGCACTGCGATGCGTGCTGAGAGGAGTGCCGTGCAGCTCTTGGCGCAGGAGGAAAATATATCACAGAACGTTCCCCCCTCCCAAAGGCGAGACTCCCGAAGCACCTTCTAACACAATACAATGTGGTCCTGCACCTCTGGGTAAAATGTCCACTGGATTCACAGGGTTCTGCGGCAGGCATGGTCGAGAGTGCTCACTCTTCCCAGGGGAGCCAGGGAGCTGAAGTGGGGCAAGTTTTCAGGAGGCAGGTGTCGGGGTGACAAAGTCCTTGCCAAGGTCAAGTAGCCTAACTGCGACGTCCTCAACGAAGTCAGGTGGTAGAGCGATAACATCTTTGCAGGGGTCAGGCGGCAGAGCTGCAATGAGCTCGTTGGGTTCAGGTGGCGAAGCTAGGATGGACTTGTCGATTTCAGGTGGCGGAGCTCTTACTTCCTGGCCAGGGTGGAGGTGGGAGGTTGCACCGTCAGCCTCAGGCATGAGCAGGGCATGGAAGGCCACTTCATCGGCCTCAGGCATGAGCAGGGCTCAAGTTAAAGGTCAGCACTGTCAGCTTGCTGTTAAGCCACTCTCAAGCACCTGCTGCACCCATTTGTGGATGAAGTATTCTGTCAGCAATCAGATGAGGATGCAAGTGCAGGTACTCAATAACTTTATTAACCATAGTAAACAAGACAAAGACGTAATCCAAAAAAGATATCACAAAACAGGCACTAGTCAAGTGGTGAACAAACAACATTAACTAGGGCAATCAAAAGCAAAACGTGAATATCAGAAACTAAATCAAAACCAGGGAAGCAAATAGTAAATCAAATGCTTGGCATCGACTGGCACAAAATGACACAGAGCATATACTTCACCCTGAACACAGAAAAACGAGGGCAATAAACACACACACTAATCAAGGAGAAACTGAAAACAGCTGAGAGTAATCATGACACATTAGGGAGAAAACCAATGACAAGACATGACCCAAAACAAAAACATGTGACTATGTAAACAATCACTAGACAATACGGATGTGTGCACCGTAGCTCTGTGAGCTGCTTTGCATGCCAAGAGGAGTGGCATGCAGCGCTTGGCTCAAGGGCTCAAACACCTGGCATCAAAAGGTTCTTGTATTACTCTATGTGTAGTCTGTGTTTGTGTAATTGTGTAAGTGTGCACGCTACGATCACTACAAACGAGGAAACTCCTTGTATGCTCATTCATACTTGGTCAATAAAACTGATTCTGACTAAATATATCTTTGTTTACGCTTATGAATAACTATTTATTCATAAGTCAAGATATTGTGTGTAAATTTGAATTGAAATGTAATTTTAAATTTAAATTTGAGGTGAATGTATATTAAATTACAAAAAGAAAGTGTCAAAATTTTTATTTCCCCTCACTGTAATCATAGAGAAGATATGTCCACCATGCAAAGAACTTTCTACACTCT
Source organism: Pangasius macronema (assembly GCA_037577455.1). NCBI lineage: Eukaryota > Metazoa > Chordata > Actinopteri > Siluriformes > Pangasiidae > Pangasius > Pangasius macronema. Next base: position 23,225,928 of record CM074953.1, on the reverse strand, counting down.
GTAAATAAATAGACTTTTCTACTTCGTCTAGTTTTGTACACTTGTACCCTAATTTTATAGGTTTTGCTCACTGCGATAATCAGAAAATCAGAAAATCGGACTAATTAAAAGTGCCTAAAATTTAACCTAAAGTACTTATCGGTAGTCAAAGAAGTAAAGTTTCTTCTTTCTTCTACTTCTTTCGGCTTTTCCCTTCAGGGGTGGCCACAGCGAATCATCACTCTCCACCTATCCCTATCTTCTGCATCCNTTCTCCTCCTGCCTGGCAGCTCCATGTCCAACATTCTCCTACCAATATACTCACTCTCCCTCCTCTGAACATGTCCACAAAGAAGTAAAGTTTAAGACATTAAAATGGAGTCAGATTTAGTACGGAGCTCATCTACTATGTTTGTGTACATTTTTAAACTTTCTCTGCCACACAATAGTTTATTTCTGTGCATATTGAGATGCTTTTCTGCTCATCATGGTTGTAAAGAGTGATTATATGAGCTATTATATACTTCCTGGCATCTTAAACCAATCTGGCCATTTTCCTCTGTTCTCTCAGATTGACAAGAACAACAAGAACAAGGCATTTCCACCCACAGAACTGTCGCTCACTCAATGTTTTTTGTTTATCGCACCATTCTGTGTAAACTCTACAGACTGTTGTGTGTTAAATTCCCAGGAGATCAGCAGTTTCTGAAAAACTCAAACCAGCCCATCTGGCTCCAAGAACCATTAAAGTCGATTAGCACGATTAAAGTCACAGAGATCACACTTCTTCTTCATTCTGATGTTTGATGTGAACATTAACTGAAGCTCTTGACCTGTATCTGCATGAGTTTATGCATTGTGATGCTGCGTGTACTAACCGACTAATCTATTGACGTACTTACACGTCCACATGTCCTGTTCCTAATAAAGTGGATGGTGAGTGTAGCAGTAAAATGCTTGCTCAAGATTGACAAATCTATTCTTTGCTAAGTCGTGTTTGCTCCCAAGTCTATTTTGTCCACAGATATCTGTGATTACACTGTTCACCTAAAGTGAGACAGTAGGACAGTGAAAAACTTATGTTTATTTATATTGTCTTTGTAGATTATCATATTGAATAAAGTTTACAGCTAGACACAGAATCAATCCGATACGTTGGTGTTCGGTTCTTTGTCGAACAGCTGGATCTTTGCTATACACTGCCAAACTGACACGTCACTGACACTGACAAGTTAGTATGTTCTTAAGAGATAATGCTTGTAACATCAAAAAGCATTAAATGAACTTCACCAAAACAGAGACCTCTCATCCAGACACAGATCCTGTGTCCTGACAGATGAATTACATGCCATCCAATAGGGAATAGCCCCTGTGAACAAATGATTTAGAGACTGAGCCTTTCTACTCGGTTGTACTGCCACACTATAAAGACAGGTATGTACAATTACACTTCTCTCTCTCACTTGCCAAAACATCTGTGTGTGTGTGTGTGGTTTAGTATCTAGGCTAGTCTACTTGTAATGTACAGTGTTTTATATTAAGAAGGGAATTAGTTATTTGATAAGTGGATGATGCACTGCATACATTTATGACTCACAAAGGAGGCATCATTGGCTAAACACATTAAATCCCAAAGATCTGACCTGAGACAGCATTCGAGTCATGCAGGTACAAGTAAGGGCAGCTTCTCTCACATGTTCGAGGAAATATTGGAGGAAAACACAGCAGTACCTAGTGTTGCCACGTTTAATGTGGAAAAATAAGGGACTGCCCCCTATAAAACAACAACATACCATATCTGCATCGGGAGAATTCCACTCTGTGTATTCTGCTCTCTAGTCGATCAGACAGTCCAGCCTGGGTGAGTCTGTCTGCAGAGCCGTCCAAAAATGCTCTACAGTGCACTGTACAGTTTTATTTGTATTCAGCATCCTCAGTCCCCTCAGCATCCTAAGTCCCCTCAGCATCCTCAGTCCCCTCAGCATCCTAAAAGGGGAGTCGTAGGAGTCAGGGGAGTCGTAGGAAAGTCCCATCAGCATCCTCAGTCAACTCAGCATCCTCAGTCCCATCTGCATCCTCAGTCCCCTCAGCATCCTAAATCCCCTCAGCATCCTCAGTCCCCTCAGAGGCCTTGACTGGCCCAACATTGGCACAGTAATCTATAAGGACACACACACCAGCCTGCGTCACTCTGCTACCTGTGTGTACTGCACTATGTGTCCACAGTGAGCTGTTTGTCATTTGGCCAGTGATGAGTGCGGTAGCACAGCATGTGGATAGATATAACCCTGTCCACTCACCTCTATGGCTTGTCCGAGCTCGAGATCGAAGGTAACAACACACACACACTCGAGCCAGGCGGAGAAACGCGCCCATGGCACCGAGCTCAGCGCATCTGTGCCTTCCTCCGGCTTCCTGTCACTGCTGTCAAAGCGATCCATCACAACTTAAACGCCTTTAGTATTCCTCATTTCTTCTCTGTCTCTCTTGCTTTCGTGCGGTCTTTCTTCTTCTTTCAGCTCTGTGAGGGTTGGTGTATTACCGCCACCTACTGCTGGATCAGGATGTTTCCTAAATCACAACTAAAGTAAAGTGAGTATTACAGTTCTTATAATCAATGTAACAAAGACTCTGACCTCTCTCTATCTATCCATGTGATGTTCTCTCTAAATATTTAAATCTTTCTGCACTGTATCTAAAACAGTGGAACATTACAGGCATTGCATGCTCTATTCTTTCTTTCTGTTGATAGAAATCACATTAGCATGTTTTGGGTTTCCCATTCTGTATGATTGTGTCCTGTAAGTTTTAGTATCAGTCTTGATTCATCTCACTTCCTCTTTCCTGGGGGTCTCTTTGCCTTATCCTCACTGCATTTCATTACGCCATTGTCCTCTTCTTTGCTCTTCCCAATGATTTTGCCATTTTCCCTTCATCTCTATCTTAATCAAGTCCTTAAATTTTGTTTTAGAGAGGCTGGGGTGAGGGGTAGGATGTTAGTTGGGAGTAGAGCCCAGGGTGATGCATGTGGAGGAGGCAGGATGGTATTCAAGAGTCTGACAACATGGGGGTAGAAGCTGGTAAGGCTGTATTATACTTGCTTTTAAGTATGCGTACACACTCAGAATGGCTGTCGTGTATCCTGTGGTCAACTGGAGCGTCACTTGTGCACATCCTCACAAATACTGGGGGCCATATAGCACCATGTGTGTGTGCAACAATGAGTAAACTAGTGTTGTGTCTCAAATCACATACTTATATATTATTTTACATAGTGACTGAGTATTAACACTAATTGGTTTTCCTATTACAGCAAGTGATTTCTGGCAGTGGGTTCTGCGAAGGCTGAGGAAAGCACATCTCCCACCCCCCATCAGAGGGACTATCGAGAGCATCCTGAGCAGCTGCATCACTGCCTGGTTTGGGAATTGCACTGTCTCAGATCGCAAGACCCTGCAGCGGATAGTGAGGACAGCTGAGAAGATCATCAGGGTCTCTCTTCCCTCCATCACAGATATTTACATCTCACGCGGACAGCCCCACACACCTACACTCATACTCACCTGAACACCATCCCACTCTCTTTGAAATTTTTGCACATTTCTGTACTTACTACCTGCATTTTTCTGCTGCTACTGTATTTATAAAATACAGTATATAATTCTTGTATTTACTACAATCTCTACCTGGCTGCTACCCCAATAACTACTATGTCCATATATGGTATAAGCTTATATGCTGAATACTATGTCATTGTATGTTATGTTTACATTCACAACTATTTATTATATTGTTATTCTTTTGCACTAGTGTTATATCAGATTCACTTTCTTGCTAGAACTGTGTGCTAATTGGTGCCGCACTGTCTCTTACTGTGCCTACTGTCCTGTTTTAGTAGCTATTGTACTGTCTTAGTTACTGTCCTGTTTTGGTAGTCATTGTACTGTCTTGTGATGTTTCCATGTGCACGTTATGTAGTAATGTGTAGTCTCTTGTAGTTCTGTGTTGTTTACATAACACCATGGCCCTGGAGGAACGTTTTGTTTCACTGTGTACTGTACTAGCTATATATAGTTGAAATGACAATAATGGCACTTGACTTGACTTGACTGAATTTGAAAAAGCTCTCGTGTAACACTCAAACCTACCAGATACAATACAATATATTCCAATCTTTTTGATGCTACAAAACTGTACAAAAATGTTGGTTGCTCATGAGTAATACAACAACATAAACAACAATTTAGCCACACAGATTACCCATGAGGGTCTTTATTTGTCCACTGACCAGGTAGTACAGCATACACTGCTGCCATAAACCGTTACCAACCTCTAAATTAGACGGCTGTCTTAGAAAGGCATCTATAATAACTAAATAAATATTACAATGTATAAAATTGTTTAATTGAAATTGGACAGCTGAAGGCTGGCTAAAGTTTTTCCAGTCTTTAACTGTCCAGTTTCAGTGAGTCTGTGCTCACGATAGCCTCAGATTCCTGTTCTTGGCTGATAGGAGTGGAACCTGATGTGGTCTTCTGCTGTTGTAGTTTATCCACTTCAAGGTTCAATGTTTTTTGCATTGCTTTTCTGCTCACCACGGTGGTAAAGAGTGATTATTTGAGCTATTATATCCTTCCTGGCAGCTTGAACCAATCTGGCCATTTTCCACCCCATAATCCACCTCTTCCTCTCCTAATAATTGCAATGTATCTTACACTAGAAATGGTTCTGTACACCACAGACACACACTGTGGGCTTACATTTTGTTTTTTACATTAGATGGAAATTTGAGTATTTGCCGTGGTAAGCATAATGTCTGTGCAAGCAGGTTTTAGGACAACCTTGTCCACACCCCAAACCAGTAGGTGGCGGTAATCTGTTGTTCACCAACCGCATAAACCGAAGAAGAAAAAGAAGACGAAGAATACGAAGAAGACGATGGCGGAGCACTAGCGCCCCCTGGTGAATAGGGTGGCTCGCGCAGCTCTGAAACTCTTAGCGCTGCTGTTCGCCATTTTGATTGAAGAATATGAGTTTTCTCGCCTGCATGTGAGGGTCGGAGTCCGTCGATAGTTTTGTGATTTATTTTAGTCAGGAGTGTAATAGAGTGTCATGTCTCTTGCCTGGGAGAGATAGCTTAGCTTAGCGGAGTTAATGCCAGGAGCTGCTGCTTTATAGCTTCACAAGCAAAACAGATCCTGAGTGTGTGTGTGTGTGTGNTGTGTGTGCGAGAGCAGTTAAACTCCGCGCTGAGACTGAGGTAAGTTTGTGCAAAAGCCCTCAGCAGCTCGCTGTCTCTGGGTGTGTGAGGGTTCGTGCTGCTGCGTGTTTACTTTAAACTTTTAGTGTCTTGGTGACGTTTTCCACGCTAACATTCTCAGCGTTAAACAGCCTCCCTTTACACACAGCAGCGCACTTACACGCCTTCTGTCTCATTTCATTACTGATCAACTTTAAGGAACGGATCTCTGTCCGACTGCTCTGTTTTTAAGCCTGAAAACGTCTCGTGAACCTAGCTAGCTATGCTAAGCTAACGTCAGTGTCCGGCTGTGTTTGCTTTGATCAGGCCTCAGGTCGCTCTAAAATACACCAATAAACTAATTTACACACTTAAAAGATTTATGTAAAAACAACAAGCCGGATGATTTTCTAATATTATTTTATAATATTGAGCATTTTTACGGCATGTTAAGCATATCTTAGACCAACACTATACTGTCCACTCTAGTAACGTTTTATTCGCTAACTTTATCGTAGCTACGCAAACTTTACGACAGCGTGACGTCAACGTGACAACAGGCTGACTAGTTCCCCGCGTGAGAGTAAAGTGTTGAAAGTGTTAAAGCGGTAAAACTGTACAGTAGTTGACTGTTATGCAGTGTGCGGGTTTCAGGATCATCACAAAGTTAAGATTAAATCTGACGCATGGTCAGTATTCGCCTCTTCACCTGCAGTTCCCTGTGAAGTGTGACATGCTGTGATTCAGCGTGTGTTTCCTTCCTTCTGTTCGCAGGCGATGAGGCCACACTGTGGCCCCTGCTGTAACGGTGACCCGTAGCGCCGGCATGTGACGGGTAGCTGTGACGGGTAGTGACAGCGTGTGACGGGTAGCTGTGACGGGTAGCGATGGCGTGTGACGGATAGTGACGGCGTGTGACGGGTAGCGACGGCGTGTGATGGGTAGCGTCGGCATGTGACGGTGATGGTTATTGATGGTGGGTGACGGGTA
>CM074953.1:23201949-23219628 GCA_037577455.1 Pangasius macronema | reverse complement strand
TGACGGCGTGTGACGGGTAGTGACAGCGTGTGACGATGACGGGTTGTGCCAGCGTGTGACGGGTAGCTGTGATGGGTAGCAATGGCGTGTGACGGGCAGCGCCGGCGTGTAACGGTGACGGGTAGCAACGGCGTGTGATGGGTAGCGTTGGCATGTGGCGGGTAGTGTCAGTGACGGCGTGTGATGGTGACAGGTGGTGACAGCGTGTGACAGGTAGTGAAAGCGTGTGACGGTGACGGGTAGTGACAGCGTGTGACGGGTAGCTGTGACGGGTAGTGACAGCGCGTGACGGGTAGCTGTGACGGGTAGTGACAGCGTGGGACGGGTAGCTGTGACGGGTAGGGACAGTGTGTGACGGTGATGGGTAGTGACAGCGTGTGATGGGTAGTGACAGCGTGTGATGGGTAGTGACAACGTGGGACGGGTAGCTGTGACGGGTAGGGACAGTGTGTGACGGTGTCGGGTAGTGACAGCGTGTGATGGGTAGTGACAGTGTGTGACGGGTAGCGCCGGAGTGAGACGGGTAGCGATGGCGTGTGACGGGTAGTGACAGCGAGTGACGGTGACGGGTAGTGACAGTGTGTGACGGGTAGCTGTGATGGGTAGCGATGGTGTGTGATGGGTAGCACCGTGTGACGGTGACGGGTAGTGACGGCGTGTGATGGGTAGTGTCGGCATGTGACGGTGATGGGTAGTGACGGCGTGTGACGGGTAGTGACAGCGTGTGATGGTGACGGGTTGTGACAGCGTATAACGGGTAGCNGGGTAGCGATGGCGTGTGACGGCGACGGGTAGCGATGGCGTGTGACTGTGACGGGTAGTGACGGTGACGGGTAGTGATGGTGACGTGTAGTGCTTTATATGCTTTATTTTATACATTATAAATTTTATAAAGAACTTTAGTGACATGAAGTCGTGTTTTACTTCAGTGGTCTGTGTCTGGTAAATATTAGTAAACACTCCAAGGCCACTTTCTTAGGAACACCTGTACACCTGCTCATTTACGCAGTTATCCAATCAGCCAATCATGAAGCAGCAGTACAAAGGCCTAAAATAGCACAGATACAGGTCAAGAGCACCAGTTTACATCAAACATCGGAATGGGAAACAGTCTCAGAAATAATTGTGGGCAAAATGACAATTGTATCTATTAAAATGTCTCCACGGTGTTTTCACAGGGAGTTTACGAGTTCTGTGATACTCAACACGTTTTTGTCAGTAACGCTGAAAATACTTAAGATGTGGCTTTCCAAGTTGTTTTATAAAGCAGACTTTACCCTTTTGGCTAGTCCAGCTTGCATTCTCCCTGACCAACACACGAACAAACCGATAATAACCAAGAGTAGCTTCTTTGGCGTACATTTCCTCCTCGTTTGGCTGACAACATGGAGGAGTTGGTGCCGAAAAAATGCATACGGTACTGCTGGATTTTACACAATGGACATGGCGCAGACACAGTTCACCAGAAACAACGCTGAAGAATACAGTGTTGACAAAAGGCATTTGAAAAAGGCTCTCATGAGTAAACGCTGAAAAGACATCACTGATGCAGTGACATTTTAAATGGTCACAGATATAACACCCATCAGAATGGGCAAAATGAGGGTTTAGTGACTTCTAAAAACTCATTATTTATGTGCTTAAAGATTCACAAATATTTTTCTAAAACCATTATCCCTCTTTCAAATGTCATTGCAGAAGTATAAAGCAGGCCAAAATTAAATAACTTTTTACCACCATGTTGAGCAGAAAAGTATCTCAGAACACACAACATGTTCAGTCTTGAGGCTGATGGGCTACACAAGCAGAAGACCACATTGGGTTCCACTCCTGTCAGTTAAGAACAGGAATCTGAGGCTATGGGCATGGACTCGCCCACACTGGACAGATGACGATTTGAAAAAGAAAAAAAAACATTGCTTGTCTTTTGTTTTTTTGCACCATTCTGTGTAAACTCTAGAGACTGTTGTGTGTGAAATTCTCAGGAGATCCTCAGTTTCACTCAAACCAGCCCATCTGGCACCAACAACCATGCCACGGTTAAGTCACAGAGATCACACTTCTTCTTCATTCTGATGTTTGAAGTGATTGTTAACTGTAGCTCTTGACCTGTGTGATATTAGATGTTGTGTTGCTGCCACATGATAGGCCGATTAGATATTTACATGAATACGTAGGTATCCAGGTGTTCCTAATAAAGTGGTCATAGAGTGTATGTCATATGTGCATTGTTTCAGTCTTGTGGCAGATAAAATGCTACATGTGTCGTGCTTGTTCTGCAGCCACTGACTTACAGCAAAGTATTTTTCAGAATGAAAAGTGGTTTATAATCTCATTGTCATAATTGCTTGCACTCTTTGCTCTGTCTTTGTTTCTCACTCATGCTTCTGGTCTTTCAGTGTCCTTCTAAGGTATTTGTGCTCTGAGGAGGCTCTGGTGGGAAGCGGACTCCATGCTGATTAATGCTAGTTCGCTCCATGCTTTCTGCAGTCTGCCACTCCAATGCCTGTCTACTTGTGGAGAAGGTGTAATTAAGGATTCGCTCATTTCATCTGCTGGTAAATGACTGTTCATTCATAACATGCAGTTTATCCACTGGAGGCCACCGATTTTTGAAGTAGCAGCGTTTATTTCCGTACTGATTATGTAGTACAAATATGAAAACTAGGGATTATGTGGAACGAATGGAGGCCTGAGAAAATCGAGCAAAGTCCTTTTCTGCTGTATGTAGTTCTGAAGACTGCAGGCTTTCCTGTGCTGAAATTGGTGCTTTATTTGCACAGATCTTAATCGGTTGCATTTCCACTGAAAGACACCAACGTATCTCTTCATTTGTAACATAAGCTATTTATGGAAAAGCTACATTACTTTTTAAAGAATTATAAGATTACAGAGGGAAGTGAGTTCACTTAACTTATCAGCATCATCTACAGCCACAGTCTCTGTGTCATCACCTGAGGTAAAAAGTCCCACAAGCCATTTAAACATGAGCCTTGTCATCGCTTCACTCCACAGATCACTTCACTCTCTTACACTGGTGGAGAAATAATCACTGATTAATTCTCTGTTAACTTTCTTGTTATTAGTGCTTTATTAATAAGGTCATTTAAACATTTTAAAACTTTGTCCAAAGCCATCTGTACAGATTGTTAATTCAGTGTGTGCACTGCTATGAAAATGTAAAAGCCCCCTTAGGTACACAGTTAACCAAATATGATTGATAATTGACTTCAAGTATATTAGATACACCCAGGCTTGATTACTGCCAGAACCTAAACATCACTTAGATGGACCCTTTCCAGCAATGTGAAGTAAACTAAAAGGTCTCAGCAAGCTGCACACTATGCCACGATTTAAAAGAAATTTCAGAATTGTAGTTCCTCAAGCCTTTTGGAAGAATGTTCTGTAGAAAGTGGAACTTTTTGGGAGACATGGGTCCTGCTACATCTGCTGTAAACCTAACGCAGCATTCTGTAATAAGAACAGTGAAACATGGTGGTGGTAGTGTGATGGTGTGGGAATGCTTTGCTGCTTCAGGGCCTGGTCGACTATATAATTGATGGAACCAAGAGTTCTGCTCCCTACCAGAAAAGTCTTGAAGGAGAATGTTCAGTCATCAGTCCATGATCTGAATCTCAAGCGCAAACATTATGCAGCAAGATAACGATTAAAAAAGGACAAATGCAAATCCACCCCTGAATGTCAGAAACGAAATTTAAGTTTTGGAATGGCCTAGTCAAAGTCCTGCCCTGGACCCCATTGAGCTGCTGTGACAGGACCTTAAACGGGCAATTCAAGTCCCCCAGTGTGGATGAATTAAAGCAATTCTGCAAAATGGAGTGAAACAAAATTCCCTCACAGGAACAAACATGATGGCGAGCACGCCAAAATGAATGTGAGGTTATATCTCCGCAACTCCAAAGAGTATTGACACCAAACTTGGTGTGTCTGATAACAACCGTGACCTGAGGGTACATGAGCAGTGAAACAGTGCCACATCATGAGATATCAAAAATTGGTATTTTCATTTTACTTATACTTTTGCTTTATTGTATAATTTGTCCTAAAATCATGGAAGTGGTAGCATTGAAACTAAATATTGGTGCATTGTGTAGTGTTATCACAGCAACACTGTGCTCAGTAACCTGTTTAGCACCATCAAGGGAACCTGGCCAGTTCCTCCTATTGAGTTAAAGCTCATTTTGCACACAACAATGGATGCTAATGAGCAACAAACGGCCAGACGGCCCAGATAACATGAGACAGAGTTCTCCTGTAGGTTGCTGATTGTGGCTATTATTGTTATCATATCGTTGCATTGTGGTGAATAGTGTGTGTGTGTGTGTGTGTGTGTGTGTGTGTGTGTGTGTGTGTGTGTTCAAAATTTTGAATACTTCTAAAATCATACTCAAGTTGTGAGTGAAGTTACTGACATTATGCTGTGGGATATCTATCGTGTTAAAAATAAAAGCGCCATTAGCTTTTTGTCTTGCTTCATTCCTATGACTTCAGTTCAGAGCCACATTTGATACTTGTGTTTGTTGTTGTTTTGTTACTTTATGTATGACTGACTATCTGAAACACACACCCACAGCTGCCTACGCTCTTTATCCAGGCACGTGCTTCCTCTTGCAGCCGTTGCCATGTTCTGGAAGTTCGACCTCCACACCACCTCCCACATCGACCAGCTGCTTGACCGGGAGGATGTAACTCTGAAGGAGCTGATGGAGGAGGAAGACCTGTTGCAGGAGTGCAAGGCACAGAACCACCGACTCCTGCTCTTTCTCTCACAGGACCACTGCATGCATGAGCTGGTCAGCCTGATCACAGAGGAACCCTCTTCTGACCTGGAGGAGAAAACACGGTTCAAGTAAGACGTCGCAATGAGTCATTTAAAAAAAAAAAAAAAAGGCCAAACATTTGATGAGGTGTGTGTAATCCCAACATCATTCCACAGTTTCTGCAAAGCAGCGTATTTCTCTGTATCAGACACTACTTCCTGATTCTGACAGAGTGAAGAATATAGCACAGCATCAGCATGTAGTTCACTGCATTAAGTGATATTAGATTGCCACTTCCTCACATGTGAATGAGAGAATGTGTGATTTATTTGTAAGACCTATAAACATTTGTTTGCCTGTGGTGAGGAAATGGCCGTGTGGATGCAGTTGTACAGTATTCCGTAATCATTTTCTCATTCATCATTTCATCGTCCAATTTTATTACTTCTAGGAATTCTTATTTTATTATCTCCGTGGTATGTGCTTGTCAAAACAATAGTCTCTTTTATATGGCATTAAGAGACGAAAAAAGAATAACAAGAATAGGGTCTAGGGTCATTCTTTTATTCTCATCATATTCTTCATCTAGACTTCCGAATATTGCGTGCGATCTCCTCACCTCTGATGTGAGCGCCATTAATGACAAGCTGGGTGGAGATGTATCTCTGCTGGAGAAACTCTACAGTTTTCTAGAACAGGATCCACCTCTCAACCCCCTGCTGGCCTCCTTCTTCAGCAAGACCATCGGTAACCTGATAGCCCGCAAAACAGAGCAGGTAAGCGCTTAAAACCTTGTTTAGAAGTGGAACTGGTGTTTGGATTTCCACTGACATGCAGTAGACAATTTTTTTTTTAAGTGTGTGTGTGTGTGTTGTCTGAATATAACGTTACTTGACATGTGCGTAGATCTTTATTTGGTCAGAAGAGCATGTGATTTGAAACAGCTTTGTTTGCCTCTTAGATGATCTCATTCCTGAGGAAAAAACACAACTTTATCAGCCTGGTGTTGAACCACATAGACGTGTCCCCCATGATGGATCTGCTCCTGCGTCTCATCAGCTGTGTGGAGCCAGCTCCCCTCAGACAGGAAGTTCTCAATGTGAGGGCACGCACACGTTTCTCATTTTTCTCGCACGTGTTCGCCATTTTGTTTCTTATAGTCGGTGAGGTTCTGCAATGGTTCCCCAATCATTCAGCAGTTAATCTTATGAAATGTGTAGGTTGAATAAATATAAATGTTTCAAAAGCAAAAAAACATATACTCTGTAGTAATGGCACAAATATTTTAATGTCTCTTACTTTGTAAGACTTTCAAGACATTTTAATGATTTAATGATTAATTAATTGATTGCATTATTTTCCAGTAGCTAGAAACGGCCCTGGATGATGATAGATCAATAATCTATAGCAGCTAGTAGTCAATACCATGGTCTTCTCACCACTTCACTGGTTTCAGCGGTGAGGTCGACTCTGCTGAATCCTAATACCTTTCCACAGCTGAGTGACTAAATGGATTTCCACTTCACTGAGTTTAACTAGTCGTTAATAGTGTCTTGCCAAATGGCTGCTTGTACAACTGCAAACTTTTTTAAGAGTTTATGCCATTTCTTTCCCTCTTGTGACTAATCTCCACTGCGGTTAACTTTTTAATAATCTGTTTTTTAGTGTTTTCACCTGTTTCCCTCTTCTGAAAATGTGCTTAATGTTCTGTCTCCAGTGGCTGAATGAGGAGCGACTGATCCAGAGGCTGACTGAGCTCATGCACTCAGGGAGAGATGAGGAGGTGAGAACATCACTGACCCACATAAACCTGGAACTTTTTTATTTTTCTGCTAAAGGATTTTAGCCTTGAGGGCAGACTTCCTTTTGTGCACTTAACTACATTCTATGCAAATCTAATCAGATAACTAGAAACTGGCTTAGGAGAGTATATATTTTGTTTGGTACTGGTACTGTTTTTGTGTCCTCAGCTGGATGTTAGGAAAAGATGTAGTAAATGCGTTCTCATGAAGTCCTGTGTGACCTGCATTACCAAGGGAGGTGCTGTAGATGATTTGGACAGATTAAGGAACATCTGTTATTTCCTCAAACACTACAGATCGTGGGGACTCGCACATACAGCCATTAAGTGAAAGTTCTCTTGTGCCCCTTGCAGAGACAATCAAATGCGTCCCAGACTCTGTGTGACATCATTCGTCTAAGTCGAGATCAGGCCAATCAGATCCCAGAGGCTGTGGAACCAGACCCGTTACTGGCAGTCCTGGAGTCGTAAGTTTCCCTGTCACTTGTAACAGGCTTGTCTCTGTTATGTTTAATAATGGCCACAGTGGCACCCCATGTTGTACGAGTTGTACTGCATGATATTTAAAGGTGTTCGTAAGGTTTCTGTGAATGAGTATACTCTTATGAGTTGTATATGTGTCTAATTAACATTTGGTTGATGCACTTTGGAGGAGAAGATTTTCTCTCCTAATACTTCCCATTCAGGAAGACAGCAACTGTCCAGAGATAACTCGTAATGGTTTTTAAATCAATTGTTAAACATAGATGTGAGATAAACTGTATACCATTGTTTGGGGGGAGAAAAAAAAAAACAAACACGAAAAAACAACTTTCAAGCGGATTTATCGACTTTTCTGTAAATCATTATATATATATATATAACAGATAATTAAGTTCTTGGGATCTTCAAAGGCTCGTAAAAGGGCCTAGGGAATGCCAGGTATCCGTTTGTTTTCTGAGATGATTTTCCACATGCATAAGAGAGAAGTATGACTTATTAAGTATTTTCCGTCATAATAGTTTTGTTTATCTTTAGAGAAGAGAATGTGGCGCAGCTTTTAAAGAGCATGTTTGAGAAGATGAGCAGTGAAGCCTCTGTCGTCAATGGAACTCAAGTGCTTCTGACATTACTGGAGTCAAGGAGGACAGGGTGAGTACAACCCCTACATCTAGTTTAGTTCTAGCATTTTAAAATCTGGTTAAAAGTGGAAAAAGAAGAAAATTGCATTTAAAGATTCCATCCCTGCATACTTCTTCGTTTGTAACCTACACTACTTATAGAAAAACCTCACTGTCACCTGTTAAAGAATTATAGGTTTATAATGGGTTTGAGTTATCACTTTATCAGCATCATCCACATCAGTCTTTATCATTGCCTGCCTAGGCAAACTATTGTTATTTACCTTTTCTTCTTCCTCTGTTTCTAATTCTTTTGGCTAGGGTGTCTATGGCAGCCCATAGAATCATCTGGTAAAAAGTTGTGAAATCTGGCACACTGATTGGGTAGGGTCTAATCCACCTAATTAGATTTTCCGCCATCTTGGATTTTATAAAAAACTGTATTTTTTTTCGTTACTCCTACTACAAATTTTGTCCAATCATCACCAAATTTGGCACACATCATCTTCAGAGTAAGCCTCATAAACGTTAGCAAAAGAATTTTGAATCGTCCGAATGGTTTATCCATAATGGGTCAACGAATCTGACAGTAAAGCCACCAAACAGGAAATGATGCTGTATCTCAGCAATGACTTTGTACACTGATGTAAAACTTGGTAGGCATCTTCAGGACCATGACCTGAGGCTATGCAACAAATTTTGGTCAAACGTTACAATAGCATGTCAAAAATGCTTACATCTAACTGCCATTTTTGTTACTCCTCCTCCAAATTTTGTCCAATCTTCACCACATTCGGCTCACAACATCTTGACATCTGTCTGAACAAAAGTTATCAAAGAATATTGATATTTAGACTGTTCTCCTGTAAAGCGCTGGCAAATGCAAAAAGCAGGATGTGAGGGTGTATCTCAGTAATGCATCTACGTATCATCATGAAACTTGATAAGTATTTTCAGGACCATGTCCTGAAATTTTCAGGTTAGAGCAGTAGCAGTCATGACCACAAGTCAATGTAGCAACAGACCTTTCCTCCTGCAATCGGAGAATTCCACCACTGTGACAAAACACGCACATCATGAGTGAAACTGTAAATCACTCTTGAATCCCTTTGCTCTGGCTCACCGAGTCTGGGTGCTTGGCCCCGAAAATGCTTTACTGTTTATTATCCCTGTATTGAATGCGTCACTATTTAATAATGAATTTCATGTGTGTGTGTGTGTGTGTGTCCATGTAACCGCGTGTTCATTACAACCTTGCGGCAGCTTCCTGATCCAGCCAAGAGAATGATTTCAATACGTTCTTCGTTTATCAAAGGCATTCTTATAGACTATCTGAAAAAAAAACAATATAAACTATGTATGAAAAACTTTTGAAGACTTTTGGGACACCTTTCTTCCATAACTGGTGACGAACACGGAGATGTTATTACGCCGATGTCCATCGCTGTTGAAGTGTCTTGCGACAGGAAAGGAGAAATCCTTCATTATGATTTTATGAAGCTGCTTGACAAAATGATGGGCCAGTCTGCTCTTGATTTCTCCCATGTACAGCCGATTACATCTCTTGTTTTATAACAAAAAAAAAAAGCAATGAACAAGTCCTGTGGTGATGTGCAAGGAGTGATGAGTGACAAAAAGTGATCTTTCAGGACCTGTGATTTTAGTAGCTTTATTAGTACATTTAAAAGTGGAACATGCAGGATGGTTGCATGCCGAAGTACTGTAGTTATTTTAGATTGATCATTTAATTCCCTCCTGACAGACAGGACTTCTGATGTTTGTGCAGGAGTCTACCCAGTCTACTGCTAGGACCGAGAATTCCTCTGGAGCTCTGTTATCAGCTCACTAATAAAACGGTGATGGAATTTATATTAAAAACGTCAGAATTTTGCAGGATGAGTTGGAGGTTTATGGAACCTTCATTCATCTCCTTCAGGCAGATCAAAGACGTGCGTGTCAGGAATGAATTAAATGAGAGGAAAGTTTGTTCTCAGGTTTGGGATATTTATCTGTTAGAGGGGAATGTGCTTTTGGGTTTGGAGCATTTAGCAAAGGCTGTTTATTTTGTGTCAGGAGCGTTTAGCAGTGGAGGTATTAATTTTTGCGTTTGGGGCGTTTTGAGGAAATGAACAGTCAGGAGGGCATTTATTTTTAGGCTTTGGGGCAATTAACTATCAGGAATAACAATATAGCACAATATAGCAATTTTGTAACAAAACAAAAAAATTCCTGGACCCTGAACCCAGTTTGAGAACCATGTGATTAAATGTCTAACATGATGCATTTAATATCACATTAGGGTTGATGTTGATCTGAAAACATTTGGGAGTTTTGCGGTAAGACGTAAATCATAAGCTCGTATGCTCCATTTCTGTTCTGGAAGAGTTAACGATGATAACCTTTTCATTTCACTTGGTTCATTACTGGATCATGATTAATATAGTCACAGTTCAGTACTTCAGTCTCGCATTTAATAGCACATACCTTACAGCCTTGCATTATCATCTTATTTTACTGCTTTGACCGAATTGCTATAACACACTTTCTTTTTTTATTCATCGAATGTAGAAGCACTATACATTTAATGTACACCAGTTCTGTTTGTTTGGGGTTTTTTTAACTTCAAAAATCGCCTCTGTCTTTTGTCTGTTTCAGGCTGGAGGGTCTAATGGAGCTGTATTCTCAGGGATGTGAAAGGTCTTACACTGTCAACAGCAGTATTCTACGTACTATTGAGCCTCATCTAAAGGACTTCCAACAACTTCTCCTGGACCCTCCTAAGGTACTGGCCTCAGTTAAAGCTGCTTCACTGAGCTAAGAGTGAGAGTGCAGTTAACTGTTAAGACTTCAACCNATCTACCGTTTCTTTAATCCACTTTTGTGTTTTGTCCACTTTTCCTCCTCTTTTCTCCCATGCAGAAAAGTGCAATACTCACAACTGTTGGTGTTCTGGAGCAGCCGCTGGGGAACTCTCGCCTTCATGTGGCCAGGCTGGTGGCCGCTCTGCTGCAGACAAGCGACAGCAGCATCTGCCAAGAGCTCTGCAGGCTTAACACCATGGACCTTCTGCTGGTGAGGAGTTCTCTCTTCATATTTACTCTGACGTAATCTCTGGACTCGTGGTATTCCCCCTCTCACACACACACACACACACACACCGTTTGATCATTTATTGACATTCTCATTGCTGCACATTGTATCTGTGACTTGTATGTTTTTAATGGAAAAGATCATTTTGTTATGCAGTTTGAGCAAAAGCCTTTGGGCTCTGTTGAGTTTTACTTTGGAAAATACAGTTCGAGATCATTTATTCACTGTTTTCTTTTTTTTTTCGGTTACAGGATTTATTCTTTAAATACACCTGGAATAACTTCTTGCACTTTCAAGTAGAGATGTGTGTGACATCGATTCTGAACCACTCGGCTCAAATGGGTCTGCATGCTTCGATTCTCCAGAACCACGAAGAGAAGCCTGAATCAGACGACCAGAATAGCAGCACAGACGCACCGCATGCGCCCACCCGTGCTGCCATGGTGGCCAATGTAATCACTGCAACATTTCAGCTGTAGTTCTGCCCCACTTTCATCATAGTCAGGGAATTCATTATTTGGAGATTTATAGCTCGGCAAGTTTCCCATAATCCTCCACGCCATTGCTAATTCCATGAAACTGAGCTCAGGAGCTCCATTCCATTAAGCCCGGCCAAGCAAGCCGTGCTGCAAGGGCTTTGTGCACGATCACTTCCGCATTATATTTACCAAGGTTCCTGCGTTTCTGGTTCATTCGCTACACTCATAATTGTGGTGTTTTACAGTCGGTGTTTGCAAGAGCTCCCAAGGATGAGTGTCACTGACGATGTAACAATAAAGCCCCTTCTAACTGTACCCTTTGCCATAAATACACACCTTATGAAGGTAGGAAAACACGTATAAAGAGAAATGAACATGCAAGCTAAAGTTAGCTCGCACGGTTCACTGCAAAGTGTCTTGTTGCTAACGGAGTGTCCCAGTCCCAGAAACAGGATACCTGCTCGTGATAATGGCTTTTAGACACATTAAATTATTATTGTAGATTTCTTTGATAATTTATTATGTCAGTCTTTTTTTTNTTTTTTTTTTTTTAAACCGCGATAACCCAATAGTAAATATTACTATTGCATGTTTGCTGTGTTACCAGCATGCAAAAGTATTAGTAATTTAATAATAATAATAATAATAATAATAATAAGGTACAATATTAGGTGTTAGTTGTTATCCAGTGCCTTTCTCTCCCGCACACTGGGTCGTATTGTGTGAATTCTGTAGCAGTTCCATTCAAAGAGCAATGGCACTGTGCGTTTTGCCGGTCTTCTCCGACCCTCTGTGTTTTTGGGTTCATCTTGCTGATCTGGTGTGAGATGTCTGCTACAGACCTTCATATGAGTGGAAATGATGAGATGGAAATGGCTCCTGAGCTCAGTCTGAGCTGGGACGCTGTGGAAGCTTAAAGCCGTTCGATTCTGAAGACGCCGTGCAGCTTCACTTGTCTTAAGGACACTCGTTTTCATCGTGCTGAAATTTTGAAAAGTGCACAATTTCCAAACAGAAGTGTGTCATAGCCTTCAGTGCAAGTAGCCCATTTGGATATTATTCTTGCTCAGGTAAAATATTGAATATTATTAATTAATCAAACACCCAGACGTCCAGATTAATGCCTGTGGCTGAAATTGTTTCTTCAGTAGGAGGCTCGTCTCCTGTCTACCAAAGTTTCTCACTCTTTTTAGAAGTCTTGTTTTCGGCTCAATTTAAGAGCCCAGATTTAATGTTTTAGATTCATTTTTGTTTATTTACCACACAGTAATAATGTCTTATTGCTCTATTGCCTGTCTTTCTGTTTGTGTGTCTTGTGCAGCTCTTCCAACAGTGTCGCTTGGTGCAGAGGATTCTGGACGCCTGGGAGGAGAATGACCGAATTCAGTACGAGCTGCTTCGGTTTTTCACCATATAACCACGTTTAATTCAGTACAGCGTAGATGCTCTTTCTCTTGCTGTTGCTTTATGGCCTCTGATCTCTCTAGAGCTGAGGGTGGGACCCGGAGAGGTAACATGGGTCATCTGACTAGAATCGCCAACACTGTGGTTCAGAACCTGGAGAAAGGACATGTCCAGTCTCAGATTAGTGATCTCATCAAAGGTAGGTTTACACAGTTGAGGCCAGCGCGGCAGTTCTTTTAAAAACATTTAACAGCGGAAAATCATTACAGTTTTTCTATTTGGAGTTACAAGCGGAGGAACATAAGGTATCCGAGGTGATAGACGGCTTTAATTGCTTGTATTTCAGCAATGAGGGGGAAAAAAAGCTGCATATTGAAAAATATCAGCATTCTGCTATATTCATTCCAAGTTTACTCAGAGTGCATCCATTAGTCAATATGAAGGAATGAAGGAATGTTTGTGAGCTTGTTAGACTTTGCAGCATGAGTCCCAAGCCAGCGATTTGTATGTGGGTGTATAAGAATGGCATTATTTATAATGATGTTTTTTGGATAGGCAGCAACTGTGTTTTTTTTTCTCTCTCTTTTTCTTTGCTGAATACTTGCAGAGCTCCCTGAGGACTGTAGAGGGCGGTGGGAGAGTTTTGTGGGAGAAACCCTTAGAGAAACAAACAGGAGAAACACAGTAGACTTGGTGAGCAGTTATTATTATTATTAGTAGTATTAGTATTACTGGGCAGATAAATGTTTCTACTAAGATACTACACGAGACAGTATACGTTCAGTTAATTAGCCAAAACCTGTTTTGAAACCAAACATTTTGTTCTTTACTGAATAACATATTACATCACTCGACATAGCAGTTCTACAAATAACGATTTCTAGTTTCTTAGAATATGCAAATTTCAAATCCTTTCATCAACCACACCCACCATTCGATTATACACTGATTAGACTGCATACACTATTTACATAATTTCACCAATTCCAACAGCGAGCGTCCGAGCACACGTGCATGAGCTGGCACAGCGAGTGTTTATGAAGCCAGAGAGATTAGCTAGCCAGTGTTGCAATCTTCACAGCTAAAATTAGCTACTACTAATTACATACAGATGAACTATAGATTGAGCTTGTATGACATCTGCCAAAAGAATTTCGTCATATAGATCTTGAATGTTATTGTTTTACAAAGTTGTGTCTTACAAAATAACAAATACCTGTTCATCTATAATTACTGGGTTGTGCTGTTGCTGCACCCTGAGTGTATTCAGTAAGAATGTTGCTCTCTGGCTGCTGTAAGTATTGCATCATGGTAGACCTTACCTTGTTACAGGTCAGCACACATAACCTGCATTCTTCTAGCGAAGACGATGACATGGAGAGCCCTTTCCCCAATGATCTGTCTATCCAACAGGTATAGCCAATGATTGTATTTACAATAAATACACTTTGAGACCGGTGTCAAGTGTCATCCAGAATGGTATAAAAATGGCCGATCTTCCTGACATGACTAAACGCTATGTTCATTATTACCTGTTTATCATCCAGGCATTCTCTGATTATCAGATTCAGCAGATGACTGCTAACTTTGTAGATCAGTTTGGCTTCAATGATGAGGAGTTCAGTGAACATGATGAAAATATCAAGTGAGTTTCTGTCCTGACTCAATTTTTGTTGTAATTTTAATTCTGTCTGTCTCTTCTGTGTGTCTCTGTCTTATTACTATTAGTGGCCCAAGCACGAAGGAGCTCTGTCATTTTGTTTGGATTTGTTAGTGGTCTAAGCACTGGAGGTGAAGGGGGTGAGAGGGGCAGGAAGGAGACGAGGATGTAGTGTTCGGATCCCTATTGGGGGTTTTATTCTTCTACTTCTTCCACTTCTTCTTTTTCTCTGTTAAAACTGATCATGAGACCAAACCATTGATACAAGCAGGAAACTTGGTCAATAGATAGTACTCCTGCTGCTACTCAGGCAAGAGCGAGAAGCCTGATTGGCCTAATGGTGGCGCTGCTGTGAAGAGTTTAACGGTTTGGCTCATATCTTGTGAAAGATAAGTCAACACACACAAACCATTTCGTGATTCTGATTCCTTGGAGTCTCCAAAATAAAATAAAATAAAAAAGAATCTCTTAGCTTAATTTTAGATGTTGTGCTAATTTGTATAATAAGCAAAACCTACTTCTGTGAACTAGTCCTAAGATTTTTATCCTGTCTTCAAGAAATTCATGTCAAATCAGTCAGCAGAATCTAAACCTCAATAATTATCAAAAACATGTTGAGATCTCTAAACAGTATAGCCACCACATGCCATCAGTCCTAGCGAGGTGGAGCTTAATTTACTCAAACAGCTGTAGTTCAGGACTGCTTGGATGGATTTACACCAAACTTGAACACCATGTTTAGTGCAAAGTTTTGAGGAAGACTGCAAAGATTGTGGCATGGTTTAAGTAGGGGCTAAGTTTAAGTAACTTTCTCATGATCAGTAAGTCTGATTTGCATATACAAACAAGCATATCGCTTGTAAAATAAGGTGTCCAGTTCTTTCTTGGTCTGATTCACTGACTCATGCCATAAAAAAAATCCCTTTTGTAGTAGTTAGCCCAGCCTACACAAAATAAAACCCATATGCTTACAACCTAACAAATCCTAGTTTTTATTTAGCCTATTTTCACAAAATTGGTGTTAAAATGCTGAGATGGGCCCGATTGGCATAATGGTGGTGCTGTACCACAGAGTTTTACATTTTGGCCAATTTCTCATGGACCATATCTCCTATAAACAACACTCTTTTCTTCCAGAGTTCTTCCAAACTAAAAAGCCGCAAAAATCATTTAGATTTCGAACTAATTTGCATAATATGTGAAGCCTATTTATGCAGACTAGTTTTAGGACTTTTGGCTTATCTTCACATAATTGTTGTCAGCAGAATATTAAAAGTTGATATTTGTGAACAATATGGCCACCACTTTCCAGTCATTGTGTGGTGCAGCTTAATTTACTCAAAAAACTGTAAGACAGGTTTACATTGAGATATCGCCATGGAATGGTGGATCTCTATGGGGACCCTCTAGTAACCCATGCAGTCTCACTCAGAAGTCTTAAAAATGTCTTGTAAAATAAGGTGTACAGTGAATGTTCTTGTTGTCCCTGGTTTGTTAGCTGAACCCATATAAATGGTTTCCGTATGGTGCAACCCATTCAGAACCCAGGACTAGGTTCTGTGCTAAGCTTCAGGTGTGGTCACAGGGGGCAGGGTTAAGTTGAAATACTTTTTCTCAGGAACCTTGAGTTGTGATAATCTGTAAGTAGATTTCTAATGACTGGGGCACTTCAAAAACATGGCCAACATCAGCCGATCAACTTTCAGTACTTCAGTGTTAGCATTGAGCTATTGTCACAAAACATGTAGCATACTGACTTATGGTCACTTTAGCGTTCTGTGCAACTTGGAAAGAGTTATTGTTGTTGTTATTGTTATTATTACACACAGGTAATATCAGTATTAAATATTTCTGGTACCAAGTTGTTGTAGACCCTCAAAGTTCTTAAGTCTCCTCAGAAAGTTGTTGCACAGCACAGATGATCTCTTTATTTTCATATGCTTCCAGAATACAGAGTAACCAAAAACAATGAAATTCTTATGGATGTGCTGAGTGAGAGGAGTCCATGGATATAGACTAGGCTCTCTTCCACCATCTGCATAAGTAAATCATCTGGAGTTGTGGAAGCTCTGTGCCGATGATTGAGATGCGGTTCTCGCTGTCCTGTGAAGGAGTTTTGGGTCGTATGTGCTCAGGTTGCTAAACCACACAGATTTACACCCAGTCAGGAAACGTTCTCCTGTGCATGTGTAAAGGTTGACTGCAGATGCAGTGTTTGTCCCAAAGTTCCTAAGTCTCCTCAGATGGAGCAGATTTTGCGGTGCTTGTTTGAGGATGGTGCTGGTGATTATGGACCAAGTGAGCGAGTCTGACAGCTGAACACTCATGAGTCTGAAGCTGCTGCTGATTTCTGCAGGTGAACCGTTGATGTGGACAGGAGTGTGAGCCCCTCAGTGTTTCCTGACGTCCACAATTTAGCTCTTCAGTTGTACTAACATTCAGAGCAGGTGGTTGTTGTTGTTGCTGAATGCCAGAGATGGCAGCTTTCTGTGCACTGACTCTTTAAGCGTGTCAGTGTCTGTTAACTGTGCTATGGTTGTGCTGGGTGGGAGCTCCACAGATGTGGCTGAGTTAGTGTTGTTAAACCAAGCATACCAGGTATTGATTTTGTCATGGAGTGAGGCTGGCCATTGTGCAGTACAGATGGGTGGGTCCAAAATTGTCTGTAATCCTTGTCACAAGTGGCGATGTTCAGAGCTAGTGTAGTGCTCTGCATGCTTTTGGCAGTCCGTATGGATTTCTGCAGATCAGCTGTCACTAAGGAGCTGCATGGCCCAAATATAGCTTCACTTTAAGTACGTAAAAGTAAGTAAAAGGGCACCAGAAAGAACTCCTAAAGCTTTTAAAAGACTAGTACTTACACTTATCACCTCCTGATACTCTGTGTCATCTCTCGACACATCTCACTCTTGATTTCTGTTTTGCTTTCAGTGCTACTTTTGATCGAATTGCTGAGATTAACTTCAGTATTGATGCAGATGATAATAGTGTAAGTGTCTGGAGCTGGTAGTCAAGCATATAATTTTAAATTGGATTGTGTTTGATGAATGATAATGCATGTTTGGGAATGCCCTTGTATATAATTATAGGCCAGTGCTGCTGCCTTTGAGGCTTGCTGTAAAGAGAGAATACAGCAGTTTGATGACTGTGAAGAGGATGAAGACATTTGGGAGGATAAAGAGATCAGCTATGCAACTCAAGTGAAATCCCGATCTAGGTATGCAACTTTTGCTACATCGGAATAAAATGGCAAACATTGTGTGTCTTGATTGTGCTGAGTGATTCCTACGTGGGGGGGGGGGGGGGGGGGGGGGGGGGGGGGGGGGGGGGGGGGGGGGGGGGGGGGGGGGGGGGGGGGGGGGGG
>CM074953.1:23145655-23158052 GCA_037577455.1 Pangasius macronema | reverse complement strand
TCCCAAAAGATCAATTTTGGTCTCATCAGACCATAGCACCTTTTGCGAGAAGGTATCAGACTCTTCCAAATGCGTGTTTGCACAGCGCAAACGAGACTGAGTGTGACACTTTTTTAGGAAAGGCTTCTTTCGTGCCACCCTGCCATACAGTGTACAGCTTGGGAGATAGTTATCACATGCACAGACTGCCCAGACCCAGCCATAAAGCCTTGTAAGTCCTTCCAAGTTGCCTTTGGCCTACTGGCAGCTTCTAATTCATTTATGGGACATGATGAAAAGAAGTACTTTGACTAAGAACAAGGTGTTCAGTGAAAGTATTTGTTTCATGCTTTGCACTACACTGTGTTATCTCTTCATTTATGCATCTAAAACTGGCCACTTCTTAAAATACCTCAATGATAATGTCACATTTTGTAGGCCACTACAAAGTGTAGTGATAGCACTATAGAACATTATCACTCCTGGGTACAATGCCATTTCAAGTACAAAAACAAAGACAATTTTAGCAGCATTGTACATTGTGTGAGCTCTAAGTCAGACCCACAGAAACTCTGCCTCTGACTGACACAAGCTGTACTTAGTGTGCTGAAATATGACCATAAAAAGCAATAGACCACAGCCAATGCCAGGGCTTGGTGGGTTAAATCTTTGGCAGCAGGAGCTTGTCTTTATGGAGTAAGTGAAGTCAAATGAACAACAGAAGGATCTGGGCTTTCTCTGCTCCCCTCAGAAAAGCTGAGTCAACACTGCAGCTGAGGGGGAAAAAAAGCCTCTCCATGATCTAACTATGTCCTGAGATGACTGGCTTGGCTGACTTGGGATTTCATGTCTCAACAAAAAACATAAAGTCCACCACATATATTTTTTGAAGAAATTAGGCAATAACAGAGGAAGAGTCTTGTATAATTTATTTCAGCTTCAGCTGTTTGCTTGAGTTAAAATAACATTAGTTTATAGCTCGTACAAAAATTACTCAAACTAGAGCTAGAATGCTATAAAGATGGTGTGATTACTTCTAAATACTGAGTATAGAGACACTACTGGATTATTTGTTAAACTTTGATACAGTGATCTGATAACATTTGTTAGGCTGAGCTTTCCTTAGGAGCGTTAAAACAGGCGTTCTGGTAAAGTTGAGATAGGAAACATGGGCTGTGTCTGTTTAACATATCACTGATTCTTCTGCCCACATGGTCAGGTCCTGATGACATTTCCTTAGATTGCTAGATGACTGATGTCTCACATGGCCATTACAGTTTCAGTTAAAATGTGCTGCAAGAGATTTGTACCAGTTAATACATTAACAAGCCTAGGAAGGTTTGTTGGACATGATGACATTTACAGACTGTGTTTGAAAACACACAAAGTCAAAACTACTCATAAAATAAACAAAGGGAGATTTCCATGACCAGGACTTACCTCATTTGTTCTTACCACATAGTGTTAGCTCCTTACTCCATAGACAATGGGCAACACAGCAGATCACTTTTAGCTCTAGTACCAGTAAGTATTATTAGAATATGAAAGCTTTTAGGGACCACCAATGTTGACCAAACTGTATTAGAGCCTTGAACAATTACTGTACTGCAGAAGATTTTCCATCTATGGTTAGACTGTTGAAAAGCATTTTGCTCCAGTTTGATCCTGGGCTTTGGATACTGTCATGTCTTTTACCTCTTAAAAACATGATGGTAGGTGAATTGCCTATTCTAAATTGTCCCTAGATGTGAGGAACAACCATTCGGGCTGAATTTCTCCCATGTGTATTCCTGGGATAGGCTCAAAATCCACTGCAAACCTGACCAGGATAAAGCAAGGTGAATGAATTATAAAAATGCATATGTGAACCCTTGTGACTAACTTTAGTATACAAGACTTACAAGAAAAACCTGAAATTATTGGCACCCTTCATTGAGAAAAAGTGCAAAACTGATTATATAAAATTATAAATTTTTTTAATTAAAAATATTGGAGCAACTACTTAATGGTTTAAAAAAACATTCTTATAAAAAATTTAAGTAGTAGTATTTATTTATTAGGAACAGCTGTACATCTGCTCATTCATGTAGTTATCTTACACAATACATACAACAGAGGTTCTCAAACTTTTTAGGCAAATGTCCCCAAAGGGTATAAGAAGAATACTATCTCTGTCAGTTTGTTAGCCTATTTCTTTATTTTTTTAACTATATTATTATTATTATTATTATTATTATTATTATTATTATTTTAGCTATTGCAGATGCATTTGCAGTTAAAGTAATCTTGAAAGTCACATGTGAGGATGGACAGGAGTTTCTTCTTTGACTGACTCAGTGAAGAATCAGTTATTCAGGCCAGTGATTGTCTGGTTCATCTGACACTGTGAAGCTTCCCAGTAACAGTCTCTGTGAAGTGCACCACTTTGAAGCGAGACTGGTTAGGTCTGTGAATTCAAGTGTGCTATAAATAGGTCTCAAAAAAAAAAAACCCAGAGAAAATGACTGCCTTGTTCTTTGCAAGTGTGTTCGTGAATGTTATCATGTCATCATCGGTTTATATAATCTTATGACAGCATACTTTCCAGACTTTATTGTGTAAAAGTCTTAGGCATGTGTAAAGAAATGCTGTAAAAAATACACTCATATTAACATGACAATTAATTCTAATTTTGTTTATGTATGCCTCAGTACATATTTTCATTTATACATATATTTATTCAAGTGTATTTCCTTATAGTATAATGAAGTATAATTTATAAAGAATTACTTTAAAATATACTTTTTGAAAAATACAGAAAAGTGGACTTTAGCTGTGTTTACAGAATGTACCCAAAAGGTACTTTTAACATTCTTCACATATTTGAATTATACTATTTATACACTTAAGTTTCCTTTGTTTTCACAAGGGTGATAAGGAGCCGTCAGAGCCAGAATGCCAGAACAGTGCTAACATTTCTGCCTCTGGGTTTCTTTTTTTTCAGTGTTTTTGAATGTTTCTAGTGGCATATCTCTAGGGTTCATATTTAATTTAATTTAAAAAAAATGTTCTGGTTTAGACCATGTCAACAGGTTCAAATCTGAATAAGGATACAAACATGAATATGGATACAGATGCAGTTAGTTTTAGTCATACCCCTAATGTATACTTACATAAGTATATGAAAAGTGTGAAATTAAAAATATACTAAGTGAAATGAAGGGAAATCTCTTCTCAAAGTTCAGGGTAAAAACAAGTCTATGGGGAGTATCCCTGCTCTCCATTGCATACGACCAGCCTGTACATACACTAGGTTTCTCTGCTCTACTTTCTCTGTTATACATATATTTATGATAGTAACAATTAATTAATTATACTCTCTCTTTTCCAGGGCTGAAGGCTGTGCCACCCGATATCCCAGAAAACACTGCGAAAATGGACCTTGCTTTTAACAACATAACACAGCTGAGGCCTAAAGAGTTTGTAACCATCAAAGACTTAAAGCTGTTGAACCTCAGCAGCAACAGTCTGGAGCGTATTGACACAGGTGATGCAGTGTAACAGGTCATAGGCTGTTCAAGTCAGGGATTTCCTTTGAGCCACATAGTTGGGTTCGTCATTTTTATAAAGTGCAGAGTCAGGGTCTGTCAGTTTGAATCCTCATTGTTCCCTAATAATTAATTGCTAGGAGTCCACAAGAGAATCCTTTGCTGTGCTCAACTCTGGAATTATTGGCTCCCTTCAAGAACAGGCAAACGTGACTGTGTAATGCAAACACAATTCTTTAGATTTCCCCCAACTGAGGCATGTACTCTCTGCCACATTCACTATCAGCCTTAGTGGTGTGACAAGCACACATAGAAAGTGAAGTAGGGGAAAAAGAGAGAGAAATGGAGAGGGGGAGAGAGTAAAAGGATGAACACACAAAACAGGACAAGACAGCGAGAGAGAGAGAGAGAGATAGAAAGAAAGAAAATTAGGATTGTCAAAAACGTTGACCTTGATACAAATACCAGATTGTGATTCTAGACATGAAAATTCCAATAACAAAATTATACTTTGACCATAAACAAGCAAATAAGAGAAATACATTTTAATAAGGGAAACACACACACGTCCACACAGATACTCCAAATTCTGATTGTTAGCAGGATATTACAATTTCCTTTATGTATTTATTTCTTTAATAAAAAAGATCTTCATAAGTTTGTATATAAGGAACTAAACAATTCAAATACATTCTCATTTAATATATTTGACATTTAATATATTTGACTGGTCCCTTAAATTGAATGAGTTTAATACAATAGTTAAAAACTCTAATGAAAATTCTATCATTTAGAAACACAAAAAGTTTTACCTTGGTCTCATCAGTTCATAACACATTTTGCCACATGGTTTGGCAAAATTTCGGTGTGCTTTTCGTGAGAAAGTGCTTCCATCTAGCCACCCTACCCCATAGCCCAGATATATGAAAAATATGAGAGTGTGTTGTCACACGCAGAGAGTAATCAGTACCTGTCAGATATTCCTGCAGCTCCTTTAATGTTGGCAGCTTGGTAAGTTTTCTTCTTGTCCTTTCATCAATTTTGGAGGGATGTCCTGTTCTTGGTGATGTCACTGTGATGCCTTTTTTCTCCATTGGTTTTCTCCATGACCTTTACGATGTTCCACGGTACATCCAATGTTTTGGAAATTCTTTTGTGCCCCCCTCCTGATTGCTACCTTTTGACAGTGAGATCCCATACATTGTAACTCTTTGGGGGCTTTGGCAGACAGATTTAACAATGATGTAAAGAAAATCCTACAGAATCAGCTAGTCTTTATTTGGGGTTAATCAGTCCCTTCATTGATAACAGGTATATGATAATTACTTTTGAATATGAGTTTGAATATGATTGGATAATTCTGAGTCACAGTCACATATGCCATTATAAAAGGGTGTGCACACTTATGCAATTTATGCACTTAAATCACAGTCACTGGCTGGCAGATTCACTAGACATTTGTGACATGCAACACACCACCTGTGAACATCGCTGCAAATGCCTGGCCAATAGAAATGGGCCATGAGACAGTTTAGTGTTTTATCCTGCCCCAAATGCCCAGCCATGGGATTATGATGAGCCACATGGAAGAGGCATTCCCTACGGCTCTTTGGTATCAACAATTGGTCATCTCTTCCTTGGTTTGACTGTCCTGTATCACTCAATACAATCTATCCTTAATAAGTGAAAAGTACAGGGGGAATAGTGCAATGTTAGGCTGGATTTGCTGACCATCTATGCCTCTCACTTGGTTGATGGTGTGCCTCAGGGTCTTGCCACATGACTGCTCCAAAGAGAAATCCTCAAGGGGAATCCCCACAAAGGGTAGGGGTTGAGGCAAGGCCTAACCACCACCTCTACTCTATGCTTTTGCCCCCAGAATTTAATAATGACTGGCACCTGTGGATACTTATGAACATTCCTGTGCACACATCTCACCTTTACCAATCATGTTTCCCAATGCCCCGCATTGAATGAGGCTTTGATGGATGGTGGTCTGGTTACACCCTGATTCCACCAAGGCCTCATCTGCACTCTCTTCTACACTCAGTGACACTCAGTATGTTCCTGCTCGATCAGGGGAGGCCTGTGGCGCGTCAGGGATCCTGATCAGTGTTCCTGGCTTCCCTGAGGGAATGCTGATCCTAGAAATGCTTGGCTTCCCTGCCACAGCTGCAAACCTGCCCAGTCATTGACCTGGTCCTGGTGGGCATGGAAGGTTAAACTTGTTCCTTTGAGAGAGAAATCTGGGGAAACATCAAAGGAGAAGGAGAAGGGGGTCAGGAAAATATGGCAGAAAACTGGGCTTGGGGGCAGTTTTGGGGCCCCAGCACCTCGGTTCTAGGGAGCTGGAACTTCAGCAGGAGTAGGGAAAGAGAGAGAGAGAGCATGAGGAAAAAGGAGATGCCTAGACCAGGGACCACCTCCAAGTGATCCCCCACCAACTGAAAGGCTTTGTCATGAACTGGTGGTGCAGGGGTAGATGAAGGGGTTTTGGGTTTGGTGGAGGGTTGCAAGGGACTTTATGATCCTGCCAAGTGGGGAGGCTTCCATGGAGGTGTCTGAGTCTTCCAGGAGCCAGGGTTTGGCACCACTGTAGAACCCAATGTGTAAGGGTATGCAGGAAGACTCGGGAGACAGGTGGAATTTTAGCATAGCTCCAGGCTCTGCTTTTCTTATTTGCACCACGCTTTTCAGCACAACTTCAACAACAACAATCCAAAAAAAAAAAACAATAGAAAAGGGGGCCCTCTCTAGCTCGAGGCATTCCCCCATTCAAGTTCAAGTTCACGCTCTGCGACGTGTATGTGTTGCACGCTTCACCAACTATATCACTCTCACTCTCTCTGGTTACCACCATCCTGAAAACACAAAGAAACACACACCAGTAGACTGGTGGTAAATAAGACACAGGTGAGAATCATCTCACATTACCTGACAGTTCAACCCACCTTCACTCTGTCTGCAGCTGATGGTTGACCACATGGTGGCAAAGTATGCATGTGGTGACATTAGAAGCAGTTAATCCATGAGGCAGAGTACATGACTGCCATCAGATCCCTCTCAATTTTCCACTCAAATTATTGAAAAACTACTTACCTTTTCTCTAACAAAATCATAATTTATAATAATATGAATTTCTATTATATTAGAACTTTTTACATACTAGTATTTCTCTTTAAAAAAGTACTGTCACTGAAGAATATTTAAAAAATAGTAAGTATGTGCTTCTTGCCCAGCTTTTCCCACCATCCTCTGAGGCCGAGTAAGCAGGAGCTTGTAAAGATGCTGTAATTGGGTTCAGGTGTCATGGAGGAAAAATGCTGGTGGTAAATTTGGAACAGAGTTTTTTAAGGACGTTTTACAGAACATTTGATTAATTAGCAAGTGAATCGGTATATTCAATTAAAAACTTGATCTTGATCTTATAAGCAAAGATGGAATGACAATTTTACTTGAAAAGGATTTTTTTAAACAGATCAAAAATGGTAACCAGTCCCCAGCAACAGAAACACAAACCACAGCAACAGAAACAGAAACCAAGCCAAATATTGACATAATGAGGTGTAAGTGATCCAGACTTTCAAAAGTGCCCCTAAAATGGAGCCAAATGTTATCTTATTTTGTTAACCAAAGAGGCAGGCTTCTAGTAGTGACTCCTGAGGGGAATGATAGGTACTGCAGAGGCAGTTACAGAAAGTCTTTTTCACCATAATATTCCTTTCCTTACGGCTGGAAGCTTGATTTATGACATAAGACATAAGTTATTTTTGTTTCCAGCAATTTATGATAATTAATAATTCATGAAGACAGCACCAGAATTCCAGTCAGCAGATAAAAAATATTCATTGGAAAATCATTCATTTCATTCATTGGAAAATCAGTAAATAACACCTCAGGTAGGCAAGGATGAAATTTTTAACTGTCCTTATCTGGAAAACTGGAAAAACTGAGATAATTCCATTTAGGCATTGATAACATTTATATGGCTTCTTTCATTATATAGCTGCCAATACTAGTAAAAACTCACCGCAAGCCACTGAAGCATGATTTTAATTAAACCCTAATTTAATAATTATGATTTCACTGCTTACATAACACTGTAGGGAAGAAGTCTATTAAACAAGTTTATTATACAAGCTAAATAAAAATACAAGCATTAATTGAATGTAAAAGGACTTTAGGGGTTGTCATTTTATTTAATACCCATGAGCCTGCTTTGAGGTTCCTATGGTGTTACTGATCAGGATAACCAAAAGGAACAAGTTTTTTTTTTTTTTAACAGGATGAGTTTAAGCAATATTTGGACAACGATTCTCTTTTAATTCACACCAAATGTCTGCCACATTCTAAAAATCCACTGCAACATGCAGTCAGAAATGTACAATAAGAAATAAACAGTTGATTGCAGTTGATTGCATGTACATGTGTTAAGTAAAAAAAAGAAAAGCTATGGATGCTAACCCCAGCCCCTCATCCTGCTATGATAACTTTTGATGACGGGTTCAATTATCAGAATTCTTACCTATTTTCAGTTGTGAGACAAAGTTATTTAGTTTGTTACCTCAGCATTAACAATCCAGATCAGCTCACCCTCTGTCACCCTCTCTTTCCACCCTCACAGCTGCATTTGCTGGCCTTTTGCACCTACGAGAGCTGGACCTCTCTAACAACAGCCTGCGCTACTTTAATTATGGTGTTCTGGAGGACCTTTACTACCTCAGGACACTATCTCTAGGTGGCAACCCCTGGATATGTGATTATAATATCCACTACCTGATCTACTGGCTGAAGCACCACCCAGCTGTGGAACACACAGGTCTGGTGTGCAGCGAGCCGGAGGAATTCCGCGGTTGGCCTGTCGAAAACTATGTCAAGACCTACAATGCTGAGTGTCCCAAAGACAAGCAGGTGGACCCGCACAGACAAACTGGTCCCACAGTCACCACATCACAAGAACTTACGGCAGAGATGGAGGAGGAGCCAGACCTGCTGCCCAGCCCACTCCGAAAAAAGGGACCCAATAAGTTTGAGATTTTTCGTCTGAGTTAAAAAGACCACTCTACTAGAGTAATTTCGGATCTTCCCTGATAAACTGTGATGTTTTCCTATAGAACAATTCTGATTAAGTCTGCACTTCATCAAGAAAAAAAAAAAACCCTCTTAGATCCTCTTTATTGAAGTAACAGAAATAATGGCTTTTTGTCTTTGTATTTTTTTTCCAATTTGTAAAAACATGAACTGCTATGTATTTTTCTATGATTGGATTTCTGATTAGTTAATAAAATAGGACATTTTTTTCTATTGAGATAATACCCACAAAATGCAATTCAGTCTTACAGCATAGCAGGGTACACATTTACACTCATGCTCATGTTCACATGAACCCTTTGATGTAAGCTCCACATGAATGTTTTTAATAAGGAAGTGTAATGTCCTGCGGGAGGGCCTATTTACGAGGCCACTAATGGCTATATTCTAAACATTTGCAGATGAGTGCAGATGTTCAACAGACAGTGCTTTCTCTGATCTACACTACTCTTTTAGCAGAGTGCAATATTCCTATACTGCAATATACAGTTTGATTAAAATTCATGTTTTGGGCATGTAAATTCACCCAAAAAAGTATTCCTATCTTTTCAGAGTTTAGCAGGAGGAAGTTAATTCCATTGTCTAATGTTCTTTACACATTTCTTAACTTTATTAAACTGATGTCTGTCCTCTGGCTTTACTGAAACCATGTGTGTCATCAACATAGTATAGGTTAATACCATGTTTACAAATAATTATACCCAGAAGGAGGCATATGTAGGGAAGTAAGTGGGTATAGAACAGAGCCTTGTGGAACATCAAAGGTTATTGTGTATGCAGAGAGAAGTCATCATTAACATTTACAGTTAATGATGATAATGTGATAATGATCAGTCAAATAAGACCTGAGCCAGAAATAAGATATTTCCTCAATATTTCCATTATTCCATCATTATAATCATCAGACCTGATGTCGTCTCTGCCCAATGAGCAATATTTTCAGTTACAAAGCATACTAGCAGCAGCACATGTTCTTTGTAGACTCCATGGGTTTCTTCAGTGGCTGTTTGGAGCCCTACACACAGGATAAATTGGGGGCTCTCTCAGCTGTTATGGAGTGGTTGACTCCAGTTAGGTCCATTTAGGGCTTACCTGAGACTGACAATATTTATGTGGACATCTAACCAACAAGACAGGCTATGTTATTCTGAGCGAGCCACATGGCCTGTAGATCTGCCTGTGCTGGTTTCTAGTTTTCATAGACCTGTGCTCTTCTCACTTGGGCTCCTTTTGGCAACAAGACAAATACCCTATAGGGCAGGTTTTGCACTGATTGATTTACACCTGTCTCACAGACTGTGCCAGCCACAATTTGTGCAGTCCAAAAACATTTACATTGACATTTACATTTACGGCATTTGGCAGATGCCCTTATCCAGAGCGACTTACAGAAGTGCTTTGAAGTCTCTATCCATAAATACATCCTGAAACTGGTTCACTATCAGTCTAAAAAACTGATATGGTAAGAAAAGCACACAGACAACACAAGATTTTTTTAAATAAAGTGCAAATGTAAGTACTTCATGAAGAGGTAGGTCTTTAGTTATCATTTGACAATGCTTTTCGGCCTTTGTTTCTCAACTATGGCTGCCAGGCATCTCAATACCTGGCTACGCCTCGCCTGAGTGAAATTTCTCTTTAAGGATGAGAGGATGTTTGATTTTCCTTTTCTCAGTGTTTTCCCGTGTGTATGCACGGGAATGTGTATCTCATAAAGCTCCTCTTGTTGCTGCACTTTCTCCACTATCGTACCTGTCTTTGTGGTGCCTTGTGCTAAGTGGGCCTTGTTTCAGCCTGTGCCATGAACCCTTCTTCCAGGCTGCACCTGACCAACAATGGTCCTCATTTATCAAGCTGGATACGAATGGATTTATTCATAAATTGTTCGTAGGAGCATTTACACAAGTAATTTGGCATTTACAAAAGCGTGTAATTTCAGAATACTCATGGTCCTGTGGAATGTAAATTTGAATGTAATGTAATTCAAATAATATAATTAGCATGACTCACTGCACTTATATATAGGGATTATACTGTCAAGTATAAATTGCTTAATTTTATTACATTTACAGCATTTAGCAGATAACCTTATACAGACCGACTTATAGACATTGAAATTTTTCTTCATCTTCAGATGTATAACAGAGATCTGCAGGTTCTGTGCCAAAATAGATTGGTATTTGGAGCTATCCATTATTCCGTCTTGACTACCCCATAGCCCAGATATATGAAGAGACTATATATGAGAGACTGTTGTAACCGAGTAACCAGTACTTTCAAGATATTCCTGCAGCTCCTTTAATGCTGCTGTAGATCTATTGGTAGCCTCCCTGAAAAGTTTTTGTCTTGTACTTTTGTCAAACACAGGAGGGACGTCCTGTAATTGGTAATGTTTTGGAAATTCTTTTGTACGCATCTCCTGATGGGTAACTTTTAGCAGAAAAAAAGCTGATCTTTATTTGGAGTTAATGAGAATCACTTCTTATGATAGGTGTATCCCTCTCTCTCTCTCTCTCTCTCTCTCTCTCTCTCTCTCTGCCGAGTTACACATGCTACTCCTGAGATACCAGTGATCCTACTCTCCGGATAGGTCTGATCCATCCCGATGCCCTACGTCTGCTGCTGAGGCCCCACATGGACAGCCTAAAGTTACATAAGATTACTGTGGATGGTACCACTTAGAAACCATGAAGACAGCTTTGAACTGCAAGTGATATGATAGCTTTAGGACTGCCATTGCCACGGACAGTTTTGTGCTCATGTCTCCGTCAACAAACAGTGGATAAATTCAACAAAATAGACTTCATGGGAAACTGGTTAGGGTCAAGGTGGCTCCGGATCTGGATACACCATGGATGGGGCACCAGTCTGTGGCAGGGCACCATATACACACCTGCACACTTTAGATCACAGCCACATGGACACAGAGAAAACATGCACTGAAACTCCACACAGACAGTAACCCGAGCTCAGGACCTTGAAGCTGTGAGGCAGTAACGCACCATGCCGCCCTGGTTAAACATACAAATATACAAATACATATTATCTAATTTAATTCTAAAGGGAAGTTCATTCTGGTCCACATTCCTGTAGCCAGAGGTGTTATCTAAGCCCACTAGTCTACAAAACGTGGTGATCCATCTACTGCAAGATAACAAGCCATTACTGCTAACAAAAAGGTGGAAAAGAACATTAAAGATCATTGTCCTTATCTTAATGTCAGTATCAATATGTTAGCATACAGGACTACTTCAGCTCATTACAGTCATAACAAGCCTCAGACAGTGAGGTAAAGAAAGTACATATAGAAAAGGGGAAAGCAGGTCATTATATGCTATATCCATACAGGTATATGTCAGTGGATAATTGTCAGTCCAGTATGCTTTCTGAAGTTTATTCAAAGTTTATTTCTTGAACAAAATATTTTATGGTGCTAGTAAATGGGAAATAAATAGGAAGATAGGTAGATATAATAAGGAACTATATACATAAGGAAATAATGAAAAGCTTGTCCTGTTTCAGACTCTAACAGAAAACCCATAAGTGTCCCAGTACATCTGCTCAAAACATAACTCCCACCAATAGCTCTTTAGCCTCTCTGTCTGGCACAAAAGACCTTATTATACCTATTTTTTTAAAGCGGAAAATCATAAGCAGAAAACCTAAAATAAATGTAACACCAAGCTCTCTCCTCTCTCTCTTGAACTTTTAACACATACCACACAGCATGGGCATGGCCTGAGTTATAGTGGACCACACAACTCTGCTATTGCGAGAAGCCCAACAGGCCATGCATCAGC
>CM074953.1:23133032-23145555 GCA_037577455.1 Pangasius macronema | reverse complement strand
CTCCTTGCCTGTCCTCTGCTGCTCTGCCGACTATGGGGCAGCATTAATCTTTTCCCAATGGATCTCTATAATAATAACAATAATAATAATAATAATAATATTGTTTGTTATAGGTCTGGTCTTCTCTGACCCTCTGCAGTTTGGGTTCTTCTAGCTGATCTGGTGTAAAATGTCTGTTACTGAAATGGTGAAACTACTGAGCACAAGTCATGCTCGCTGGCATCAGGAGAAACCAGAGGAAAGGGGTCCAGAGCCAGAAAGCGTGAGAAAGGGCGACCTCTAGTGACCACTGTGTGGAGCTACAGTGACGGGGTCGGTGCTTGGACGGTTGCTATGGAAACACCATTAAACAATACAGCGACTGAGATTTCAGCGTTGTTGGCGCTTCAAGCAATTATAAAGACGTTTTATTAGAGTTAATGCACACATAAATATGCATATTTTTTTTGCATTAGTTAGATTTTAATAACGCGGAGACACTAATTGGTAAGTTAATGCCACTTATTTACTTGAGAGTTTACCGACACTAACTGGTTTAAATGTTTAAAGGTTAGCCAGGTTAGATAGCTCAGGTTTATCAGGTGCTCTTTATGAGTGACAGCTCTCTTTAGGAAATATTTAATGGCTGTTAATTAGATTTCTAATTTCTTTTGAAAACATGAACCATGAAAATGCCACGATTTGCTTAACAAAGTTCTTTGCTTGTTCAGGACCAATATGACAGCAGCTGTCATTTTCATATGATAATTAAACTAACTGTGTTGTTAGAGATGTCTAGGCTCAGATGTGAGTCTGTAGCTGTAGCTTGATGAGCTGCAGGCAGGTCTCAGCTCTCCAGACTGAAAGTGCAGTGCAGTGGGTGTCTGTGTGAATGCCTTGGTGCTTACCACCAGGTTACTGATGCGAAATATTAATAAAGATATGAAAGTATACACTTACGAATAGTTTCCTTTCCTGTATACTGAGGCAGATCAGCCTTTTTCAGAGTGAGCCATGGGGACACATCCACACCCAGCACCCTGAGGAGATGCCCACACACTGCTCCTCACAGTGATCAAACTCACCTGTAGGTTTTTAACTGTCATTTTCATATATAATTTAAAAATAAAGGAAAATAACCTATTCTTACAGCTTATAGTCAAACACAATATGAATAAAACAAAAAAGCTACCAACTTGAATACCAAATTAAAGTTGACGTTTGCCATAAAATTATCATTTATCAAAACAACCAAAAGTATTTTTGCAGTTCTCCTTACAAGCAACAATTTCATCGAAGCTGTCCAGCGGTATATTCCTGGTATATATAACACACAAAGACCACTGAAATGTCACTCTGCTAATGCCATCATCTGTTTCTGTGTCTGGGCCAGTGAGATGACATGCATTATTGGTGTCTAAGTCCAATATTTATAATAATCTAATAAAAACATGACATCAATCTACATCACATAATCTCCATTATCTCTATTAACTTAATTCATTTTTAGCACATCGAAATAAAATTCATTTTAGTCAATTTAGCCTCCCAAACATAGGAGGTGCTACTGTCTGACCAAATGTGAAGATTAATTTATTTTAAGGCTAATTTAGTCAAATAAAATTTGAAATAAAACAGTTTGGCATGGTTTTATTATTGGAACCTGTACCTTCCTAAATTGTGTGTAAAATAGGATAGTCTTAAAATTATTCAACTCATTGAAAAACTTTTGTCCATAAATTCTGATTTCCTCAAATGTGACGGGGCATGACCGACAACAAAAGACTTTTATTATGGCATGCTTTCAACAAAAATGGGCTGGGTATTGTATTATAAAGACTACATCAAGTGACCTTAATGATGCAATGACAAGGTCAGTACCCATTTAACATATATGGGAATAATTGTCATTTTTGTGCCATGGTTAGTCAGGTTTAGTTTAACATGTCAGGTGGTAAGACCACAAGAAAACCATTCAAATGTGTTATTATCTTAATAAAATTGATTTAGATTTAAAAAAATATACAAAGTGTGATTTTGAAAACAAAGATTTATATGGGTGTATAACTAGATGCCTTAATTTTAATATGAAAACAGCCTGAAAAGTCAAATGGCACAACCACTAATTCAGATGGTGCGACCAGAGAAAACATGTATTTAAACAAATGAATTCTACATAAAACTGTGCAGTGACCTGCTTTTTTTCTTCAGAGATTTGTGACTGTAAGCATTTGCAATGTGCTTCCCAGATCCAGTTTGATCCTGAGCGTGGGTCACTGCGTGGAGTTTTGCATTATTTATACTGTTCACATATTACAGTTATTCACAAATGAGTACTGAATGCTGATCAGTACCTCACCCCTTTCCTATGCACGGTTTGTGTTATCAGTGATCACAAACACATGCTCAGCATATGAATTTAAATAAAAAAGGCTTTGTTGATATTACATGATGTGTTATGACACATCTGAATGAAAACCGGATGACGAGGAGAATGACATGTCAGGGAAACTAATTAAAAGACAACAATCAGTAGTCAAATGCTAATCAACAGCTCTTGTTTAACATTAATAAAAAATAGCCATGGCAGTTGATAGCAACAAAGTAATCGACATGTAATCAACATATTCACTTTCGCTTGTGTTTCTGCATGTAGATCATGAGTCAGTCAGAAGGGAGCAGCACTCCTCCACCCAGAGGTGATGAGAACCAGAGTCACAGCCAGCCAGAGAAGGCCATCAATGCATCAGCGCCTGAGGTTGACTCACAGGAAGTATGTCCCGGCTCTCTTTCCACCGGTCTGGCCCTGCAGTGCCTGGAGGAGGTAAAGACCTTCCCCAATCACAGCTTACACATGAGCTCTGTTGTTGGAACTGTTATTTTACCACTTCTGCCAACTCTTCTGATAGCAATACAATGGCAATACAGTATTTATATACACTGTCAGCGCAAAAAAGTGAACATACAGTTGTTTGAGTAAAGTAGGCACCGCCTCCATAGAATTTATTGGTATGTGGTGGCCATATTGATTACAAAAGTTGTATTGATAATCACTGAGTTTCACACTCTGCTGAGTAATTTGACATGAATTTTGTGAACACAGACCCAAAATCCTTGGATCCTAGCTTGCAAAAGTAAGCTTTTCATTTTATGCACATTAGCCAAAAAGTGAGCTACATAGATCTCCCAGGGAATCACTGCAAAAAAGCACTTATGGTTTGTGAGATATGGGCCAAAATATAAATTATACAACAGGTATTTCCGGTGCTGATACACTATATGACCAAAAGTATGTGCACTCCTGACCATCACACCCCTATGTGTTTCTTCCCCAAACTGTTACCACAAAGCTGGACGCACATAATTGTACAGAATGTGTTTGTGTGCTGTAGCATATCAGTTTCCCTTCACTGGAACCAAGAGGCCCAAACCCTGTTCCAGCATGACGATGCCTCTGTGCACAAAGCGAGCTCCATGAAGACATAGTGTGTGAAGGTTGGAGTGGAAGAACTCGAGTGTCCTGCACAGAGCCCTGACCTCAACCCCACCCCACACCTTTGAGATGAACTGGAACACCGACTGAACCCCAGACCTCCTCGACATCCCACCATCAGCGCCTGACCTCACTAATGCTCTTGAAGCTGAATGAACACAAATCCCCACAGCCACACTCCCACATCTAGTGGAAAGCTTCCCAGTAGAGTGGAGCTCATTATAACAGCAAACACAGGGGGAATAAATCTGGAATGGGATGTTCAACATGTACATATGGGTGATGTGATGGTCAGGCGTCCTCATACTTCTGGCCTTATAGTGTAGATGGAGGGATGGAGAAATAAAATCTTTCTGACTTCACAAATATCAGTCAATTTTAACACTTAAAGTGTACATGTAAAAATATTGTTACAAATCTGTACAGTTTTTAAGTGAGTTTGATCTAAACAAAACACAAAGATTAATCATGGGCTCCTGAATGGTACAACGGAAAAGCTCTATCATCAGGAGGTTAAAATCATGACATCAGGAAGGGAAAATATGTTAAAATGCTGTTTGTTGACTACAGTTCAGCATTTAACACTATAATTCCCTCCAAAATCATCACCAAGTTGGAGAACCTGGGACATTCCTGTGTCAGTTGATCTCCAACTTCTTTATGGACAGACCACCAGCAGTACGGGTGGACAGACATGTCTGACCCTCAGCACTGGCGCCTCCAGGGTTGTGTCCTGAACCCCTGCTGTACTCATTGTACACTTATGACTGTGTGGCCATTTGGGGGTGGTCAGGTTTGCTGACGACATTCTTGTGGTGGGCATGATATCTGATAACGACGAGAAGGCCTATCAAAGGAGATTAAAAGCTTGGAGAACTGGTGCCAGGAGAACAACCTCCTCCTGAATGTCAGCAAGACAAAGGAGTTGATAGTGGACTTCAGCACGAAGCAGGAGAGGAGCTACCACCCCCTTAAGATCAATGGCACCCCAGT
This sequence comes from Pangasius macronema, assembly GCA_037577455.1. NCBI lineage: Eukaryota > Metazoa > Chordata > Actinopteri > Siluriformes > Pangasiidae > Pangasius > Pangasius macronema. The sequence goes on along the minus strand of CM074953.1, from coordinate 23,141,090 downwards.
GGAAAGAGTGGACAGTTTCCAAAACCTTGGTGTTCACATCACGCAGGACCCGTCAGGGTCCCCTCACATTTACACCTTGATGAAGAACACCCATCATCATCTTTACCACCTTAGATGCTTTAAACTGCTTTGAAGGGTTTAAAGGGCAGTGGTAGCTCAGTGGTTATGATGCTGGCCTACTGATCGGAAGTTCAATCCCCAGCACCACCAAGCTGCCACTGTAGGGCCCTTAACCCTCAACTGCTCAGTTGTGTAAATGAGATAAATGTAAGTTGGTCTGGTAAGGGCATCTACCAAATGCTGTAAATGTAAAGGGACTTTAAACTGCCCTCTAAGGTGCTAAAGAACTTTTACACCTGCACCCTTGAAAGCATCCTGATGGGAAGCATCACAGCCTGGTTTGGGAACAGCACTAAGCAAAATAGCCGAACTCTCCAGAGGTTGGTGCAATCGGATGAGTGTACCATCCGCACTGGACTAAGGCCAGGAAGATAGTTCAGGATCTCATCCATCTGAACAATGGACTCTTCTCTCAGTTGTGGCCAGGGAAGTGCTTCTGCTCCTTGAAGGCCAACACAGAAAGAATGAGTTTCTTCCCACAGGACTTTCGGTCCCTCAACCAGGACAGCACCTAGGATTAGAGCTTGGACTTGTTTGCACAACACCCACTACCTCAGCCTGATGTTGCACTGTGTATATTGCAGAAAACAACTGCACTCATCTGCACCTTATTCGAAATACAGTTGTACTGTTTCTGCCACCGATCTTTGTATTATATCATATTTTTCTATTTTTCCTTTCTTACGTGCATATAAGTAAATTCTGGTTTATGTAAATTCTATTTTTATGTCACGGACAGTTGAAGAAAGCCTTTCATTGCACGTAGTACTGTGTATGGCTGTGTATGGCTGTGTATGTGACTAATAAAGTTTGAATTTGAAATCCTGTGGCTCTGAGTCAAAGAGCGATAAAATTGTTCTTCTGGTGGACAGGATGGGTTTACTCTCACCCCCATCAATCAGAGAGACACTAGCTACTAGCCACTTGTGGGTGTCTGTGAGCTCTTTTCTCCAAGTGTGTTCAGCTGCCCTGTGACATGATATGAGCAGCAGTTTGAAAAGATGTTCCTCCCTGGTTGTTAGCTGTCGTGTAATAGACAAGAACTGGCTAGGGTAATTCCAAACTTGAGAATGACCAAAATTGTATGAAAATGGGTAAAAATCCAAAAAAGGTTTAAACGTAAAGATGTATTAAAGAGAAAGACACAACACCATTAACAGAATAAACCATATTTCAAATAATATATTTATTAGGGATGCACTGATACCATTTTTCAGACCGAGTACAAGTACGAGTAAATGTTTTTTTGTAAATACTGGACATGTCTCAGCTGCCAGCTACCAGCAGGAGAAAGAGCAACAGCGCACTTTGATTTGAATCTGTTTTGGCAACTTAAGCATTCAATTATGAGGTGGATTTACATTTTACAATTTAAAAAAGAAAAAAGTGAAGTGAGACAGCATGACAAGGCATAACCGGTGTGCATTTATTTTGTTTATTTTGTTTCCCCATGTTGATGTAAAATGAGTGTCATAGCATACAAACACTACACAGCTACAGCTGCACAATTATAACATCTTTTTTTTCTTTTGGTTTCTTTTGAAAACAAAGTTTAATAAAAGCAATGATAAACTTTTATTTGAATTTAACTTGGCATATACATTAATAGTCATGATACCAAGTTAAAATATATACAAACTATACAGAAGTGCTCCAGTTCACATACAGTTTTTGTTCATATAAGAAATGTTAATTTGTCAATATCAAAAAACATTTGTTTTTTCCCAAGGTCAATTCCACTTAAGCATACTTTATTACTTAATCACCACATACGGAGCATGTGCAGAAGTTTTAGGCACCCTACATTTTATATACATTTTGCCCTACATGACTGTTTTATGACTAATGCATTAGTGTGTCAGTAGAAAAGAACAGAGACACATCGTTATTGCAGTGATATTATGTAATAGAATATGTATCTAATAAAAAAAAAATCATCAAAGCTCTCTGGGATTTTTACCAACAGCGATACAAGAAATGTAGGAAGTTCTGTTAGACCCAGATTAACTACATTACAGGGCACCTAGATGGCAGTATTAGACAGAGGAAGGAGGACTTACATTAATTAGGATTTTTTAACATTTGCACACTGTTCTGTTCGCTTCTCATTTTTTAAAATTAATTGTCCTGACCAACTTGTATTTTAAACATAGGATGCTTCATTATCTGGCTGTCCTTTTCTGTAGCTATGCTCTTATTAATTTATGGGGCATAGTTCTTTGGCCTAATCATCATCTTGACAGTTTTGAATGATTGCCTGTTGTTGGTCAGGTAGTGCTCCTTGGGCATATGGGGCCATGTGCTCCAGAAGATGCCATCTCGCTTCCCTAGGTACCTCTTGTGGTAGTATTTGCCATTGAGGTTAGCCGACAGACAGGCATTGAACCACCAGCCCGATCCGTAGTAAGCACCACAGTTTCCCGACGAGTAGATATCGTTGTCCCTGTCCCACGTAGTGAAGAACATCTGATCATGGTTGTAGTCCTTATCGATATGCAGGGCATTACCAGCAGTCCCAGAGTATTTGCTTATGGACAGGCGGTATTTAAGGAATTCATTTGATACGTAAAAAAGGTCGTACTTTGCATACTCATGCCTGCCCTGGAAGTCCTCAAGCTCGATGCGCAGCACCATGTCTTTGGCCCTGGTGAGCAGGTGGATATGGTCATTTCCAAGCCAAAACTCCCCACGCAGGTCCCCAAAGCCATTCTTATACTCATCCCATGTGCGGTTGAAATTCACACTGCCATTGATTCGGCGCTGCACGACAGTCCAGCCGCCACCATTGGCCTCCATGTCACAGAATACCTCAAAGGTCCTATTTCTGGGATCAGGGGTAACCTTATAGACTCCATTCTTCATCGTCTTCATGAGACTGTAGTCTGAGCAGTCTCTAGGTGCTATGATGTCTAAAATAAGATAAGACGGGGAAGTCAGATTGGAAATCAAATCGTTAATCGTAGGCTTATTTATGGCCAATCTATGGCCAATGATTATTATTTCTCACTATTGTGTTGTGTTATTGAGAGATTATTTTAGATTTTATTTTTGGTCATTTCTTATTTTATTTTAACATAAGAAATTGCCAAAATTGAAATTTGAAAATTAAAAAAATAATTTTCCTAGCCTAGATGATGTTTTTGGAAGATATATATTATATATCATTTTTTAAATGTTTTCTTTTATTTTATGGCATTTGTGTGGTAACTTAGTAAAATAGTTGGAGACTTACGTAATGGTGAATTTACCAAAGGGCACTTGGTCGAGCAACTGCTGTTGAACTTGGTGACTATTTCCATGATGTTTTTGTCCACTATTTCCTTAACTTCCTTCACGTTAGGGTGATTGAGCTGCTCAACTTTTCCCTGTAGGTCTTTAATCTGTGTGTGAGCGTTCTTCAGGCTGTTGGACATCTTGGTCATCTTCACTTGCATCTCTTGGATGGTATTGCTTGAACTCTTATTTTTGGGTGCTGTTGCTCCACCATCTCCTCTTTGTTGTGTCTCTGTACTGTCCCTTTGAAGGCTGCAGCTTAGACAGGCATTCCTCAGTTGCCTCACTGTGTCCTTCAGGCTCTGCAGCTCCGTCATGGCTTTCTTCAGTAGCTGGAACTGCTTGGGCAGCTGGATGGTTAGAGGAGGAATGGTGATCTGGTAGGGGCACTCGTCTTCATCTCCGCACTTGCCAGCAGGTTTCAGCTTCACCTGGGAGCAGCTCTCAGGGGGCGATGTCTTCTCCACACTGCCAGAAGAACCACTAACCACAGCTTCAGAGCCCAGATGTGCAGCTATGAGCATGATATACACACACAGGCGCATGGTATTTTGCAGCCAGAAAATGTGAGCTGAGTAAGAGAGAGAATGGGAAAACTAGCACTGCTTGTGTGAGCAGTGACATAAATACAAGAGCAGTGAGGAAGATAGGGGAATGGTGGGTGGGGCAGCACAATTGCGTAAGAACTAGAAAAAGCTGAAATGAAAAAAAAAAAGCTAGTCGGAAAACTCCTCCTTTTCCTCACTACACAGATACAGTACAGAGGACAAAATTCCACTATCTCTAGGTCAGTTACAAAGTACATATATTTCCTTTGCCACCACGTAGAGACTATATGTGCTGTTTACATGTGTTTTTTAGTAAAAGGAGACTGTCACTGAGTCGATGCCACACTGCCTTTTTCTGTCCATCTTTTTTGCCTTAAAAAAAATCCATAGATCCAAAATAAACCATAATACATATCTGGTACCTCTCCATATACTGTACACACTTAAATTCTTCCAGTCTTTTTTTATATTGTCAAAATATCATGTGGTGCAACCATCTGACCATTAGTGCAATACTGAAAACTTGTTTGAAATTGTTCTAAATATTTTTACATCTTGATTTAGCCAAATTTTGCATAATTTCAAAAATGTTATGTTAATGACCAAAACTTCAAAACATTTGCTCATGTAACCCTGTGGAAAGAGAACTCAGGTTATAATGGAGTTCATAAAACGTATTATCAGCCAAACAGCAAGACAGTTCACTTCACATGTTACATTCATGATGGAAAAAGTGCTACATTCACATCATTGTGTGTTTTATATCAATGTATGTGTACACAGCATTACAAAGATTTTTATATTTTACAGTCAGCCCTTTGGGAGTCCTTATTTGGCAGTGATCATTTCATAGACCATAAAATAGATACTTGTTCAGCTATTATGAATCTTATGTTTATAATTGATATTTGGATATTGAAAACCTGCAAGGATTATCATATTACTCGTACCTTTTCATGCTACACATCAGAGACGTTTTATATTTTGAGTGAGTGCTCGAGCATGCATTCCAAACAGTCCGTTATTCAGTCCATCTGTGTCTTACTTCAAAGACAATTTCCCACACGAGTTATAAGTTACTGTAAACCCTAAATGACTTAAATCTGCTTCAGGAGATCCCTTTAAATTCTTCAGAATTCCAAAATAACACAAAAACTTCCAGGCAAGTTCCAACTGATATCTATAGTGTGCCTGATTCTGTAGGTTTGAAGTAAATTAAGTATATTTTTGTCAGACTCCACTCATTAAAAGCCCTAAACATGCCAATAATCAGGCAGTTGATCCATCACTGTGGAATGTGATGCTTTTAATGATGCAGTTGTATAATTCAGCAGGAATGTTGTAGCAGCTGGACACACTGAAAGCAGGTTTTTGGGTTCATCATATTCAGCCATTTTTTTTCTGTGGTGCTTCCTGTCAATCTAAATTGCTTTAAAATAAAATCCAGAGTTTGCCTTTACACTTTGCACCTTTTTTTCTAATGTGAGCAATCAGAGGTGAGCTCCCTTTGGGCTAGTCATGTTCATCTTTTGAGATTTGGAGTTGTTTAGCATTCAGATAAACCATATTCACACTTATTTGTTTGTATTTATATGTATTTTGTAATGTTTAATTTTTTTCTTCAAATCTTTTTCAGCTTTTCTTAGTGGACATGATCAGTGGAGATAAAATGGCCCGACTAAAGGCCAGCCTCAGTTTGCTGCATGACACATTAAGAAGGTAAGAGCTACATTAGCCAGTGTGTAACATCTTTGCCAGCAGCTCGCTCATTACAGTAGCTATTATGTAACACAGCCAGCATGTTCTGTTTATAATTTTTCTGTTTGCATTTACTGAAAATAGTTTACTCTCAAGTCTTATTCATTATTCAATGGATAAGTTAAAACTCGGATATTATAGACTTAAAGCTAAAAACTCTAATGAAATCAAAAATGACTCAATTATGCTGAACCTCTTTTCTACACACGTAGGGTTGATATGCTTTATAATACACAGCTGTGAAAGAGTAATGACTCATAATCGCACTATCCGGTGTCACCCACGTGAGGATGGGTTCCCTTTTGAGTCTGGTTCCTCTCCAGGTTTCTTCCTCATATCCTCTCAGGGAGTTCTACCTTGTCACTCTCACCTCTGGCTCACTCATTAGGGGTCCAAATCTACATCCATGTAATAGGCTGTTGTGTGGCTATTTCTATGAGTAAATACTGATAAAATAAAAATGGACTTATATGACCTACATTTCCAAGCAGTGGACCCAACTTACATTGTTCTTACAGAAGTACACTGTGCAACAACTCTAATATGTGGCTACAGCCAAATAGTAACACCTCGGAAAATACACACCATATCAGTTGTTAATAGGCTTCCTTCCTCTATAGCGCTCAGAAGTCTGAGCAGAAACTGCTGCAGGAGGTGAAGTGTTTCCATGCAGAGCTGATGCAGCGGCAGCATGAGTTGGAGAAGGCAGAGCTGTTTAAAGAGGGCCAGCACACGGATGGCAGCTGCATGAGACAACAGCTCTTACAGTTTCACAACAAGCTCCAAGAGGCTGAGGAGAGAGCGCAACAGATGCAGTACAAACTCGAGTGGTGGGCGGCTTTCTTCTGAGTCCCACTTGATTTGTCTTAATCCTTACTTTCTGTTCTCTCCTTAGTATTGCATGGTAAATTCCCCCAGATTACAGAGCCTTGCATTAGTATTTACTGATGCAGTCCATTGGAAAAAATGGACTTAATTGGCATTATATGTCATGAATCTACACAAAATAGCCTATAATATTGAAATGGCAGGGAAAAAAATTATAAAGTTTGTAAAATAATTTGCAAATAAAAACATAAAAATTGTAAATGTTGCTTAATTATTCACACCCATTGCGGTAACGCCCTAACTAAATTAGTTCTGGTGCAACCAGTCACAAATTAGGTGCACTTAAAGTATCAGGTGATTTTAGTTTAAATACGCTTTTCCTGTACCAGTAGCTATTAAAACAAGTCAAGGGACAAAGTGTCAGTCAGGGTTTGATTAAAAAAAACCACCCCATGGAGCAACATTAAATCCATTAGTAAAAATAATAAATGGAAAGAATATGAAACAATCACTTCTTGAAATTAGACTGAGAACTAACCAGCGCTGTACATGATGCTACCACCAACATGCTTCACTGTGCACAGGTGGACTCCATTAATTAATTATCAGAGATTAGATTCATGACTTAATAATAATAATAATAATAATAATAATAATAATAATAATAATAATAATAACTCAAATTAAGCCCATTTCAGTTCCAGGTTGTAACATGACAAAATGTGGAAAAGTTCAACAGGGGTAATTAATTCAAGATACTGTATATAATTTAATGTTATAGCCTTAAAATTGTAAAACTGTGTGTGTGTGTGTGTGTGTGTGTGTGTGTGTGTGTGTGTGTGTGCTCAAGATATAGTCACGCTCACTGTATATTCTATTACACTTTTCTATCACTGTTCTGTTTTCTACACTAGTCTGTTGTAGTCCACGTGGGCCAAAATGTTCCGGCGTTATTCTTTCTTTTCAGTCTCCAGGAGGAAAAGATCTGTCTCACGAAAGAGTACGAAAGGCAACCAAAGTCTGCTGTAAGTAATACCACAAACCTACTGAAAAATTACTGCAGCAAGATGGTTTAGAAGCTCTGTATCAAAACACACTACACTTTTTGAGTGGTTCACCTATTATCTGAAGTAGTATTGAGACTGTTGTGAGACTTTACACAGCCACGACAAGTTCACAAGTGCAGCAAATTAGGTTTCAAAATAAACTAAACTTCTATACTGTGTGTGATGGTGCCTCCTCCAACAAATTATTCATTCAGCATTTGAACACAGAACCTAGTGTAAAGTGGTTGAAGCTTTAGTTGAAGACATTTTGATAAGATTGTGCACCAATAAGTTGCTCCTGCTAAGCCAAGTAGCTTCTGTGTCAAAAGAGAGGTGTCTTCTTCTTCTTCTTCTTCTTCTTCTTCTTCTTCTTCTTCTTTCGGCTTTTCCCTTCAGGGGTCGTCACAACGAATCACCACTCTCCACCTATCCCTATCTTCTGCATCCTCAACACTTGCACCCACTAGCTTCATATCCTCATTTAT
>CM074953.1:23102873-23123797 GCA_037577455.1 Pangasius macronema | reverse complement strand
TAGGGACTGTGATGTTTAGAGGGATCTTAGGGACTGTGATGTTTAGAGGGATCTTAGGGACTTTGATGTTTAGAGGGATCTTAGGGATCGTGAGGGGTCTTAGGGACTGTGATGTTTAGAGGGATCTTAGAGATCGTGATGTTTAGAGGGATCTTATGGATCATGAGGGGTCTTAGGGACAGTGATGTTTAGAGGGATTTTAGGGATTGTGATGTTTAGAGGGATCTTAGGGATGGTGAGGGGTCTTAGGGACTGTGATGTTTAGAGGGATCTTAGGGATTGTGTGGGATCTTAGGGACTGTGATGTTTAGAGGGATCTTAGGGACTGTGATGTTTAGAGGGATCTTAGGGACTTTGATGTTTAGAGGGTTCTTAGGGATCGTGAGGGGTCTTAGGGACTGTGATGTTTAGAAGGATCTTACGGATCGTGATGTTTAGAGGGATCTTAGGGATCATGAGGGATCTTAGGGACTATGATATTTAGAGGGATCTTAGGGACTGTGATGTTTAGAGGGATCTTAGGGATCATGCGGGGTCTTAGGGACTGTGATGTTTAGAGGGCTCTTAGGGATTGTGAGGGGTCTTAGGGACTGTGATATTTAGAGGGATCTTATGGACCGTGATGTTTAGAGGGATCTTAGGGACCGTGATGTTTAGAGGGTACTGATTCTCCATGCATAGCTCTTTCTTATGTAAGCAAAGGTGGGCTGATCTTCAAATTAGGCCAAAGGTTTTTAATAGGTTCAGATTCAGAGACTGAGATGGCCATTACAGAATGTTGTGTTCCTGCAGCCATTTTGCTGTTGATTTTGATGTTGTTTGGGATAATTATATTGTTGGACAACTCATCGATATCTAAGTCTGAATTGTTAACAAAGGCAACCAGGTTTTTAAAATATCCTGGTATTTAGAAGAACCTTTGTAAGACCCCCTAAACCACCAACCACAAATAAATTGCCCTAAATGATCGATGATCAATCAGTGATCAATTTTCCTTGTATATCAACCCCCTGATGGTGTTCAAGGCCAGAAAGTATTGGTCTTATCTTGACCACAACACACTATTTTAAATGTAGTTCCAATCACACTGCTGCATTTTGTTGGTTATTTCTTTTATGCAACCCTTCCAAACAGCTTGCTTTTTTGGCGATGGCACCTAATAGTTGATTGTGAAACTAGATGCCCCAAAAATAAAGAATGAAACTGATCTTAAATAAACTAAACTTAACTAAACAACAAAGGCTTAAAAGCCAGACTTCCTGTTTCAAAAGTAAATACAGCAACATAGGGAATCAAATCATAGGTTTCAAGTCATTCCATTTCTACTTTAAGTATTCTTTGATAAGTCAATATTTTTGCATGTGCATTTGGGAGAAAATACTGTTATTTGCATGATGGCACAGCATAGTGTTGCCCAGTTCCAGGGTCCCTAGTGTGATCCTGAGCTTGGGTTACTGTCTGTGCGGAGTTTCATGTTATCCTCTGTTTTCATGAGATTTGTCACCAGCTGTCCAAAAACATGCCAGTGCATTGATGGCACTAAATTGCCCCTATGTGTATGTATTTGTGTATGTGTTTGAGTGTGATGCCTTGTGATGGACTGGTGTTCCATCTGGGGTGTATCCATGCCTTTAATTTTTGTTGGAGGAAAGGTAAGTACTTTAAATCATGGTGCGTAAGGTGTATTGTATGCCATAATTTTTGTCCATTCTTTTTTTGAACAGTACCAAAATCTGGCAGTTAGTTTATAAGCGCTAATGGTAATTGTGATTTGCCTTTGTTGTGGCCAGACTCTGTGTTTTCGCCAAGCTGTATGATACCACCAAGGGAGAGCGAAACAAATGTGTAAACCTACTACAGACTGCAACCCAGCGCACGAACAAGATGAGGGAGAAGTTCAAAATTCTGAAGAATGAGATTGAGATTCTGCACAGTGAAACAATCAAAAAAGACAGGTCTGGAGCATTTTAAACAACTGATCCATAGTGATTTGGTGTGGCAAATTTTAAATACAGTTGTTTAATTGTGTGTACTTTTTACAAGCATGTTATGTTTTTAATGTTGTAAAAAAAATCTACCCTATCATTGGACATTTAGCACAATGTTGTTGAGAGTGCTTATATATTATTAATTGTTGAATGTACATTAATAATTCTCAATAGGAAATATGGGAGGTTTTTTATTGCATATCCTAGATAGGAAGGAAGAGGGGACAGAGACTGGAGAAGTTGTAGATTAAAGGTCTTTGTTCAAAGGCACAACAGTGTTAGTCTGGAATCACCACAGAACCTTATCACTTGCTGTTCTGCCCTAACCAATGGCTGGGAAATGAGCACGGGTCAACTGGTTGGAATGCAGTTTTAATATCCACTTTAACTTAACATTGTCAGTGCTCTCACTGTTATAGGTCAATGCAGTCAACACTGCTGTGTCTGTTATAGGCTGCTGCAGAAGTCTCGTCTGAAGCATGTACACAGCCACACAATTAGGGATAGCTTGAGGAATGACGTAGCCAAGGTGACCTGGATGCTTCATGAGATGCAGCGCAAGAGTGAAGAACAGAGACTCAAGATTATTAAACTCGGACAAGTGATCAATACCCAGGAACAAGACCTGCTGCACATGCACAAGAGCCACGATGCTTCTGTCCAGAGCCGCAATGAACGGTGGGCCAGTCCACAGTACAGCACTAGGAATAAAATATTAACCATTGTTACTTTTTCCAACATGAAACTTCATTAAAAAAAACATTTTCTGTAAAAATGAAACAAAAAGTTGAGTCTTATGAGTTCTAGTCTAGTGGTACCCAACATGATCTCTAGAATCTTGAGATCCACTTCTTTCAAAAATTTGGTAGTGAATTGCAGCAAGAATGAGCACAAATGATGGCACACCTACGGGCTTTCTCTCTGCCCCATGGTGCAACATGCTTACTGTCAGCTGTACAGTGCTAGGCTGCTTAATGTTTAGCCAATCATTCTGAACAGACACCTGATTCGGACAGTGGTCACGGGCCGGTGGATGTTCTGATTCCTTTTTCTGCTTATTTGTCCCTTGAGTTTCTACATACATGTGTGTGTTTGATAGGGGTGTGCAACTCCTGGAGAGAGAGGAGGAGATGTGTGTGCTCTATGCAAAGGTAAATGTCCAGGAGAGTCTGATCTGTGAGGGGACACTACAGATACAGGCTCTGGAAGAGGAGATCTGCTCTCTTAAGATGCTAATTAATGAGGAGAGGAGGCAAATCAACTTGGGTAAAAAACAGTTGCCTTGCAAGAAACCCCTGGAGGATGAGTGTGCCTTACTGCAGATACAGGTACTCAAAATGCTTAAAGTTTTTCTCTTATGTGAATGTCTTGAGATAAGCGCTAAACTAAGTTGATTTGTTACAACTCAAGCAGTCAAGTTTTTGACAAGAATTTTTGAGCTTTTCGGTATTGACATGATTAGGGTCCCTGGTGGACTAGTGGTTAGGCCACAGCCCTCTCACCGCTATGGTCCGGGTTCGATTCCTGGCTAGGGAACCAATCCCAGCCACGGGGGTTGTGTGCTCGGTTGTGCTCTCAGTGCCGGTCCCAAGCCCGGAAAAATTGGGGAGGGTTGCATCAGGAAGGGCATCTGGTGTAAAAACTGTACCAAATCTGTGGCGACCCCCAATGGGAGCAGCCGAAAGGGCGTTCGTTTTTGGTATTGACATGTTTATGTTGTCATGTTATCAATTCCGGTTCTCAGTAAACCAGTTTACGTAACGTAACAAGCCAGATGCATGTGGCTGCTACACACTGGACAGTGGGTTAAATCATGTCCTTAATGGAACGGATTCTTAAAGCTACCTTTCGTAGTTCTTTAGGGAGGGTCGCTCTGCTTACAAATGAACTAATTAACATAGCTAAACCCATACAGCATGGTGAGTATTGTCATAATTACCATCTAATTTTCTCACTATTTGCTGTACCAATCGATAAACATTAAACAGAGCAGCACTTTAAGTTCATGAACCTCTCATGGTGTGTGCGCTCTGTGCTAGCTAGCTGAGTGTAAGGAACACAGTTTATCCCTGGAGAAGACTCTCGAGGACCAAGTTACAGAGAGGCCACTGCGTAAACTGAGTGGTGAAGATCCGTCTCCTCCTGAGCTCATCAAGAAGATAGAACAGGTGTGATACAGTTAAACGTAACTGTTTTGCTCTAACCTATTATTTAGCATAGCCAGTTAATTGTGTATGTGGAACTGACTGTGGTGTGTGTAGCTGGAGATGCAGCTGGCAGCGAGAGAGGCTCAGCTGCTGGAGAAAGAGCTGATCTATGAGCAGGTGACCCGACTGTCTCAGCACATTCGTACTAAGGCAGATAACGGTAAAGAGGACACAGTCAAACTGGCCAAGAAGGTAAGCACAGACACAGACACACAGAATTACAAAAATTCATGGTATTAAAAATAGAAGCAACGTCACTGTCTTATTGTTATTATTGTGAATATTTGAAAACCCTGAAAAACAGACTGACTGAAGAAAGAAAAAATGTTTTTAAGATTATTCATTTGAGCAAAAATAAAGTCCTTTATTATTATTATTATTATTATTATTATTATTATTATTATTTAAAATGTAAGTAATATAAAATAAAATACATGTAATCTTCATTTAAGCACAGTTCGGTTTAAAACTGAATGAGAAAATTATTGCCACTATTCTGTGCTCAGAAATAAACGAGCAGCACAAAACCAGACGTTCAGCACCGTTCCTCGTACAACCAAGTGTGCTAATGTTTGTATTCTCAGCCAAAGGCTCTAAATATCAGTGCATCCATACCATTAACCCTGTTCTAATTATTAAGCTTGGCTTATTTCTCAGACTGAACAGATAAACAAATTCAATTATGAACAGAAGGCAGACTATTTATTTATGTATTAATGTATTTATTTATTGAAATCTTGCTACCATAAAGGGTGTCTGTTTGAGGCTAGGCCATACGAGAAGCAACAAAAAAGTCACTGGAGGTTTTACTTACATGTGATGCAGGGAAATGGGAGGGTTTTTTTTGTTTTGTTTTTCACACCACTCTGTTTAAACACACTGTTGTGTGTGAACATTACAGCACCTTCTGAAATACTCAAACCAGACCATCTGGCACCAACAACCATGCCACATTTCCCCCATTCTGATGTTTGATGTGAACATTAACTGAAGCTCTTGACCTGCATCTGCATGATATGTGCTATATCTGCTATATCTGCATATAATTGCTCTGACTCTACATGATTGACTGATTAGATAACTGCATGAATACAGATATTTAATTGTCTGGTGAATGTTTATTAAGTATTACAAAATAGCTGACTGCTGAATCAGAAGAGGAGGCTTAGGTCAATGGTTCATTCACTGCTAACTGGTGTAAGAGCATGAGGTTTAAACTGTATCGGTCCTTTTCTTGATTTCCTGATTTCTACAGCTGTGTAGTTTGTCGTGGTGGTATGTTGGTCTGTTTGTGTGTCCCCTCAGGTCAATGAGTTCCAGAGCCGCATTAAGGAGTGCACTAAGAAGTTGATGGCTGTAGTGTCAGAGTTGGCCATGCGTCAGACGCAGGCTCTGTGTCTCCAGCAGGAGCTTCGTGAGAAAGAGTTTGAGCTCGACGTGTGCCAAAGAAGACTGGAGATGGGACTCGCACCTTCTGACACCATAGAGCAGGAGTGGCTGCGCCAAACACGAGCCCAGCAGAAACACCAGGTAGATGCCTAGAGATGGCCGGGGTCGGCGTTACCGTTAGTTACACAACTTGGAAAGTATAAGGAGACTAATGTGAACCTCAAATGATTGGCTTTGAATCAGATAACTGGCATGGGTTTGCAATTTTATAGAGAGATTACACAAGTTTAAATAATTTATTTATTTTAATGGCACACATGGATTTTATTTTGTGTAACCCAGTCATTTAATAATAACGAAATTAAATGCAAGAAATATTTTAATACATTCAATAAATATTAAATCTGAAAAGAATTATAATTAAAAAAGCAAGCCAGCACAAATCCATAAATTTAATCCAAGCGACTAGTCATTCAGTTAAGACAAGAGAAATGCACATAAAAGGAGGACAGGCTGGTCTTTGCAACGGCTCAGCTGGCATTAGGCTTCTTGAAGAACAGGGACACGCCTTGAACAGATAGACACCGGTATGATTTTATTTCTAACGACTAAAGCTGACTTGCAAATCGGTTCTGTTTGCCACAGTATGTTCTGTTAATGCTGTCTTTTTATCACTGCTTGGATTTCTTGCTACTGGCATGAGACACCTGAAACAATTAAACAAAGCAGTTTCCCTGTGTGAAGTGTGTAATTCACGTTTCTGCCATTTGTCGCCAGATTTTATTTTCAGGTGCTGGTGTCTTGCTAAAAAATATTTTTATTGCCATAGACGTGAGTCAAAATAACTTCCATTTCTGCCGCTGAGAAATTGCTTTTCACAGTTTGTCCTCGTTTTACGCTTTCAGCTTTCTGTGAGCTTTAACTTTTACTGAGATTTTCGGCATCAATAAACACAGATGTGTGCATGCGCTTTGTACTTTACATGCGATTGTCATTTAACAGTATCAACGAGTGTGACTAAGAAGGAAACTAACTTTAGAGAAACTTTTGTAACTCTGGGTATTTTTTTGTTCGGTGTGGCCTATGAAAACGTACACAACTTTACTACAAAATTGATTAAAATGGAAACATTGGGCCTCATTTATGTCCAGTTTATTAAGAACGACAGCTTTGAGACAGAGACAAAAGCAATACAGCAAACAAACAACCTATACGCTACAGTTACCGTAAAACTAGCCTCCTCTGTTCTGTGGTGCATGATGGGACTATTTAGTGAGGAAAAAAGTGTCCACTGATTTTTACTCTAATTACTCAAGCTAGAAAAATGCAAAAAATAACAGTGCCTTTGCCATCTTTGGCAGGGAGCAAAATTGGCTGTGCTCTGTAGGTGAGAGGGACATACATACTTTCTCTCTCCTGTCAATCACAGCGACACTAGTCAGTTGAGGTTGTCTGTGAGCTCATGTATGCACAAGTAGCATGAGCAGCAAGTCAAAAGCATGCGGTGCCTAGCTTATTATTACTTGGAGAAAACAAGAAAGGAATAGCTGTTGTATTACAGGGGAAAGCTGGCTGGTGGGCGGGAACTGGCAAGTGACAAAATCAAGGAGAAATTGCAAAAATGTGGACCATATTGGGGCCCTGAGCACTAAGCAGGGGAGCACTGCTATCAGCTGTGCATTCCCAAACACGTGTGCGTGTGTGTGTGTGTGTGTGTGTGTGTGTATTTCTATATTAGATGACTGAGGAGGAAGCATGGAGTCAGCTTCCAAACGGAGTCTACACCACGGCAGACTTGCGGCCCAATTCCTACATCCCAGCTGAAGGTTCACTACCTCTGCCCAAACCCTATGGAGCCCTGGCACCTTTCAAACCGAGTGAGCCTGGAACCAACATGCGCCACATCCGCAAGCCTCAGCCCAAGCCCCTTGAGATCTAGTGCCCCACGTCACGTTCATGTACACAGCATATTCAGACATATGCACATCAGCAGAAGCAAAAGTTAAAATAAAAGTTCATATCTATTCCCACGTTTACAAGACAGTTTCTTTTTCCAAAGAACAAAATGCTACACCTGCTTTTAATTAGTTACCTCATGCTTACTGGCTAAGGCTAGCTTTCACTGGAACTTCACGTGGGGAATTCAGATAGTTCCTGGCAGAAAACACTGTGATCCAGAAGGAAATGCAGAGAAATACATGGAAGCGATCACCGTCACTCCCTTTTACACAGACTTCATATGTTCAGAGGACATGTGCGTTCTGACTGGTGACTCAGTAACATTTGATATTACTGCAGTGTCCTAATAGGGAAGTTCAGATGCTACTTTGCACAGTCTGGTTACTGTCAATCATTGTTATAGTGAGATTAATAGCCTACATTACCCCTGATGCAGGATTAATCATAGATCACAGTCATGTTTCACAATAACCCTCCTTCAGCTTAGTATTTACATAGAAATGTAGAGAGTAACTCGGCATTCCATAGTAATCGCACTCTGTTACATGAAATCTAAGATACAGATACAGAAATCCCTTTTGGCTTAGTTCAGTTATTTAATTACAGAATCTTCCCTCTCTCCATAGGAAGATCAAGCAGCTGTTACACAGTTTCACCTACATAACTTCTTTAATCGAAGTCAGCAGGCAGCACTGTATGTGCATTTGTACGCCAGGTGAAGGTTCCTGCTTTTCAGATGAATGTGATGGATATTAAACAGCATGTTATCACTGTGCAGCAGGTGTGCTAAACACCACAAAATATCAGGCACTGGTTTTCAGTGTGACATATCTCAGTCAGTTTCTCTCTGCGGTACTTCGTGTGCGGCCACATGTTCTTCTCCTTGGGTTCACTTGCCCTCAAATCCCAGTTTGATCAGAGTTTGCTTTAGTGCAATTTCCTCCACAAACCTGGCATCCACATTCTCCTCTTCCTCAAAGGGATTTGTAGCTAAAACACAAGAAACATACAAAGGCACCGTTATATTTACTGCACAGCATCCACCAAACCACACCAATCTCCAAATCATACCAGATCCCTCAAAACAAAATACCTTGCTCTTCCATGTCTGAGAGAATAGTGACAAGGTAGGTTAGTGGCAGAAACTCACGTCGGGAGCACAGTTTGTCCAACTGCACTGATGCCTGTGAAGTACACAGTGACCTTAGCTCTGCAGTCTCTCAACCAGTCACAGTTCCAGAGCACATTACATAACTAAGCTCTCAACAAAGTGTTTGTGCCGATATAGAAGTCATACTAAACTTATGAGCAGTAATATCTTTTATACTAAAACCTAGTTCTTTGGACTACTGAACCATGGACTACTGAAATATGTTTAAATGTGTTGTCATGACCAAACTGATTCAGTGATAACAGGTGGTTTTGGATTAAATGCGGTTGGTTTTCTGACAGAGTATCTCCAGTTCCACCTTGGTCTTGGTGTATTTCTCCAAAAGTCTTCTCACACACTGTCTGGTGATGCAGGCGGAGCTGACTGGATGATCCCATAGCTGACACACTCTCTGGGCCAGGCACTGAAACAAAATCCAAGACCATGAAAAGGTTGAGAGTTTTTCACGTTTGTATGATAAATTCTCACAACATTATAAATGGTAAAATACAGCAAAGTTATCCTGATATCTCTGACCTTGATTAGCTTCACCTGCAAAGCTCATGACCACACACAACAGTCTCTAGAACCGGAGGGTGTGCAGGCTGAAACACCTTGTTGATGAGAGAGAACAGAGGAGAATGACCAAACCGGTCTGAGCTGACAGGAAGTCTATAGAAACTCATATAATCACTCTTTACAACCGTGGTGAGCCGAAAAGCATCTCATGAGCACAGACTCACTGAACCTGACAGATTTTTTTTCTAACCTTCTGCTGTCCAAGTTTCAGTGAGTCTGTGCCCATGATAGCCTCAGATTCCTGTCAGCCAATAACAAGAATCTGAGGCTGTCATGGGCTCATCCATTTCCATGTTCAATGTGATGTGGATGCCGAGATGCTTTTCTGCTCACCGTGGTTATAAAGTGTGATTATATGAGTTATTATCTCCTTTCTGTCAGCTTGAACCAATCTGGCCATTTTCCTCTGATCTCTCTTATCGACAAGATGTTTCCTCCCACAGAACTGTCACTCACTCAATGTTTTTTGTTTTTCGTACCATTCTGTGTAAACTCTAGAGACTGTTGTGTGTGAAATTCCCAGGAGATCAGCAGTTTTACTCAAACCAGCCCATCTGGTACCAACAACCATGCCATGGCTAAAGTCACAGAAATCACACTTCTTCTTCAGTTTAGTGTTTGGTGTGAAGCTCTTGACCTGACTTTATGCAATGTGATGCTGCCACATGATTGACTGATTGGATAACTGCATAATAAAGTGGATGGTGTGTGTGTGTGTGTGTGTGTGTGTGTGTGTGTGTGTGTGTGTGTGTATTCATTATAACCACATGATTGCTAGTACACTAGTACTTTACAAACAAATATGAGTAGGTAAACATTACCTCAGGAAGTCTTTTCAGGACACTGAACTTCAGTTCTTCATTGCCATTACTGTTATCTAGATCTGCGAAATAGAATGAAGAACAAGGTGAGCTGAACTACAGAGAGGGTAGGGAACAAAAATACAGTAAACACAATCTTTTCTTTTGAAATGAATACAATGATTGCATGCAAGATGTCGTGCTCCTGGACCCTGATTTGTGCATAGGTGTATCCTTTCTATAATGGCCTTCTGTGAAATCAAAGCAGAATCCAACACCTAATTTATAACTATGTAAGTGTATACCTTCAAACACTGTGAGCTTTCTCCCAATGCCAGAAATTTTGGATATCAAGACGTCCTTATGTCATGGCATGCTTGCGGGAGAGTTGAAACAGATTTTTTGGAGTCTCACTTCTCACTGACATCGTATCTGGTGTGTTTACAATGATTAAGCTCGGTTTTCTTTTCTCTTGAGTAAAACAAAATGCTCAGTTGGTTCACTGACTCAGGGTCTCCAATTAAGGCAGAGATTCCCACATAAAAAACACAATTGTTTTCCAAAACCTCCATATTTATTCATGTCACGTCGGTGTATGTGGAAGTGGTAGCTCAGTGGTTAAGACAGTGGACTCCTGATTGGAAGGTCAGGAGTTCAAGTCCCAGCACTGCCAAGCTGCCACTGCTGGGCCCTTGAGCAAGGCCCTTAACCCTCAACTACTCAGTTGTGTAAATGAGATAATTGTAAGTCGCTCTGGATACGTCTGCCAAATGCCATAAATGTAAATGTATGTGTTCTGTGTGCATGTGTAGAGTAGTAACCATCACCTGTCATAAAACGTGACACAAAAGGTTCAGTGAGGTGTAGAAAGCCATGGTCCACATACAGCAAGAAAGTGTGGCGAGGTAGACAGCGTACGCCCAGCACACTCAAAAGTGTAGAATAACCTAGATATTTTCACACCATATCATACACCGGCATCTACCTATATACATTTAAAACGTAAAGAAGAGTGAAATGCGTTGGGAGTGTGTTACCGGGTGGGAGGGGAAGACAGAGTCCTTCAGCTGCTTCCAGAATCCGACACATCGTATGAAACATTGTCCACTCCTCCGAGTTGCCTTGCTGTTTACTAGAGCACACAAAACACAACGATAGTTAATCTCAGACTAACCGATATGGGGTGCTGGACCATCTGTCTTATCATCTGTAATATTATGTGTAATAATGAAAGTAAAATATGTCTGCTCGATTGCCACAATGACAATGCCTTACATTTTAAGCACTTTCGTCTATATGTTTAAACAGGACTCTGGAAGCTGATTCCTTTTTGTGAATTTATGTGACTGTGACACCCAGTGTTTAAACCAGGAACTGGAAAACGTTCTCTTTGATTTTGGTATTTAAGTTAGTCTTTGTCTCCCTTGCCAATTCTTATCCACTCACTAGTTGCTATCGGACAACTGCTGCCAACCGGGCTAACGCCTGCTACCTCGGAGACGTGGGCAGCTCTGTTACCACATACCACAGCTCTGTATTCCTAAGCATACAACATTACATCCTGCTCAGACAGACAGACTAACTCTCTTAGGCTCCTGTGTAACATGCAGTTAGTTTACATCACTTAACGCTCTTTATACATCACCACTCACAGGCAAAGCACAGTGTGACCCAAGTTCAGCTTCAGCCACAGAGTCTCCAACATGTGTCTGAGCAGCTCCAGCTACACACACAAACACACACTCATTATAAACTGAACATCATGTATACTCACACTCAGTTTAGGAACGGGTTTCAGAAGGGTTTTTTTTTCCATGACTTAGTAATATGTTTTTCACATACATACTCCCTATTTATACGTAAGTAAATGTGTGATATCGAGCAGGTTAACTGCTTTGTACAAAAGCTCAGATTTTCCTCATGTCTGATCTCTTCTACTGAAGCGTGTGATCAGACGACATTCTGATGGATTTGATCTAAAAATGGATCATAAGGTTTTACACAATCTTGTGGAGTCCGTGCCAGCTGGAGTCACACTGTCATTAAAGCAAAAAGGGGACGTGCCGAAACACTAAAAAACTCTGAAATTCATGTAAATATTTCAAAGATTCTCCTTTTCAATAATCGTCAATAGTGTAACAATATAATTTGCAATGAACATTAGAAAAGAATGCAAACTAGTAGCATTTTCGTTAGCGCTCTCAGACGTTTGAACCCCGCTGTACATACATGGATGATCTGCATCATCCGTGACTCCAGTATGGACACGTATCAGACACAGCCCCTGTTTTAGGCTTCAGAATCTTCTTCCTCTTACTATTATTTTATTGGGTAGCATGGTAGCCATTTTTCACATAGAGCCACAAAATTCAGCACAAATGTAGATCTTATATGGAATAAAATGCTTGTGTTTCTGGGAAAGAATGGGATTACAGTTTGTATAGGAATACATGGGAAATGTTCAGTTGGTCCTGCTTTCACAGATTTGAGCCTTTCTTAGTTCAGATACTACACCTAGTAAAACCCTAGCAACCAGCTGGACTATGATAGCAAACAGTTAACAACCAGCTGTTTCCTTAGCAGACAACTAGCTACAACCACCTGGGATCATACTGAAACCTCCTAGAAACACCATAGCAGCCAACTGGGTTTCGATAGTAGGGACCTAGCAACAAACTTGCAACCAAAAGGAATATAATAACAACCAGTTGAGAAAACAGTAACCACTTAGCAACAAACTAGCAACCAAGGTGGTTAGCACAGCAACCACCCAGTAAAACACCCTAGCAACCACCTGTGTTAGCTTAGCAACCATCTAGCAACCCTAGCAACCAACTTATATATGCTAGCAACAATGTAAGATTTTAACGTAGCCTTTAGCTTTTTAACCTTTACACGCTTTACTGTTAAATGTTTTAAAATATTTTAAATCAGTGACAACAAAACACTGTAAAATAGTTTAAATCTTTTATCATCTTTAGAGGATTAACCTTCTAGTTCTCCTTGGCACTTTTTACATTCTGTATTCTATAAATTTCACTACGAAACTATCAAATAGCAAACATTTTGTGTCACACGGTAGAATGAATTCGCATAAAATAAAACAAAAAAATGATCTTCTATATTGCTGTTTTCACCCGTCCAAAAAGTCTCCACATATTCAGCACATTTTAGCATGTGCCAGTCCCACACAGAACATGCTGGACTTCTCGTATCCTCATGCTCTCTCAGTGCCCTTCAATAACAGGAAGTCCCCTAGCAAATGCACATCCTATTCGCTCTGTGTTTCAGCAGAGATATCTGCTTGTTACTTGGAAAAATGTCACGGTGACAGTTTCCTGTTTCATGTGTGATTATGTGTCCATGTATTTCCTGAAAACTATTACATTTATAATCTAGGAATTACAGTTTTTGGGGAAAAAAAAAACACCAGTGTGAAAAGACTTCCTGTCTCTGAGCTACATATTCTCTAATAAATCCTTTTTCTAATAGGAAATAATTTACCCTCTTAATTTAAAGTGTATATGGATAGGAACAGTTCGCAATATTATTATACACACGTTATTATTAAATTACATTCTGTTCTGAACATCCTGAAATGTTTTATTTCTCTCATTCCACAGCAATTTGCCAACCATTTTTGAGACGCCATACCTTTTATTCAATCATAGTTATGTTTAGTTGCTGTTCACCTGCATTAAAACAGCAGAGGTGCCAGCGCTGCTAAACGGAAATCCTAGCAGGCAGAAAGAAAAAAACAATTCTACCACAAAACGCCGAGCACATATCAGTGGATGAGAGGACTCACAAACTAACTTTAGTCATCTTTAGTAACTATCTACTAATATGTATTTTGTGAAACTACAGATGGTTAATGCTGATCACAATTTTGACCAAAAAGAAAACATTTCTAAAACCTGTTTTTTTTTTTCAGTTTTAACCTTGTGCTAAAAATTATGAATTTCATTTTAAAAACAGATTTACAGTGGTTTTCTAAGATTTATGGTAAACATATGGTAGATAATAAGTTGGAAAGATTATATATTCATTATTATTTTGTTTTTTGTGTTGCCCTTTTAACAATGGACATTATCACAAAGCAGCTTTACAGAAATCCGGATATAAATTGAAAATTGAACAATTTTGAAATGTCCTGGGTTTACTTTATGACACATTTCAAAATGACATGAAACCCCTCAAAGACTACTACATAGCCAACAAATTTTTTTCATCACATGACATTCTCTATGTTCTCTGAACATCTATAAGCTTTGTACACTTTTCTGGCACAAGCTTCAGGATCTTGAAGGTGAAATCTGATTGGCTCTTTGCACTTCTGTGCACCAGTTTCCAGCAGTAAACCTGACACTACTTGGTAGTCATCTGACTGAAGAATCTATCAATAGATCAGATATATATATATGTACATAGAAACTCTGATTTGTAGATCATTTGTAGACTTATTTGTGATCTGAGCATCAGTACAGTCTAAACGCTAGTCTTTACAAATTTATTACTGACATGAAAGGAAAATATCAAACAAACCAAACAATGAAACCGACACCACTGTTATCAAATAAAGTAGTCTCCCTATTTTCTGTGAATAAATGAATCCATAGTATATTCATCTCCTCCTTAATCCAGCTGTGCTGCTCTGCCAATGTTGTGTGCAAACTGCTGTGCCATGTCTAGTTTAAGCTGCTGGCAGGTCAAAAAAATAAATTTTAAGCATTTTGTTTTATCACTTGAATTATACAATGAACACTTAGCTATAAATCGCTAACTTCAAGGATGTTCCTGGGAGACATGAGGGCACACACCAGCTTGGCCATGTAGTTCACCACCAGCATTTCAATCTTTTTCTTCCCCAGCTGTGGCAGGTGTTTGTTCAGGTGTTCCCGGAGCTTATCCACCACCTGACCAAGAGAAACCCAATCATAATGATTAATAAATGTGACATTCAAACGCCTCCTCCCCTGTAACATGAGTATAATGGAAATATTGCAGTTTATATAGATTATTATGAACAATGCTCAGTCACCAAATTGGTTGACAAAACAGCATAATAAAGAAGAACCATCAGTATGATGTGTGATTATAAAAAGAAAATACTCGTCCCTTAACAATCAAATGAAGAAAAATCATTTGTGGCATTTTATTTGTCCAAAATCAATGATTATCAGCGATCAGGTGTCAATAGTCGGAATTAAACAGAAGGTCATGGAAAGTCTTGGGAAACCTGTATCGTAATGAGCTGTAACTTACCACGCCTACTAGCGCCCTCTGCGGCTGGTCCACCTCCTGAAAGAGAGGAACCACTCTCTTATCTGCAGACCACAGAGAGAGTCAGAGATCACTGGCAGTTCAGCCCTCGTTTATTTTTGCATGTTCATTAGCCATATGTTCAGAAGTTGAGTTTACTCATAATCGTAACAGGAGCAATATGTAACTGTGGTGAGACAGAAAGTCCACCTTTCATGGCGTAACGCAAGAGTGAGTAAATGCAAATACAGGGGAATCTGAGGACTCTGTAACTCCCCCATTCCTCTACTCCCAATGCACTCTGTGTTTATTACATACTTTATTCATTACACAGAAAAATGAAAGCTGCTCCCAGACGACCCAAACTATTTGGCCCTGAAATTGTTAGGACAAAGTTAAGAACATTTCTGTTCAAAATGTTTTGTGGGTGTGTGTGTGTGTGTGTGTGTGTGTGTGTGTGTGGGTGTGTGGGTGTGTGTGGGTGTGGGTGTGTGTGTCCTGCCATTATTCCTCCATGTCAAAAACAAAATCACAGCAATACACCTCTTTTACTGCAGTCTCACTTACCCAGATGCCATGTATCTACCATAGACAGAACTCTAGGGAACAAGTGAAGAATAGAGACTTTAGAAGGATGACAGTATTTAGTGCAGATTGGGAGAGGATTAATAAAGGCAGTCAAACGCACATTGTGTACACACACACACACACACACACACACACACACACACACACACACACACAGTGTAAACCCATATGAGGATGGATTCTCTGTTGAGTCTGGTTCCTCTCAAGGTTTCTTCCTATCACCATCTCAGGGAGTTTTTCCTTGCCACCGTCGCCCNAGAGATGTCACACACACACACTTCACTATACTTTTGTTTGTGTAAAGCTGCTTTGAGACAATGACCTTTGTAAAAAAGCGTTATACAAATAAAAATGAATTGAATTGAATTGAATTGAATTCCATCAAAAAGAATAATTTTGTTGTGCATTTACAGAGAGACATGTTCTCCAGGTGTTTAGGGCATGTGTAGTCGGTTACAGGGCTATCTCTGTATTGAATACACACACACACACACACACACACACACACACACACACACACACACACACACACACACACACAGCACTCCACTTACTTTTTAGCGTTTTCCTCAAGTTGTTGCAGGAAGGCAGAGGATTTCTTTTTCTCTGAATTCTGTAACCATATTATGAGTCATTATTACTCACAGAAAACAGAAGTAAAAGTAGTGTTCAAACAGAACTCAGCCTAGAAATACCAATATCCTGTAGACCCAATTTTACATGAGGATCCCCGACATATGACAACACTTTACCTCTACAGATATTTGTGAGAATTTATATGTACAATACCAGCCCTAAGGGGAAAGGAAGTAAGGGCAGAACGGGTGTTTTCTCCCCTCACCAGTGCTGCTTGAAGTTTGGTCCAGTCACTCTTGATCTGGGAGAACCGATATCGAGGGTTAGGCACGGCCTCAAAATATTTTGCCCTTTCAATAATCCACTGTAGCTCATTCCAGTAGCCCTGCAGACTCCTGGCCTTTTACACACAAGAGCAAAACAATGTTACATCTCACACAAGCTGAGCAAATCAACACTACAGTGACAAAACAGACTGAAATATGGATCAGTATTAATACATCAGTCACACTACTGACACAAGATTATTATTGTTAGATTCAACAGGAAGGTAACAGTAAGAGTCATAGATGTGCAGTCACTGATTTGAGCTACATGGAGTTTCCAGAAATAATTGTGCATCTATATCATAATCAAATTGAGTTGTAGAAGAATCAACTTAATTGTCATACATCACATTTAATAATAATAGTAATAATAATAATAATAATAATTTAATAACCACTTTATTCACTTACATAGTTCCTTATAAAAAAATGATAAATATAAAAAACATTATTTATTTGATAATTTGATAATCATGATTTCAAAGGAAAATGCAAAAATGCCTTCGCTTCTTTGTATTTCTTCTCTGATTAATGCTTAATTTCTGCATGTGTCATCTCACATCCCACAGTCGTGTAAAATCCTGAGAGAGCGAAACAGAATTGTGCATTACCTTCCCTTTAATTACTGGCTGAGCGAGCAGCTCAGGTGTGCACTTCACACCAGGGATAGCAGTCAGTGCTACGGGAAGTTCCTGCAGCAGAAAACAGTTCATTCTATATCATCTGTAGTGTAACCAACTTTATAGACATTTTGTAGAGCTGACTCTCCTCAGTGTACAGCACGTCAGCTGCAAGTCAACATTTTCAGTTCTGCTTTCATTCGAAAATGACTTCCAACAATAATTTCACTTCCCCACCCTACTGCTACTTCTTGTTTCAGGAGCAAAAAAGAACACTTGTAGATGATGATGCTTCCTGTAGTATAGGGGTACACAACCCGTAAATCAAATTTCATACACTGTGACCTGACAACATCCCTGCTTACCTACTTTGCTATGAAATTACATCTGTATGATACAGTTGTTGTACTTGTAGTGTGTGACATGAATATTCTGTTATGGAAGTGCTTTGTCAAAGGGCTCTGTTTAAATTACCTTCTTCTCAAACACAGATGAATATGGAAGCACTTTATTCAGACTGAGAGACTGCAGACAGCACATCCTGTATAAAGAACCTAAGTTGAAAGAAGATTGGTTAGCATATCTCTATACACACACAAACACACACACACACACACACACACACCCACACACACACACACACACACTCGCACACACCCACAGACATGCACAGAGCACCCATTCCTGCTTACCCAGTATAAACTCCTGAATCAGATCAAGAGCATTAAAGCTCATCATGTTCTCGCTAATCCAGTAGATGATCTGGAAAGGGAATGCAATGCGATTTAAAATTCTCAAACACAGACACATCTGTATGCCAACCAACCCTTGGTGTTGGAAGCTTTTACTACAGTCTGATATCTTTAAACTGGCACATGGAGGTGTATGTACCCCTCAAGATCCTGAAGCCTATGGCCAGAAACGTGTACAAAAGATGCATGGTGGGTCTTTTGTACACTTATTTTGTACATCTGGGTTGCCAATAATATAATGTAAAATTTACAGTAAACAACTGTGAAACATATTCACAATAAAGAACTGTAATATCTTACATAGTATAAAAGAACACATTACCCAGTACATTTAGTCATTTGGTAGACAGAGGATACAACTGAGGACCCAATCAAGGCAGTCTGAACACGCAAACCTCTTATCTGTGACTCGTAACCTTAACCACTGAGCCAGCACAACTAGCTCAACAAGCATCTTTTAGTGGATTATATCCAGTGGTAGAAGTGGTTGAATAAGTGCAAGCTAGTTGCGGTGCTGTTGTGGTGTAGCCGTGGTGGCTCAGTGGTTAAGGCTTTGCGTCACAGATCAGAATGTTGGGTGTTCATATACCAGCACACAAAGCTGTCATGGTTCTCCTTCAGCTCCTGCATCAGCCGAATGAGCAAGTGTACTGGATTATGTGTTATTTTATACAACATTAACATGTTACTATAAATATTTATAGCAGTTTACTGTGAATTTTACAGTGAGTTTATTTCCCTCTGTCTCACCTTCTTTTCTAGGTCCTGGTCAGGTCCAAGGTGGACCAGCACACAGTGAAGTGCGGCAAGACGCTGTGCCTCGGGCCGATTAGGGCTAAGCAGCTGAAGCAGGAAATCGTGGCTGAGGTTGACGGTATATATCCTGCCCGTCCACCCATCCAGCAGCTTGTGACCGGAAATGCTCACTAAAACACTGTTGGCTCCCAATGCATCCACATGGGCATCATCACCTGCAGGCCAAGGAGCACAATGTAGGGAAAGAACCACCACACCTTTACTGACAAACACACACTAACCAGGTACATTCACTACAAGAATAACCACTGCATTGTAACTGTTTGCTAACATAGCCTATAATGGAACAAAATATGATGAGCTGTCCAATAGGTTTGCCCCGAGATGATTGCATTTACTCTTCAACAACAGTAAACTGTAATAATTTATAATCCCACTATCCTTTGTCACCCAAAGCAGACTGTCTCCCTTTTGAGTCTGGTTCCTCTTGAGGTTTCCTCTGAACTCTCAGGGTGATTTTCCTTGCCACTGTCACCTCTGCCCTGCTCATTATGGAGCTGACTCTACATGCAGATTTCTGTAAAGCTGCTTTGTGGCAATGTCTATCGCCAAAAGCGCTATACAAATAAATAAAATTGACCTTGAATTGCACAATTGTGTTCATTCAATGACGCAGACACACAGTGAGCTCTTATTTTCCTACTGTAATAAAATTCATCGCTGTCACTTTCTTAGTGAGGGTTTACTTAGCAGTTTCTCACTGTAAGGTGCACATGTCAGTGGTGATACATGTCATCTGAGCTACTCACCTGACAGAAAGAGACTGTGACACAGCAGGTCCTGCTGCCTGCAGTTGATCAGATGGAGGAAGTGGCCAGCTAGATAAACTACAACATAATGACCTGTGGGAGAGTTTCAGATATTATATGTTATGAGAACTCTTAGAAGAATGAGAATGTTCAGAAAAAAAATCTCACTGCACATCATACACTGTGAAACAAATGCAGGTGTGAGACTGAATTTTTAATGTTTCTCTATGATTGAACATCAGTTTCCTGCACTGACCCAAATAGAAGAAGAGTGGCTGGAGGTTTGGCATGCTGTCTGGCGGTACGGTTTGCTCAAGTGCTACAGTGAAAGTTTTACTGAAGCCTGCATAAAAAAAAGCACACAGAAAAAAAGTTATCGCATTAACAAATGTGAGTGTACAGTATTTAGAAATAACACGGCAGTCCTCGTACCTCTGTGCACAAATGCTACAGTGTATGTGTAATCATCAACACCGTGCTGAGGATGGCTGTAGCACACACACATGATCCCTGTTGGGGGGACAAAAGACAAAGAGGTTCATATAAGTTTCTGGAAAGCGCTATTTGCTCTGCATGAGTTCAAATAAAAGAGAAAAAAGACAAATTCCTGCTACATCATATCTACAGTTGCAAATGATTAACTGCATCTTTAATATACAAACATGTATATTGGAATTCAAAAACTGCTCCCTAAGATTAACACATTTAGTATTTGTATTCTGATTATGTTTTGATTCATGAAGACAGTTCTCTATTAAATATATGATCAAATATCCAATGCAGTCGCCATATTCGTGCATTACCTGGACTTTCATTGCCAACATGAATACGACTTAAATTCTATCCCAAGTCAAGTGAGTGAAGAATATAAAACAACAATAATCACTGACCATGTTAAATAATGTGTAACTACAGCATTCAATACCATTTCTTTATTCTTATGGTCAACCAAAGTTCATCAAAAGTTCATCACCCCCCCCCCCCCCCTTTCACTCTGGACCTGTCCACCGGCAATGCTTCACACTGCCACGAAGACGCTTCAGATGTTCTCTATGGACTACACAAACGCACACTGTACACACACTGTACACACACACACACACACACACACAGTGTAAACCCATATGAGGATGGGTTCTCTGTTGAGTCTGGTTCCTCTCAAG
>CM074953.1:23086707-23098401 GCA_037577455.1 Pangasius macronema | reverse complement strand
CTGATCTCACTAATGCTCTTGTAGCTGAATGAACACAAATCCCCACAGCCTCGCTCCAACATCTAGTGGAAAGCCTTGTGGTGGAGTGGAGGCTGTTACTACAAAGAGGGCACCAAGTCCATGTTAATGCACATGGTTTCGGAACAGGCACATATGGGTGTGATGGTCAGATATCCATTTACGTTTGGTGATATAGTGCATTCTGTAATATATTCTGCATGCAGTACAAAAACTCACAACTTTACAGCCTTCCTGCCTCCCCAGGAGAATGTGGTACTGGTCAATATCTAGACAAAAAAAATAAGAATCAATACATTTGATTAAACAATGGCTTGAAACCTGTGTATGTAGTTGAAACACTTAAAGGATATCACAGCGTAAACATCCTTAACCATTAGCTCTACATATAAGCTGAAGCACATAGGAATTTATTACAAATACACCACTCCAATACATACAGCCATCTTCTGCTGCCACCAACAAATGGCTTTCCAGCACAGTGCTCCGTGACAAGTGAGGATACAGAAACTAAAGAAAATGAAAAAAGCACCTTTATCATTAGTACCTTCCTAAACTGCAATAACAGTGAAAACAATAACAATATGCAGTTGGTATTTCAAACCTTAATACATTGGAATTTTATATCTGAAAAATAAGACAGCTACCACAAGTCTACTTCTTGATACAGATGTACAGATAGGTGACAAATTAAAGGAAAAATTGGCGGCTCTGTTATGCTGTGGGAGGCAGTTTGTTGGCATGGTTTGGGTTCACTTTTCCCCTTAGAGGGAAAGGTCACTGTAAAGCAATGCAGTTATTCTGACTGGTCATGTTTATTCAGTGATGAAACATGTTTATCTTGCAAGGAGTGGGCTCTTGCAATTAAAATGTTCTCATCCAAATGGTACAAGGGCTCACTGAATAGTTTGATGAGTATGAAAATTATCTAAGTCATTAGATCTCAACCCAACTGAACATCTGTGGGAGATTTTGGAGTGACGTGTTAGCAGGGGTGGACAAAGTAGTAAGAAATTATTCTTAAATGAAAGTATAGATACTGTGTCAAAATCATAGCTAAAAATGGACGTATTCAGCCAAAACAAAATGAACTGAAGTGAAAGTAAACAAATTTGCTACTTCAAGTATCACATATTAAAGAGTAAAATGTTCTTAGCTGATGAAATTAAGTTAATGTCATGTGAAATTTCATGTGAAAAGTAACTTTTATTACTTCTCTAAAACTGTTAGATGATCATTTTTGTTTTGTAGCAACTTAGTCACTTTGGCTGAAAACATCATTTAGTCTAAATTTGCAATATTTAACATTAACTAGAATTTGTCTTGCTGCTTAGCCAATGATGTTAGCTCCTGGAAACGATGCTGGTCTAACCTGGAATTAGCAAAGAACTTAGTTAATAATAGCCAGCTCATGTTAGCAAATTAGTGAAACTTACAGTGGATATAATAATATATATATATAGTGTTTTTGGACGGTAAAAATGTATTCACATCTGAAAAATATACGTGACATGGAGTTGTACGAATTTCACATTAGATGGAGTTCATACCTTCTAGGGTGGTAAAGTACACGCAACATTTTATACAAGTCTTTGCTTACTCCCGTGTGTTAAAACATTTTACTGAGGTAGGGCCAGGGGTGAACATCCTCAAGTTCCACACTGCAGTCCGAGAGATTATACATCTTCAGTTGGATAGCATCAGCACTAACTTCATTGTGTAGCATGAGAAGGTCACAGCCAGTGACAAACTGGCAGAATTCTTTATAGTTTTTTTGTTTTTTAACATTGACTTTACATTGACTGGATGCTAACCTGAGCCCATTCTAATGATGCATAGCAGGAGTGTCCAATCTTATCTGCAAAGAGTCAGGCCCTTCTGATTGTTTGAAATGAAACCTGCACTCATAAAAGTTTGGTCACCCCTGATGTGTAACGTACATAGAGTCATAACATACAGTATGCTAGATGAGACCGTTGTGCTTTGTACTAGTACTCTAAATAAAAATTTATGGATTAAAACGATTGATTTTTCTTGGAAATCTAAGTAAGTAACAGTACATATATTAATAATATACATATTTAATACATATTTAATAATACTCAAGTAAAGTATAAATAAATGATTATAAATATGCTAAACTAATACTTAGGTATAGCAACACAGTACAATGCAACAGAAGTTTGTCCACCCCTGCGTATTAGACTCTCCACCACCATCAAAACACTAGCTGGAGGAATATCTTTTGAAAGAATGGTGTTCATCCCTCCGAGACAGTTCTAGGGGTTTGTAAACTCTATGCCAGGACACATTAAAGCTGTACTGACAGCTCATGGTGGCCTTCCAGCTTACATTTTATATTGTTTAGCTTTTCTTTAATTTGTCACATTTGTTAGCAAGTTTTATCCCATGCTAATCGCTTTATGGCAATTATGAAAATGACTGCAGCCTACCTGAACTTTGACCTTGCAATCCACAGCTTTTATAACCTTTGTGTTGTTAACTGGATTTATTTCTATAAGAAGAGTCAGGTATTTTGAAACTAGGAAAAAAAGGGAAAAAAGATTTATACATGGATTTGTAGTGTAGTAACAGTATATACTGATGGGTCATTTGGAACTACTATCAGAACCAGTATGTTATGTCCAGTTAAGAGTATGCTGTGCACACTTTCCACTTCTCCTTTTCTCTGACGTTTCCTATATTCTTTATTGTTTCCTACATTCTTTACGAGTTTGGACAATTAATTAACATTTGAGCCCAAGCCCTCCGGCTAGACCAGCCCGAGCGCCTTGTATATTGTGTAGCATGAACCAATTTAAGAACTTAAACATTCGCACTCACCTCGACTCTATTTGGACTACTCTTCTCCACCAACACAAGGATATACTGGCTCATGGAATAAACTATAGTCTGTACCAACTGTGTATGTCGGATCAGTTCCCCTGTTGTACACTTTGCACACTTTACACTTCTGAACTGTCCAAACTTAATGATCTCCTAACCTTGGCCTCATCCCTATTGCCTCTATGATTTTACTTGGGGAATTCAACATTCACATTGACACAAACTGCTCATTTTATACAGAATTTATGTCTGTACTGGATTGTTTTAACCTTTCACAGCATGTAAACTCCCCCCACATGGTCATATGTTGGATTTAATATGATTCTTGTCTCTGGTTCTCTAGTTAGTTCATCGCTTCACCAGGCTTGAGACAAGTGACGCAAGTATTAAGAATTGCCGGTAGATTCCAACCTTTCACAATGGCTTTCAATTTGGAGAATTTTAATGTCAGTCAGAAAGTATGGTTTTAGTGTTAAGATCAACTAAAACACACAAAGTTTTATCTTGTAACATGTTGCCTTTTTGCCTGTTTTGTATCCTATACAAGAGTGTCCTATAGCCTACAACTGAATGTATTGTTCAGTCATCAGTCAACCCTTGAATGAGGCTTTTAGAAAGCTAAGGAGCCTGAACTATCCAAAGAACCCTTTTTTGTGTGTATGGCAGCATATTGTAGTGATGACTGAAGAATGCGTTCTGCATAGACAGATCTACGTGCATAGATCTACACTTAGACTTATTCAAATACTCATGGAGTAAGTGGCATCTAGTTACATTTACAACACTATTAATCAATAACATACTCAGGAGGTCGTAATTTATACATGAATGGTTTAATCATTAGCACTGCCATGTAAAAATAAATGAAAACTCTGATTTTTCAACTAAATGAAGTTAGAAATGAATGAAGTGAGTTGTCTGTGTGTATTAAGGTTGCTTCTTCTTAAGTAACTACTTTTCTTTCAATTCAGGACTACAGCTGCAGTTAGTATCATTAATAACATCTTTATTTGAAAATGCTCGGTTTTAATAATTTTTGTGTGTACAGTTGGGGTCATAAGTTTACATACGCCTTGCAGAATCTGCAAAATCAAAGTCAAGTGGCTTTATTGCCATGTCAACCATATACAGCTAGTTAGTACACAGTGAAACAAAACAATGTATAACAAAGTAAATGTTAATCATTAAAAAAAAAATTGGCAGGATCATAATAACTGCATTAGTTCTGCCCTGAATAAGCTCTTTCACATAGCACATGTTTACATCTAGTCCACAAGACTATTAAAAATAATAGCTGAATTTACACAAATGAACCAGTTCAAAAGTTTACACGCACTTGATTCTTAATACTGTGTGTGTTATCTGATGATCAACAACTGTTTTTATGTTTTGTGATAGTTGTTCATGAGGCTTTTGTTTGTCCTGAGCAGTTAAACTGCACAATGTTCTTCAGAAGAATCCTCCAGGTCCTGCACATTCTCTGCTTTTCCAGCATCTTCTGCATATTTGACTCCTTTCCAGCAGCAGCTCTATGATGCTGAGATCCATCTTTCCACACTGAGAACAGCTGAGGGTCTGCAAACATTCACTGATGCTCAAGAAGGCAACACGATACATTAAGAGCCAGGGGGGTGTAAACTTTTGAACAGGATGATCGGTGTAAATTATTATTCACAAAACTTAAAAACAGTTGTTGATCATCTTCAACACACAGTATTAAGAATCAAGTGTATGTAAACTTTTGAACTGGTTCATTTGTGTAAATTCATTTATTATGGTGTCTTGTGGATTATATGTAAACATCTGCTGTGTGAAATAGCTTATTCAGAACTTAATAAAAAACAAAATGAAATTTTTATGATCTCTCTCATTTTTAAATTTTTTTTTTTAACATTTTGCAGATTATGCAAGGCGTATGTAAACTTATGACCCAACCTGTATATTCTCTGTGTGCATTTCTGCTGTGTGTGTGTGTGTGTGTGTGTGTGTGTGTGTGTGTGTGTGGTGGTTGGAGATAATGTTGAATACCTGGTTTAAAATGATCGTCTCCTCCCTGCATTGACCGTGTCAGACTGACCGCTGATGCAGACAAAGACATTTGTTATTATTACTAGTTATTGCATTACCAAGAATACATCAGTATAGGG
Source organism: Pangasius macronema (assembly GCA_037577455.1). Classification (NCBI taxonomy): domain Eukaryota; kingdom Metazoa; phylum Chordata; class Actinopteri; order Siluriformes; family Pangasiidae; genus Pangasius; species Pangasius macronema. Next base: position 23,093,389 of record CM074953.1, on the reverse strand, counting down.
GTAAGATACTGAGATTTACTCAAATAAACCATAACATGTCAGTAGTAGCTCAGCAGTGAAGGATTTTTGCTCAGATCTACCAAGTACAAGTCCACAACGGCTAAAATGCTTTGGATTTTACCTCAGTTTCACAGGTGATGGACAAAACAATGGAAAGACGCTAAATATGAGGGAGCTATTAAGGAGTATGGACACTCATTGTCTCCACAACAGCTTTAATCCTTCTTAGAATGCTATCATAAAAGTACTGAATGGCTTATGGTGGGACTTTGGACCATCTTTTCCAAGAAGAAACCACACCTTTACTCTCATGTGTGACAATGAGTCTGCCTGGGGAAACATGTACTGTAAATGTAAATGTAAAAAGGCCTGCCTGGGGAAAGACGTTTGGGAAAAGTGAATGATGTGGAAATGCATACAATAGATTGCTAGGTCAGGTGTGAGTCATTGCACTTATGTGGAATCTGTGTTAGCAAAAGTGTGAGCCTTGTCAAATTTCCCAGATCTACTGCATCACCAATCTTCTTCCTGTACGCACTTCCCATTGTGCTGACCCAGTGGGTCGCTCTCTGTGAGGCTAACTGTTGGTAGAGGGTCCATGTAAGACAGAAAATCTCATGCTCTCCTGGTAATTTATGTACCTCACAGTCACTATGCTGTCGGAACCGCCCAAGCTGTAACAATAATCACAAAAACAGGTAGGTATGACAGGCTGCCATAAATTCTAACAGGCTGACATGCCCCTTTTTTCTTTCGGAGGAAAAAGAAACGCACTTCCAGATGGAGCTCAGGTACCTGCCATTCGGACGAGGATATGTTTCTGTCTATGGAATTTGGGGTTAGCTACAGGCCAACCTGACTCCAAGATCTTTTTAATTCCAAGTGCCCAACTGTGGCTAACAGTCCAAGCATGTCAGTAAGTGCTGGAACCACCCATAGCAGCCTACCTAATCTTTTAAGGTGCAGTAATGTGTGCCACACATTGGGGCAACAGGATGGCTAGCAATCCCATTAAATGCAGTTTTACCACAATAAACCATATGGTCTACTCAAGTCCCCTGTAGAGAAAAGGCAGAGGGTTGTCCTTGACTTGAAACGCCTATCATTGAAAAGGCAAGTCTGAAGGGAACAGCATTCCAGAGCAATGGTGCAGTACACAGACACACTGATGTGACCCAGTCAGGCTTAAAAAAACTCAAAGAAAGACCACTATCCTTGTGGAAGCATGTTGAGTAGAATCCCCTGTTCTGACCATCTTTCCGATTCCGATTTCTCAATGGGGTTTAAATTTGGCCAAGGCCCAAGCTTCAAAGGCTGTGTTTATGGCAAAACTGAAGTTTTTACCCCTGCAGTTTAGTCATCACCTATGGTTAAGTGAGACGACTGTCCGAAGTCAGAGAGCTTGATATTTGTTCATTTATAGCTCATACAAGGCTGACAGAACTTACATGGGTGCCTAGCCAGTAAGAGTGCCATTCTGGTTTTGCCATTATCTGCTTGAACACAGCACTACATCTGGTGAACCATCAGTGCTGTGCTGTGAGTGACGATGACATGTATACAGCCAATCCAAGCTGCTTGCAAGTGTGGCACAGCTGAAAGTTAGTTCCAACATTGAAGCACGGATGGTTTGGAGCCTGCCAGTGGTGTCTGTGGTCAGTAGAGGCCAAATCCGACTCACTCCTAGATACTGCTGCAACTGTAGTTGCATACCACACTTCACAGTCAGCTGGGAAATGCCCTGCAGAGGTGGCTATCAACATATCGTGATTTGAGAGAACCTTAAACCATTTTAGCAGCTCTGCATCCCTGTATAATTAGCACAGAGAACAAAGACATCAGTGTCAAAACAGCTGATACATCACTGGTGTCTGTCCCTGGCCTCCAAAGGGACTAGACATTAGCTGCCCAAGCACAAATCCTGAAGCATAGCTTTAAGCAGGGGATTGAATAATGTCAGTAGCATGCATGGGCAGCATGGTGGAACAGCAGCTAGTGTAGATGCCTCACAGCTCCATGATCCCTAATTCAGTCCTGAGCTTGAGTTACTGTCTGTGCGTAGCTTCTGTCCGTTATCTCCAGGTCTATCTGGGTTTTCTCAGGTTTTCTCCTACCTCAAGGTACTTTATCATGTGGTATTTCTGTTATTTGTCCACCACCTGTAAGTCACTGGTATATTGAACATACTGCATTTACCATTTATGATACTGAAGCTATGTAAATCAACCAGACATTCTGCTGTAACATATAATGAGCTTCAGAGCAGACATCCACTTTCATCCACTAAGCAGATAAAATCTGCCTGAGAGTGAGAAACCTACCCAGCAAAGTTTCTTCTCTATTCAGAGAGCAGCTGCTAATACACACTTGCTTGTCAAAAGTGTACAGTAGCTGTGAAAAGGGAGAAAAACAGCAATAAGTAACATAACATTTAGCTTTTATTTACAACATATATCTACATTGTATATTAAATTATTCAAACTTAGTCATCAATGTTGACTCTGTCATTAATAAGAATATTATGATGAAAAGCTTTAATAAGAATTAGTTTTGCAAAGGTGTGATTTTGTAAATAAGTTTTGTTTTGTAATTTATTGTATTTATAGAATTTCGTATGTAGAGGAACTACAGACGGGTGAAATGAAACAATAGCACAAAGTGTCTTAGTAATGTCTTCTTCCAGCTCGAACAGCTTCAGTGTGCCTTGCGAAAGCCTCTGGCATTGTACTGTACAACAGATTCCCTTCATTTAATTAAAGTAAATAACACTTAAAATTGTTGCACCAAACTGTTGCATTCTTCTTTCGTGATGCTTTTCCAGGCTTGTAGCCCAGCTTCTTTCAGTCGTTGTTAGTTTTGGGGGGTTTCTCCCTTCAGTCTCCTCTTTAGGAAGGGAAATGCTGCTCAGTTGGGTTAAGGTCTGGTGATTGACTTGGCCAGTCTAAAACCTTCCACTTTTTCCCCTGATGAAGGCCTTTGTTGTTTTTTGGCAGTGTGTTTTGGGTTGTTGTCTTGCTGCATGTTGAAGCTCCTCCCAATTAGATTGGATGCATTTCTCTGTAAATTGGCAGACAGAATGTTTCTGTAGACTTTTGAACTCATTCTGCTGCTACCATCATGAGTTCCATCACCAATAAAGATTAGTGAGTCTGATCCAGAAGCAGCCATGCAAGCCCAAGCCATGACACTACCTCCACCATGCTTGACCCATGAGCTCATATGCTTTGGATCATGAGCACATCGTTTCTTTCTCCACTCTTTGGCCAGGGATGTCAGTGACTGTTGCTTTTGGGTTTTTCTTCACACCTCTCACAATGTTTCTGTCATCAACTGCTGTTGTTTTCCTTGGCCGAGCATTGGTTTCTTTCATTTTCACGCCATAACAAATTGTTGTATTGGCTATGCCCAATGCTTGTACAATGGCTCTGATCAATTTTTTCCTCTTTACTCAGTTTCAGAATGGCTTGCTTTTCTCCCATAGGCAGCTCTCTGGTCTTCATGCTGGTTTGATCTTTTTAACAACAAACGCAGTCTTCACAGGGGAAACCCAGGGCTCAAACCAAGAGTGGACATTCAGAGCTATTTACTGTTTAAACAATCAATCTAACAGGACACACCTGGGCAACAAACAACACCTGTCAGTCACATGTTCCAATATTTTTTCAAACTCACTTCAAAAATGGGTACAAATAAAATGTCATGTTCTAAGTTGTTTAACATCTAGATCTACATATCAGGAAATGAAAGCTGAAATTCTGGTCTTTCATCACATGTTCATATTTTGATCTCAAACCCAGATGTCTTCGGTGTATAGCAAAAAACAAAAGAATTAGTCTTGCAGTTCCAATACATTTGGAGGGGACTGTATATTGATTTTCAGTGACCCGTCACTGAACTGAGACAAATCATCCCAGCAAAATGCCTCCCAAAGAATAACGGAGCCATCACATTTTCTCATTGGGGTCAAGCTTAGTCTTTCTCTTTCTCTTAGTGTGTGCCACACATGCACCTCCCATGTGTCGAGAATATGATGCAGGATTACTCATTTGATTATATGATAATTTCCACATCTCTGCAGACCACTAACTATGGTTATTGCACCACCATACACTCAAATGCGCACTTCTTTTTCTAAGAAGGGGGTTTGTACTACAACCTCTCTCCTTTTCGGTGTAGTTGTTGACAGACTGTTCTTCCAGATAATCTGATCACATTTTGAATTGACATTCTCTAGTCAGCTGAATAGTCTTCATGATTTTAGCTCTGGATATCTATGCCCCAATAAAGAACCCTCTTGCAAAGACACTTAGAGCTTTCCCTCTTGCAAACTTGTCAACTGGGCCTACTCAGTATTTTACCCATGCAACAGAGCATGTTGGGTTCGTTAACCACTTACATGAATCACGCAGTACACCTGCCTTGAAAAATCTGCACTTGTGTTTCTATACTCATTTATCCAGGTTTTCTTTTAACTTGTCAACAATCTTTATGTGTGTACTTAAAGAAATTCACCCAGAACTTTTACCTCAAGTCTTAATAAAATTACTTGTTATAGTGTTATGTGCATGTGCCATAGGTCAAAACATCCAATATACCTTATTCTGTTTGGTATGAGGGTCGTACTTGTAGATTCTGGTGTTCCCTGTGGCTCCCTGTGAAAAGCAATTGAAACTCTATTAGTAGCATCACCACACATCCTTGGTGTCTGAGATTGTTTCACTTACAGTCATTGGAAAAAGAAAGTACACCCTCCTTCAATTTTACGTTTTTATTTATCAGGGCCTAAATAACAATTGTGTGGTCCTCACCAACTTCTATAAACAAACAAATAATCTTATGTGACAGCAAAAAACACAACACATTAATATGTAGTCATTTTTTCCCCAAAAAGTGTTTACATTCAGAAACCAGGTAGGAAAAATCACCATGACCTCAGATAAGCAATTGCTGCTGCTCATCAATCTGGGAAAGGTTATAAGGCCATCTCCAAACAATTTGAAATTCACCATTCTACAGTGAGAAAGATTGTTTACAAATGGAGAGCCTTCAAGACAGTTACCAATCTTCTCAGGAGTGGGCGCCCCAGCAAATTCAGTCCAATATCAGACCATTTAATGCCCAGAGATATAAAGAAAAACCCAAGAGCTGCATCATGTGACCTACAGACATCTTTAAGCACATTAAATATTAATGTTCATGACAGCACAGTCAGAAAAAGACTGAACAGGTACTGCTTTCATGGCTAGGAAAAAGCCCCTTCTCTCTACAAGGAACATGGCAGAAAGACACAGGTTTGCAAAAATGCATCTGAACAAACCATATAAGTTCTGCAACAATATCCTTTGGACTGATGAAATTAAGGTGGAGATGTCTGTTCCTTAAGCACAGCACCATGTTTGGCAAAAACTAAACACAGCGTATCACCACAAACAACTCATGCCAATTGTGAAGCGTGGTGGTGGAGGGCTGATGATTTGGGTTTGTTTTGCAGCCACAGGACCTGGGAAACTTGCAGTCATTGAGACAACAATGAAATCCACTTTACACCAGAATATTCTTTAGAGAAATGTGAGTCTATCTGTCCAGCAGCTTAAGATGGGCTAAAATTGGGACATGCAACAGGACATATAATCCTAAGCACACCAGCAAATCGACATCTGAATGGCTAAAGAAGAAAAAAATCAAGGTGTTGGAATGGCCAAGTTAAAGTCCAGACCTGTTACTGAATTATAGATTGTACTTATTTTTTTCCTCACCTGGTTTCTGAATGTTGGCCTACCTGCTGGCCCACACAATTGTTATTTAGGCCCTTATAAATAAAAACATAGAACTGAAGGAGGATGTACTTTCTTTTTCCCCCATGACTGTATGTTTTGCTTATTGATGGAAACAAATGAAATTCAAATGATTTTAAGAAAAAAAAATGCTCACTTTCCAGTAATACACAACTCCTTCATCCCTCTCAACGTTAAGGATTTGAGTGTCAGCAACCAGCACATTCTCTTTACAGCAAAAAAACAAGCAAAATGAAAAAAATAATAAGTTTTCATATATACTTAATGAATCATTAGCCAGGGTGAATTCAGGTAAAATGAGATTTAAACCCAGTAGCATTTATTTTCTTGTCTGACAAGTGCAAGTCTAAACTTTTGTTACTAACAGTTGGAGTGGAACCGCTTGATAGATTGATGACACTTAATTCACGTGACATCATACATGGGGATGTCGTCATCATCAACCAATCAAAGGAAGGTGACCCCAAAAATCTTGAGGAAGGAAAAATGATAGGAGGATTGACTATTTTTTTCATAAGGTTATAAAATTGTCATGACTAATATATTTCACATATTTATCATGCTGTCACTTGTTTGGTCATTTGGGACAGCGTTGTTCTTAAAATACAGTAAGTGGACAGAGGAAAAGCGAAGGGATATAATGGAGACATAAATGGATGCATGAAACAGCCCATAACTACAGTGAAATGATGCACTGATGGATCCTCTGTGCTGTAAATGGTGTTTTTAAGAAGCAGGGAAAGAAGGCAGGAGTATTAGCATGTCACTCAGGCCTGCTTCTGAGCACTGTGTTCATATCATTTTACAGACGAATGTTAATGGGTCTTTATCCTGTTACTGCTGTTCTTAGGCCAACATCTTAACCTGCAGTTAGTGTGACTTACTCT
>CM074953.1:23073724-23086350 GCA_037577455.1 Pangasius macronema | reverse complement strand
GAATGTTAATGGGTCTTTATCCTGTTACTGCTGTTCTTAGGCCAACATCTTAACCTGCAGTTAGTGTGACTTACTCTACTCTGTTCAGACAATATTAGAATACGTTGATGTTGAACTGTGATTTATTGACGTCATGAATAAGTATGCTACACATAAATAATGTCTTAAACACGTAAATGATGATGAAAGTAAAAGCCTAAACAAAATGAAAATGTGTCCCAAGTTGCCAGATATGACCTTAAAAGTGGTTTTCAGTCGTTCTTGTAAGCCATTCTTCTTCGTTAGAATCTGATACAAGCATTTGTTTCTTTCACGAGTCAGCACTGAGGACTTCACATCTGTCGTGTTGGGGATTAAAGGCAAGAAAGTTTGGACTCTTTGGAAAGTCAGGAACTGTCAGGATGTCAGTGAGGCTGACGCTAATGTCCAGCTCGGTCGAGCTCTTCTCTTCTAACACAGTTTCACCGTTTAAACCCCACACACTCACCCCTGCGGCTTCGTACTGCCTCCTCTCTCGCCGAGAGCCTCGAGACAACATCTCTTTGGATGTCGAAGGCTGAAGTGAGCTGCAGCATGCTGCTGATTATCGCAGGGTTTCCTCCTCAGACGCGGCGCACTGACAGTCCTGCTGCTGCCTGCAATCAGGAAACACTGCGCTCTCACTGCTCATGACGGCTAGGTGACGCCTCTCACCTTCCTCACACTCCACCTCAATCCAAACCGCTTCAGCGTGTCTTCTTCCGCAGACATGTCACCCTGCCGAGCTCCCCTGTCCGGACAGAGTCCCAGAGCCACGAACTCGTCCTCTTATCCTCTTACTTTACTAGCCTTTTCCTATACAAGTATACTGCAGTACAACACACGGTGTACTTGCAGAATAACACACACACACTCACACACAGTGTACTTGCAGTAAAACACACACAATACAACACACACACAGTGTACTCGATCATGTTCAGTGTGCTTATGCATGTTACTGGCTCGCGCCTTAAAACCCCCCTACAGTGTACAGTGTGTGTGTTAGCATGTAGCACTGACTGTAGCAGTTTCTGTGTTTCAGGACTCATCCGTTTTCGGGAAACAAGCTGTTTGAAACACGCCCTCTCCGGAAAAACAGGAGGACTGACCCGTTTTCATTTGTTCACATGCTGTCGGTCATGTCACGTGACGGACAACGTGACAAGGCTGAGACCAAATCACACTACACGTCCAATAGAGCAAATAATTAATAAAACTCTCTGTGCGCTATCCAGGGAACCTGGGAACATTGTTAAAGAAACCATTTACATTAATTAAGTCTAATGTACGGAGTATGTAGGGAGAATGGAGGGAGTATGGAGAATGTACTGAATTTGTAGAGAGTATGGACTTTGTAGGGAGTATGCAGGGAATATATAGGGAGTAGGGAGTGAGTAGGGAGTGTGGAGTATGTGTGGAGTATGTGTGGAGTGTGGAGTATGTAGGGAGTATGTAGGGAGTGTAGAGTATGTAGGGAGTGTGGAGTATGTGTGGAGTATGTAGGGAGTATGTAGGGAGTGTAGAGTATGTAGGGAGTAGCGAGTGTGGAGTATGTGTGGAGTGTGCAGTATGTAGGGAGTGTGGAGTATGTAGGGAGTAGGGAGTGTGGAGTATGTGTGGAGTGTGGAGTATGTAGGGAGTAGCGAGTGTGGAGTATGTAGGGAGTGCGGAGTATGTAGGGAGTAGGGAGTGTGCAGTATGTAGGGAGTGTGGAGTATGTAGGGAGTAGCGAGTGTGGAGTATGTAGGGAGTAGGGAGTGCGGAGTATGTAGGGAGTAGGGAGTGTGCAGTATGTAGGGAGTGTGGAGTATGTAGAAGTCTGGAGTATGTAGGGAGTAGCGAGTGTGGAGTATGTGTGGAGTGTAGAGTATGTAGGGAGTGTGGAGTATGTGTAGGGAGTGTGGAGTATATAGGGAGTAGGGAGTGTGGAGTATGTGTAGGGAGTGTGGAGTATGTAGGGAGCATGGAGTATATAGGGAGTATGTAGGGAGTATGTCAACAGTACTGGGACCAGTATGTCAACTCCCAGTTTGGTATAAATTCATGCTGCAGAAGCTACTTAATAGTCATGTATGGATATGGTTGTTCAGGGCCACAGCCGGTTTTGGGTGCAAGGTCTTTTAAAAGTCGTTGCAAATGTTTTGGTGTGTGCATGGGTCACGTTCAAACTGTTTTAATAAAATAAATAAAGAAATAAAAATAAAAAAACAATGATATAGTTATAGATTGATGATCTATAACTATATCATTGTTTTTTTATTTTTATTTCTTTTATTTTTATTTCTTTTTTATTTTTATTTCTGCTCGCTGCTCTACAGCGAGATCAGCTGCCTGTTTGCATTCGCCCATCAGCTCCAGGACTCCACATGAAGGTGGCTACTGGCAGAGGAGCACAGCACCGAAGGAGTCGTTGACATCGTGGTACATCACGTGGAGCAGTTCATCATCTGACTAACAGTAGGGATGGAAGAATGGGTCCTCATACTGGCGAGTGTCCAAGGTGATACATACCGCGCCTTGGTGGATTCAGCCTGTAACCAAACCTCAACTCACCAATGCCTGGTACAGTGTGAGGCATTGGGGAATGCATGTGAGGTGTGTGCATGGGGATGTTCACGAATGTCCACTGGTGCCTGTCATCATCACATTCCGGGGACAAAAACACATAGTGGAGGTGGTAGTTAGTCCTCACTTCACCCATCCACTAATCCTGGGAACAAATTGGCCAGGGCTTCAGACATTAGTAAGGGAAATGTGTGTGGATGAGTCCTGCAGTACCGAGGCTTGGTGTGGAATGTGCGCAGCTCTGGCTGCAGAGGCGGTGCTAGGGCCTTCATTGTCTGCTCCACTTCAGGGGGACAAGGAGCTTGAGGAGGGCTCTGCCCGTCCACCCTTGGCAGAAGTCATTAGGGAAAATTGCTAGGCGGGACTTTCTAACAGCAAAAACTAAATTCAATATATTCTTGATTTTAAAACTCCACACCTTAAGTCACATAACACAGGAGAATATGTGTCAGGCGCAAGAACATCAGGTCTGGCTGTATATTAGGGGTACTCAGCTAAGGGAGTTTGCACCGAGAGATCAAGTGCTCATGTCGAGCTCTAAATTACTCACCAAGTGGCAAGGGCCCTTTGAGGTCACACAGCGAATCAGGGACATCGACTATGAGGTAAAATTAATAGATAGAGGTGGGGTGTGGCCACATCAGTCTCCTTAAACCATGAAAGAGAGGTGGTCCCCATGGCTTTTGCGATGGTCATTCCAGAGAGGGAGGAGCTAGGTCCAAAGGTAAATCTAAAAACAGCATTTCAATCTTCCCCCGATCCCTTGCGGAGACCACCTCTCGCCGTCACAAATCACGGAGGTTGCCAAGTTGTAGGCAGAGATTTCCAACGTGTTCTTGCATCTACCCGGTCACACTAATCTCATGGTACACCACATAGAGACACTCCCAAGGTGGTGGTACACACCTGGCCCTACCATTTACCCAACCACAAAAAAAAAGGTGTTTGGGGATGAGCTCAAGGCCATGTTTGATATGGGAGTAATCAAGGAGTCCCACAATTTCTGGTCCAGTCCAGTGGTTTTAGTACCCAAGTCAGACAGTTCACTCAGGTTTTTGTTGTGGGTTTTAGAAAAGTCAATGTGGTGTCTAAATTTAACACATACTCAACGCCTCGCATTGACAAACTGTTTGATTGATTAGGTGCGGCTCGCTTTTATTCGATGCTGAATTTGACAAAGGGATATTGGTAGATCCCTTTGATTCCAATATCTCATGAAAAAACTGCCTTTTCCACTACGTTTGGGTTACACCAATCGTGACCCTTCCTTTTGGGTTAATTGGAGCCCCGGGTGACGGCGCACTCTGTGGTGGACCACTTGTACATTCTGCTGACTTCTCTCTCCCTTTTGTTTTGCAGACAGACGCGTCGGACAGAGGGTTGCGGGCCGTGTGGTCCAAGTTGGTGGAGGGGGAATAGCGCCCTGTGCCGCAAGCTCTCAGTGCAAGATACTACATACAGCACAATTGAGAAGGAGTGTCTGGCCATCAAATGGTCGGTTCTCATCCTCCATTACTATCTGTTGGGACGAGCCTTTACACTCTGTTCGGACCACAACATGCGCATTGCAGTTATAACATATATAACAGCAAAATATGCAAAATGTCTCATTATTCTCATTTTTTAAGTGTTAAAGCAGAATTTAGGATCAGCATAGTCATTCTCTTTAACTGATAAAACTTGGGTAACCACGGCCCTACCCATTAACAGCAACAGTTTTTATGGAATTGGGCTTTGGATAATAATAAGCCACTATACCGTAAAAGCCATTAAAGCAGGAGTGTCAACGCTACAGCCTGCTGCCACTTTTAAACTTTTAAAATACCCTAGAGGTATTTTAGAAATAAAATTAAAGTTGGTCCATTATTAAAGAAAGTTAAAAAAAAAAAAAAACCCTGAAGATCCTAGTTTGAACACTGGGTGTCGCTATCACTTAAAAATAACTCTGAAAAGTTCCTATGGTGAAGTTTTCTTTAGGAGACACTGCGAGGAGCAGCAGCTTGTCCACACGAGAGCATTTTAACAATTACTGCGTCCCTAAATAGTTTAACACGATACACACCTCTATTTTTTTTGCTCAGATTTATTTAATTTCAACAGTGTAGCCTTAAAGAAGAATTGAAGCTGGAATTGTAATGTGTAGCCTGTGTAGGGTTGCTAACTGAAGCACAGTTTGGCGTTTTTGCCGGAAAAGATGACCAGTTTTGCAACCCCTGCATTATACAATGCTATCAAGTCTCTAATTACACTAATAATAATTAATAATTTATCAAAACACGTAGAACAAGTTCTAAATTTGTACCTAAGAACTCCCAATACGCGTAAGGAAATTGTTATTTATCACGTGTGTGTGTGTGTGTGTACACAGCTGTACACAATAGAAGTGATAAGTCCCTCACTGTCTAAATTGCTGTGCTTGTGCATGGCTAGGCTTATTTACATAAAGAAACGCCCCCCAAATCACCATATATGGTAAACAACATCCCTTTTAAAAAGCCCAGTAGCCTGCTCATGGTCCTGCTTGTTGCAGAGGACATGGAGGCTGTCATCAGGTCTAAGGAGATGAACTTCTCCAACGGTGGAGTAGAGATACTGTTGCACGTAGAGTAAGACCAAAGTAGAGTATGACCAAAGATGATTATTTATTATTTGACACTTTTGAGAGTCATGTGTCTAAGAAATAGATACAAATTTCTTTTTTGTATTTTACAGCCACAGGTGTGCATTCTACTGCCCCAATTACATAAAAAAAAAAAAAAACTAAAAAGCCTGCAATGGCATGAAAATCCCTAATTATTGTAGATTTTTCTGCTGCTGCATTTGGAAATGTAATCACATTTATTTATTTATTTTTTAAACTTGAAAATAAATAGAAGGTTTTAGAATTTTGAAATATTTAAAACAAAGAAAGTAAATGTATGGTTTAGGCACAAAACTACGCCTACACGTGGTTGATAAATGAAACTCCTTGCATCTTTTGTTACTGATCATAATTACCTATGTGGCTCAGCATGGAACACATCTCTGTGCCCCTGGAGGAACTCATAAAAGGAATGAAACACACATGCTCATGTAATCACGTGGATGTAATTGCTTTGAATGCTAAATCTGAGAGGTCATTATGGTGTGGCTCATAGAGGGAGGAGCGTAGAGGGGAGCCTGGCTGGCTAAAGAGAGAGAGNGGCAGTGCTTAAGGAGAGCGTTGTACACAGCATGTTGAAATGGCAACATCAATATAACGTAGAGCTTGATTTACAGCCTGTACCACGTATGACTACACAACAGTCAGACCCCCTGTGATCACAAATAACATGATTAAAAATGGCAGTATGTCTACAAGAAGCAGAGATCTATGCATTATTCTCTGTTATTTGGTGGAAAAAAATGCTATAAAAAATAAACTTCACAGAAATGATTTCCATTGTGGTATAAACAATATTGAGGTATAACACATCAGAAAATGACCAAAGGTTTCTGCTGAGTTTCATTTTTGTGGAAAATATAAAGCATATCTGAATCTCTGAAATACCAAAAAATCAGATTGCTCTTTCAGCCGCCGCATGTCGAGGCATTCCTGGGTATGACACTGTGTACCTGGAGGGCAGTTATTTTAACACAGGCAGTTGCACGCTCACCACTTCGCCAAGACTTGGCAGCAATGCCTGAGTGTGTTTAACCAAAGAGAATTAGGGAGAAAGAACACGAGATACACTGAGAACAGAAATTAGTAATGACATGCTTGTACCTGCTCTGATTAAACATTTAAAGCTTGAGGCTACAAGTGGACAGTAGCGATTGTGAGAAGAACTAAAGCACTTCTACAGATGGGGTGTGTGAAGTTGCAGTTGTGAGTGCAAGACTACAGACATGCTATGTGATCTGTTACCAGGCTGTGTCAGGACTTGCTGGAATGCATTTTCCTGCTCAGCTGCTCAGTCCTGTATTCCTGAAGAGAATTCCTTCGACATACCCTACACGTGCACACACACAGGCACACAAATTCACAAGTACAGACAGATCCACCAGTACTAGCGAGCAAATACCCATATACAAATAGTCTATGAATGTAAAGTAAATATGAGATTTTACAGTTCTAATGGTGGCTCAAGGTGTATAATGTAACATGGACAAACCCTTATTTGTGATTCCTATAGACTCTGCTATTGGCCCTGTGGCCTTTTCAGGCTCACATAAGTATCAGAGAACCTCTGTTTGTATTGGTTACTGAGTTACCTTTTCCTTTCCCCTGAAAAGAGGAGGTGATTCAGTTCCTGAAAAATAAGATTACTGTTATGTCTAAAATGTGTTTCAGCATGGAGACACTCTATGACATGTTTCCTGCATGAAATAATTACCATAACAAGTAATCCTCTTGGTTTAAGTAACACTCTCTCTCTCTCTCTCTCTCTCTCTCTCTCTCTCTCTCTCTGTGGGTTTGATCTGTCTGATGGCTCTTGGGTAAGATGGGTGGTGCAGTGTTATTCGCCAAGCTAGAGTCCACAGCCTGGCTTACCCCACACACACACACACACACACACACACACTTTACTTGACACCTTTTTCTCTTAAAAAATTAGACTGACTTTTTTGCATGTGTTAGTGCTGTTTGTTTTCATATTAGTCCAACCTTTGAAGAGAACTGGTACAGAAATCATAATTTTATCATTTTTTTTCATTATAGTAAGTATTCATGGAGCAGTATTGGTTGCCAGGAAAATAAGTCTATTGATATCTGTATAAGATCCAGTAAATGGGTTGCTCACTCTGTACATGTAGACAGGTAAAAGGGGAAAAAAGTATTCTTTTCATTTAATGCATTTGGTAGACACTCTTATCCAGAGCAACTTACATTTATCTCATTTTTATACAGCTGAACAGTTGAGGGTAAAGGGTCTTCCTCAAGCGCCCAGTAGTGGCAGTGCTGGGATTTGAACTCATGACCATCTGATCAGTAGTCCAACATCTTAACCAGTCCTTTCAGATCTTTCACCTTGCTGTGACCTTGACCCTGTTTTGATCAATTCCACAATATAATAAATTCATCTGCTGGTTATACTGATAATTCTATATAAACCCTACAAACATTCAGCCACTCGTTCTTGAGATTTCGGGCTAATGAGAACTTAGACGGACACATGAACAACCCTAAAACATAATTCCTAATGTGCATAAAAATCACATAAAGTGTTTTATTAAGGAGTTGGGCCACTGCAAGCCTCCAGAATAGCTTCAGCCTCTGGAACTCTGTACTGGAAAATAAACACCATTTTTTCAAAAGATATTTCCTCAGTAGGTGTTTGAACAATGGTGGTGGAGAGCACTGTCTAACACATGACCCCAAAACCTCCCTTCAGTTAGGTTCTGGTGACAGTGAAGTTCATATAATTTGATTTACAAACTCTTCAGTTGAGTCCTGTGGAGAGGGATATTTTCATCCTGGAAGAGACCACGCCTATCAGCATTGAAATGTTTCTTCATAGAGTAAAGGTAATGAGTGAGAATAACTTGTGCTGATGTGGAGTGGCTCTTTCCTGTAAGCGGACAAGTGGATCCAACACATGCCAGCAAAATGCCAAAACAGCATAACAGTGCCACTGGTTTTTATTTTATTTAATTTCTCAAACGTGTGTGTGTGTGTGTGTGTGTGTGTGTGTGTGTGTGTGTGTGTGTAAATTTGTAAAAACAAGCTTTTTCAGAAAGGACACACTTTTGTGAGGGCAAAAGCTACAAAAAACGACAAACCTCACATAGAGCCAATAAAGGAAGTGCCAACACATGCTGTAAGTTTCCACCACTTACAATAAACAAGTCCAAATTATCTGTAGGAGGAACAGAGAGCCATAACAGATGAAATAATACTAGCACTCAGGACTGCTACAAAGTAGTCACAATAAAGTCATTTAGTCTACAAATAATATAATTGATATGACATAAAGGACCCTCGGAATCAGATGATATAAAGTCAAAGTCTTGCACCATTTGCAGTAGTGTTCCAGGTAATAATCTTTTCAGCGGAATGAGAAAAAACAGTTTTGCCATCTGAGCTGATGGTGACTTGGTGGATTCAGTGCTGTCTATGTTAGTATAGTAGATTGTTTCAAAGTAGGGAAGCCACTGAAGGTTTTCAGAGCCCTCATGTAGCACCTGTATCTAGTAGAGATTTTGCACCCATACAGAAGACTGCAAATGCCTGGTGGACCAGACCCCTTGTATGCAGAGCTGTCTGATTAAATGATTATTCTGAGTCTTCCTATTGATGGAAATGCTGGTTTCTGGTGGTTCTTTCCTTGTTTATTATGAAGTATTCTGTCTTGGAGATTAAACATGATACTACTGTATACAGGCACTCCTCTTGTTGGTTTGCTATAGTGATGGGGACTGCATGTAAAAGTGATGTGATATACCAGTGACTGCAGATTTCCGTGTACTGACCTTTTCTTGTCAGCTGTTTTAGAAGTTGAGATATTCGACTGTTGTTAGCCTTGGTGATGTTCTGATCAAGCAGTGACTCCCCTAATTCTCAAATCTCTCTCTTTAGGGATTTCACAGAATACAAGCGCACTATTCACAATCAACAGATAGTGTGCGCTATTTCATCCCTCCTAACCACCAGGGGGCAGTGTTTAACTTGTGCGTGTGCGCACACATGCTGAGACTTTACCACAAAGTCACGTGGTGACTGTGGGTCAGAGTATTTTGCTATAAAATATCCTCGTCTATGGTTCCCTTATTCTTCTTGCCTTGTACACATTAACTCTCTTGGGTATATTTTGGAGTTATCTGCGTAACTGCTTGGGACTGCAGTCTGAGCTACAGGCAACCTGTCCTCCAAAGCTGGTTATAGACTCCTAACAACTTATTTTGTTCAGCACTCACTTCTCAGCCCATAGCCAAATGCAGTTTCCCTTTGCATCACGCACTGTGTCATGAACTGTGGGCCTGTGATATATGCCACTATCATGCTCAAGTGGCTCTCCCTTACCATACTGCGCTCATACTGCAAGTTTGCAAAGTTACTGGATATCACATACATGGGAACACATGGCATACACGCGTAAGAATGTGTTGCCTTGTATTCCCATATCGGCACAGAGTAGGGCCTCCCTCTGCATTTCAGATCATCTCTGCAGCTTCTTCGTTAGCAGGCCTGTGGCTAAACACTTGTAGCTAATTTACTTCTTTGACTGGATAACTGGCAGCAGACTGAGATCTGAGCCTGAAGTCTGAAGTCTGCTGATTGATTTTTTTTTTGTTTTTGCTTGTTGATTCATTCAGTTGCACATCTGAAAAGTAGCAGGCCTGTCCCAACCATATCCATGTGGGTTTCCTTCAGAACCGCGCTCCTTGTGGTTAACCACCAGATCGCTGGTTTCGACTATATACATGGTCTCAGCTCCAAGTAACTAAAGACCTATGATGCCAGATTCACACTTGTGCAGTAAAAGTCTAAGATCTCTGGGAGCTGAAGATAAGCATCAGTTACTGAATGTGATTGATGCCTCGGAATTGATCATCTCAGAGAAGCAACTGTTAGAATGGATGTACAGTAGGAATCCGAGTAAGCATGCATATGACCTAGCATCGCAGTTTAGCTGAAATCAGTAATTTCAAAACTGAAACCACATACAGCAGGAACTTGCCCATTCAGTAGAGTCGTCCACTTAGGCTGAGAGTTGACAAGCCTTCCCACTCCTCCACCAAAGGGAATGCTATGTCAGTGACTGCATTGCATCCTGCCTAAGAGTAAACTGCAAGATTAGTTATTGGACTTTCAGAGATGCCTCGTCTGCTGGAGGTTCAACCCTGAAGTGAATACAGAACACATCAATCAGCTGGAACTGCTTGACCTTAGTGCAGCTTTTGACACCACTGATCATATTACTCTCCTTGAGAGATTAGAAAAGGTTGTTGGAGTTAAGGGAACGGCCCTCTCCTGGCTCAGGATTTATTTGTCTGATCGTTATCTGTTTGTATACGTAAACAATGATTTCTCTATGCATACTAAGGTAAAGTTGTAAAGTTTGGTGTTCCACAAGGTTCTATTTTAGGCTCACTGCTTTTTTTCTGTATATATGCTACCTCTGGGTAAAATTATTTGTAAACGTTGTATTAGCTTCAACTGTTATGTTGATGGCACATATCAGCAAAGCCAGATGATAGGTACCATCTTAATAAAGTTGAGGAATGTGTAAAGGCCACTGTATGCTCAGTATCTTCCTTCTACTTCTGGCCGGACAGAAGTACTTGTACTAGGACCTCATGCAGCTAGAAGTAAGCTTTCTGATTACATCATAACTCTGGATGGCCTTTCTGTTTCACCATGTGCAGCAATAAAAGACCTTGCTGTGTTTATTGACTCCAATCTCTCATTTGAAGCTCATGTAGAATATATTACTAGGATAGCATTCTTCCGTCTCAGGAATATTGCTAAGCTAAGAAATATAATGTCACTACAAGATGCAAAAAAAGCTGTTTCATGCATTTGTTACCTCCTCTTTGGACAACTGTAATGGCTTGCTGTCTGGATGTTCCGGTAAGGTGCATAAACATGCTCCAGTTAGTCGAGAATGCAGCAGCCAAAGTCTTTACTAGAACCAGAATATATGACCAAATCACCCCTATCTTATCACTGCATTGGCTCCTAGCAAAATTTTGCACTGAATATAAAAATACTACTATTGACCTATAAAGATCTGCCACACTCAAAAGGTGAAAAGAATCAAAAGGTGCAGGCTCTTTGTTGGTACCTTGAATACTGTAGGCTATAGCAGGGTGCAGAGCTTTCTCTTGCAAAGCCCCACAGTTATGGAACAGCCTTCCAAATAGTGTTCAAGACTCAGACACAGCCTCAATCTTTAAGTCTAGACTGAAAACATATTCACAGGCATAGATTGTTTTGGTAAACTGGGATGTATGGATGCTGTCACCCGAACTGAGGATGTTGTTCCTTGGATAGCCTCAGGACTGCAATTGCTAAAGCTTTGCACTCAAGTCTCCATCATTGAACAGATAATAACTTCAGTTTGATACAATAGACTTAAAGTTAAAAATATAATGAATTCAGAAATGACTCTGATGCTCATACTAAAGTTCCTGTTAAGACAATTAGCATTTATATTATACGTAGACTATATAGGATACAGTTTTAGAAGAGAAATTATTCATAACCACACTATCTGGTATCACCCAGAAGAGGATGGGTTCCCTTTTGAGTCTGGTACCTCTTAAGGTTTCTTCATGTTTTCTCAGGGAGTTGTACACCATGACAATGGATTTGAAATGAAGCAATCAAGATGTGATTGAAGTGTAGACTTTCAGCTTTAATTAAAGGAGTTTAACAAAAATACTGCATTAACCATTTAGGAATTACAGACTTTTTTTTAGAATAGAATCCCTCTGTTTTCTCAGGCTCAAAAGTAATTGGACAAACAAACATAATTATAAATACTATAAGGATTATTTTTATTACTTGGATTATAAATACTATAAGGATTATTTTTATTACTTGGATGAAAATCCTTTGCAGACAGTGACTGCCTGAAGTCTGGAGTCCAGGTTCTCAAAACTCTAATTCTGAGTTTCCTCCCTGGAGATGCTTTGCCAGGCCTTCACTGCAGCCACCTTCAGTTGCTGCTTGTGTGTGGGTGTTTCTGCCTTCAGTCTTGTCTTCAGTAAGTGAAAAGCAGCTCTATTGGGTCATTGAAGCATATTACATTTCTTTGCCTTCAAAAAGTCTTGAGTTGCTTTCGCAGCATGTTTAGGGTCATTATCCACCTGCACTGTGAAGGGCAGTCCTATCAGTTTTGTAGCATTTGGCTGACTGTGAGCAGAGAGTATAGCCCTATACACCTTAGAATTCATCTTGGTGCTTCTGTCAGCAGTCACATCATCAATAAACACCAGTGAGCCCGTTTCATTGGCAGCCATACATGCCCAGGCCATAACACTGCCTCCACCATGTTCGACACATGATGTGGTATACTTTGGATCATGAGCTGTTCCTTTCTTTCACCATACTTTTCTCTTCCCATCATTCTGGT
>CM074953.1:23058857-23073351 GCA_037577455.1 Pangasius macronema | reverse complement strand
ATAGGGATAGGTGGAGAGTGATGATTCGCTGTGGCGACCCCTGAAGGGAAAAGCCGAAAGAAGAAGAAGAAAAAGAAGAAGAAGATTGATATCTCAGTATTGCAGTACTGTATCTAAAGCGTGGTATTTCTCTAGTGTATTAATATCTCAGTATGTATTGTATTGGAAGCTCGGATTTTTCCTGTTGTATGGAAAAAAGCAGTACTTAAGTATTATACTGAAAACTTGTGTCAAATACTACGCACCAGGATATTGCATCATGTCTCCAGTTGGGTTGTGTTGTGTTCTGCAGGTCTGCACATGACCTTGTGTGGCAATGATCTGAAGCAGGGTAACTAAAGGGGGACAGAGTGAATATCAGATAGTACAGACAACAGGTTTAGCCAGTTGTGTGACACTGAGCATATGTCTGTAGTTATACCAGACTCTACCATAGCTTATGATAACGAGAATATGAGAAGTCCTGTTCTAAACTATTTTTAGTTTGCTGCATTTCAAGATGCATTTTGTTAGTTTTTAAGTCATGAATTCGGTTTTAAACATTATTATGTTTGTCGGTGTTGTTCATGAGTACGTTGCAACCTTACCTGTAAAATGCTATGTTCTGTCAGTTTCACTTCATCACCTGGGTTCATTCCAGTCAGTATCTCTGCTCTATTTACAACAGGAAGCTGACTTGCTATCTTTAAATAGCACACACATTTTTCCTGTAAACCATTACACATGGAAGCGGGTGTATGATATAAGCATAAGTGAAAATATGCAGTGCAGATCTATTCTATCTGTTATGACCCTAGAAAGAGAGATAGAACAAGGATCGATCTCTTGAGTGCCTGAAGCGTCTGACTCAGAGGTCTTGGATTTCGCACATGCTCTGACCTAGCTTACACAACTAGGCACATCAATACCTCCACACATACACAAGCAGCGCCAATACATCAGCACATCCACTAGGCTGAAATTGCTTTCACTGATGCAGCATTTTGGGAGTTTCAGAATGCTGACATGACTGACTTGGTTTAAATGGGGTGAGTATGGATGTGTGTATGGATGTTTAGGCACAGTCTGCCTCTTTAACTATTATTATTATTATTATTGTTATTATTATTATTAAAATGCAAATATACAGACTAACAGTAACAGCTTAACTGATATTGAAACAAAAGCAAATTAAAGAATACTTGTTAAGAGACAAGCCTTATTCATCATTAATTTACAAGCATGTGTGATCATTTATTTTTAAAACAAAGGTGGTTCTTCAGAGCACTGGTGTAGGCATGTGTGCCAGGGTTTGCGTGTTCTCCCATGAGCATCACCGTCTACTGCATGTATCTTCTTCTTTCGGCTTTTCCCTTCAGGGGTCGCCACAGCGAATCATCTCTCTCCACCTATCCCTATCTTCTGCATCNTATTACCTCCATATACCTCCTCTTTGGCCTTCCTCTTCGCCTCCTGCCTGGCAGCTCCATGTCCAACATTCTCCTATTAATACACTCGCCCTCCGTCCTCTGAACATGTCCAGACCATCTACTGCATGTATGTTGGTTTTATTTTGGTTGTTCTGCTCCTTACTATGTGCTTCGTAGTGCTTTGACTTGTTGAGCCAGCTCTTTTAGGTTTTTGTTGGATAAATATAAATGGACAGGAATCTTCTCCAGATTTGTCTTTTTGATATACTAATGTAAGAGCGGCCACAGCAATGTCTGACAATAATGACAATAATATTACTGCAGGAATGCTCACTGCCTTTGTCAATGCTGCAGCGCCTGGCTGTTTTGACACATACATTGCCATGCTTAATGTTTTTTTATCAGACAGAAAATGCAATAAGGTTTTATTGAACGATTCGGTGATGGAGCAGTGCAGTGGCGGAGTGGGTAGTATTGCTGCCTCACAGCTCCAGGGTCCCGGATTCGATCCTGAGTTCGGGTTACTGTATGAATACATGTGCATGTTGCCCATCCAGGGAGTATTCCTACCTCACACCCAGTGTTCCCGGCTTAGTCTCCAGATCCACCATGACCCCCTTAAGGATAAAGCAGTTACTGAATATGCTTCAGTGAGTAAATTTAAGTGAAGCGAGGCAAAGAGCAGTTGGTTTTGAAAAACTTGAAAGGAGCCATTTGGGAAATCCTCAGCTGGCTAACCTAGCTTCTCTGATTGCACCACAATAGGATGTGGGATGGTAGAAGCTAAAGATGTCCTAACAGATGCCCATAACAGGGGTCAACAGGGAGAAAGGAGAGTGAGTGAATGAGTGCTGGGAACTATAGATACAGTAATGTCATTATGTGGTCATGTATTATGCACCAAGGAACAAATATTCAGCACTGTGTGTTCTTTTCCCTGTGTTTCCACCACATCAGTGTTTTCTATAAGGTTAATAAAATTGTGCCAAAATCTAACCAAGTAACTGAGTGGGTTTTTTTTAAATCAAGTTACCACCACAATGACTGTTAATCAGTTTACTTAACTCCAGTTATGATCATTATACAAAATGAATTAAATATTAGTCAGCATACCTCAACAGCAGTCTCACACACACACACACACACACACACACAGACATAAATGGTATGAGGAACTGTGAGTGTTTTGTGTGGGAGGAAGCGAGGCAGCTGTAGTCTCGTCCTTTGTTTCTTTTGTCCACCTCTCAGTGGAATATTTTTATCTATTGTGAGTGTGTGGAGGCTGTGTGCACCAATGCAGGTCTCTTTCCCTTATACTGCTCTATCTAATAATCACCATCTGGAATCAACAATATCGATTACATTTCCGGATAATCTGCAGGGAGGGAGGGAGCGAGAGAGAGAGAGAGAGAGAGAGAGAGGGCAATGGGGAGTTTTAAGGACATTTCATAGTCAGGGTTCATTTAAATGAATCATTCAGTCATGTTAAATTATCTACATGTGTGGCTGTATGGTTTCATATATGCTAAAACAATTGTCACGTCTGTAGAAGGACTAGCATTAACAATTATAGTTTATTTTCAATAAAGCTACTTGTTATAGAAATATTTATATTTATAATTATATGCGCTGACGCTCATAGCACAGGCTATGTAGCCTAATTTAATTTTAATCATTTCCTTCTTATTATCTGCTTTGGATGATCATGTTCTGTCAATATCATATAAAAAATATTGACTGTTGATAAAGGAAGCAATAATATTAGTAATTCATAAGATTACATAAATTTTGAGCTATTATGTAAGATATATATCTGATAGATATATATTATAATACATTTCTTTCTGTATTCTATTTTGAAAGGCCCTTACAAGCAGCAATGCAACTGCATTATCCAAATGACTGTAGCAATTATACCAAACAGTAAACCTGTAAAAATACAGAATTTCACCTTTATTTGTGATTATTTCTAGTAATTCTTTCTTATTATAAAAATAATGAGAGGACATTTGCTGGTAGACATACATGTTCTATGAAGATATACATGTCCTTATGGATATTTATTTTAAAGTCATTTGAATTTATCCTTTCTGATAAGACGATGAATCAAAACAAGCTTACGAAAATAACAGATACAGACTGGGGGGAAAAAATCAATTCCACTCTAGCTTTAGATCCATGAACCTTCCGCCAGCCTCATGTAGGAATTCCCGTAGGTTCAGCGTTCTGTAAGAGGCTTAACCTTTTAATAAGTCGGGTCTATCATGCAGTCCATCTGTTGTTGGAGTGAGTGAAGGCCTGCTTCATGGCTGCAGTGTGTGTGTGTATGAGGCTTTTATTTCCACTAAGTCAAACAAGTCACCACTGGGAAGAACCAGCAGTATTAAATACATCAGCAGTGATCAGAGAGGAAAATATAACTCAATAAAATTGACTCTTGTAGCATTTTAAAGTTCTTCATCACCAAATACTGAGATTTATTTATTTACATACTCACTTCTTCATGGTTCAAACTGACAGGACGTCTATGTTAACTCAATCACTGTGGCGAGCAGAAAAGCATCACAGAAAACATGTCAAACCTTGAGGCAGATGGGCTACAACGACAGAACAACACGTCAGGCTCTGTTCCCACCAGCCAAGAACAGGAACGTGAAGTTACACAGTGCGCACAGGTTCATGAAACTGGGCAGCTGAAGATTGGCAACCAGGAGAATTTTTTTTTTATTTCCAGTCTTCAACTGCGCAGTTTCACTATAGTTGTAAAGAGTGGTTATATAAGTTTCCGTAGCCTTCCTGTCAGTACGAACCAGCCTGGCCAGCCTTCTCCTCTGTCCTCTCGTCAACAAGATGTTTCCACTCCCAGAACTCATCTAATGGTTTTTGTTCTTCTTACCATCCTAGAGATATGAATAGACTGTTGTACACAAATATCCTAGGAGATCAGCAGTTTCTGAAATACTCAAACTAACAATCATGCCACAGTTCCTGAGCCACTGAGATCACCTTTTCCCCCATTCTAATGTTTGACGTGAACATTAACTAAAGTTCTTGACCTGTGATTATATGCATTGCGCTGCTGCCACATAATTGGAAGATTGGAAAACTGCATGAAGGAGCAAGTGTACATGTGTTCCTAATAAAGTGGTCAGTGAGTGTATATCAGCTCTTCAGCAAATGCTAAAAGTCCTCATTTCCAACCACCACGTTTTAAATTCCATTGATTATTTACCTCTTTTGAAAGATCAAAGATTTTTAAAAAAATGTTGTCATTCGATGTTAGTCAGTGTTCTACTGATTTGGTCACGTTTCTAGCGGTTACACAGCTGTGGGGCAGCACACTCACCACCCTGTTTAGCTCCACCTAGTGGCCAAAAAGGGAAAGGTAAAAAATGCAATTAGAGGCCGTTTGGGGCAAGAACGACACTGTGCCAAACACACAGTGGACAGGACAGTTAATAACAGCCCTGGGGTGGTTTAAAAATATTCTGCAGATAAGAAGTAAAACTAGAAAATTTCCTCAAACAAAGGCAAAGTGTAAGTGCTTTAAAGTGATTTACATTTCTATTGTAATATATATATATGTGTGTGTGTGTGTGTGTGTGTGTGTGTGTGTGTGTGTGTATACACAGTACTGTGCAAAACTCTTAGACACATGTAAAGAAATGCTGTAAACAAAGATGCCTTCAAAAACAATGAAAATAAATGTTTCTACATTAAAAAAAATACTATAAAGAGCAGTAAACAGTAATAAATGGAACAAAGTCAATATCTGGGGTCACGATCCTTCGCTTTAAAAAAAGAATAGTAGTCTCAGGTACAATGTGTGCAGTTTTATAAGGAAATGAGCTGTAAGTGTTACTGAGCTTCTTGCAGAAGCTGCCATAGTTCTTCTGGAGACTTTGACTGTCACACTTGCTTCTTATTTTTCCAGCAAAATCCAGCAGCCTTCATTATGTTTTTTGTCTGAAAAGGGGCCTCTTATGTAATACACTGCTTTCTTTACTGACATACAAACATTTTTCTGTAACATTTAATTTCGTGCTGAAAAACTAATGTTTGGAATTCTAATATGTTTTTGTACTGAATCAATAATGTAGAAATCATAAAAAAAAACTATAACAAACTTTGTACTAAAAAAAATAGTGAGCCCATTCCATTGGCAGCCATACATGCCCATGTCATAACACTTCCTCCACTATGTTTGACAGTTAATCTTGGTTTCATCAGTCCAAAGAATCTTATTCCAGAACTTGGGAGGCTTTTTTAGATGTTTTCTGGCAAAGNTTTTTTAGATATTTTCTGGCAAAGTCTAATCTGGCTTTCCTGTTCTTGAATGTTACCAGTGGTTTGCACCTTTTTGGAAACCCTCTGTATTTACATTCATGAAGACGTCTCTTGGTTTTAGATTTTGACAATGATATGCCTACTTTCTCCAGAATATTCTTGACTTATGTTGATGTTGTGAAGGATTTTTTCTTCACCAAGGAAAGGATTCTGCGATCATCCACTTTAGTCTTCCGTGGTCTTCCAGGACTTTCAATGTTGAGTTCACCAGTGCTTTCTTTCTTTTTAGGAAAGTACCCAACTGTTGATTTGGCCACACCTAAGGATTTTGCTATCTCTCCTATAGATTTATGTTGTTTTTCAGCCTAATGATGGCCTCCTTCACTTGCATTGAGATCTCCTTGGATTTCTTATTGGTAGCTCCAATCAAACAGCTGCCAACTCAGTACCTGATATCAACTCCAGACCTTTTATGTGCTTCATTTGTCTTGAAGTAACGAGGGAATGGACCGCACCTGGTCAATTAACTTCTTGTCAGCAAATTGTCCAAATACCTTTGAGCCCCTGAAAATGGAGGTACTCTGCTGAAAATGGCTGTAATTCCTAAACGGTAAATGCCATATTCTTGTGGAACCTCTTAAAATAAAGCTGAAAGTCTACACTTCGAACACATATTGATTGTTTTATTTCAAATCCATTGTGGTGGAGTATAAAGGCAAAATCACAAATAAAAAGCTGCTGTCCGTTGTTAAAAGTGCTATATAAATAAAGTGAAATTGCATTTTAATTGAACTGACAGCAATCTATTTAGCCCTCAAATTACCATGAGGCAATGCCTTGTACTGGGCCCTTCAGACATAGTTGTGCCGTTCAAATAAATCAATTACCAGGGCAGCATGAAATATGATGTTGCTCTTTGTCTGCACACATGTTACTCAAGGGGTCCAACACACAGTTATTCTCCTCTGGCCCCATGGTCAAGGCAACCCATACACCCAAAAGAGTGATATCTACACTGAGAAGTGGTTTCCCTGCTCTAGGTAAAGTTTGGCAGGGACTATGTTGACTATGATTCTCTCTGGTGGACCAAGGACAGTTTGTTAGGTCAGGATGCATTGACCTTTGACTGGCCTTACTGGCTACTGTATGTGTTTTCACCTCTACTACTGATTCTAACAACTGCAGTGTTATCTGTAAAATATACAGTTGATATAAAATGTCTACACACTCCTTTTGAAAAAAAAAATTAAATCAAGATAAATCATGTCAGAACTTTTTCCAAATTAATGTGATATTAAAATTCAAGTGAAAAATAAGAGAAGGGTTTAAGGGGGACACAAAAAAAAACAAAAAAAACTTGTAATAACCTGGTTGCACAAGTACGCACATCCCTTAGCTAATACTTCGTTAAAGCACCTTTTGCTTGTAATAAAGCACTCAGTCTTTTTGGGTAAGAGTCTACCAACTGAGCACATTTTGAATTTTATTCCACTCTTCCTTGCAAAAATGCTCCAGATCTATCAAATTGTGAGGGGATCTTCTGTGCAAAGCCCTCTTCAAGTCTTTCCACAGGTTTTTGATAGGATTTAGATCTGGCCTCAGACTGGGCCATTTCAAAATGTTACTCTGCATCTTCTGAAGTCATTCCTTTGCTCAGTTGGAGTTGTGCTTTGGGAGAATATTTCCTTTATCTTCAGATGTATCACAGAGGCTTGCAGGTTTTGTGCTGTGTTCTTCGGTTGATAAGCTGTCTTGTTTTTGTGCCAAATATGTAAAATTTCCTTCTTGTCTTTTGGTCTATTTTGGAGGTGCATCCTGTTGCTTGTGAGATCATGTGTAAAATCATATTATATCATACTATCATACACTCTTTTGTACCTTTCTCCTGATCGATGCTTTGTAAGCTCTTTGTGGACCATGGCTTCAGCAGCTGCAATTTTAACAGGGTGTGTAGAGTTTATATCCATTGTATAACTTTTAAAAGTAAAAATTATATTTTCAATATTTATTTTACTTTATTTAATTCTTACTTTATTACGTATGTGTATTTTGTGCCATATCTTTTATGTATGCTGCTGGAACACTCTAAAACACTTCTTTGGGATCAATAGTGTTATATACAGTACATGCACACATACTTGTAAACACAAGCTATAGTATGGGGCGTTTTGTGACTGAGAATGACTGAAACCGACATACCAAATAATATACCGTTATGCTGTTGCAGTTATTGTTCCAAACAGTTTCCTAGTTTATCACATTAAGAATTGCAGTGCCTGTCCCAGAGCAATTTTTCTAAAACGGCAAACAGTTCCATTGGCAGCTATACATGCCCACACCCTGTTATGAAGGGGTTTCTCTTCACCAGGGAAAGGATTTTGGTGTTCCTGGGCTCAACAGTACATTCTTTCTTTTTAGGAATGTGCCAAATAGTTGATTTGGCCACACCTAATGTTTTTGCTATCTCTCTGATGGGTTTGTTTTGATTTTTCAGCTTACTGATGGCTTGCTTCACTGGCAGCAACAGCTCTTTGGACTTCCTATTGAGAGTTAATGGCAACAGATTCCAAATGCAAATACCACACTTGAAATCAACCTAAACCTTTTATCTGCTTACCTGTATGTAAAATAATGAGAGAAGAACACACTGGCCATGAAACAGCTGAGCAACCAATTGTCCAATTATCTTTGGTCCCTTAAAAAGGGGGACCACATACAAAAAGTGCTGTAATTCCTACACCACATTTGGATGTAAAAAATATTGCTAAAGTAGTCATGGCAACAGTAGCGCTCTACCATTAAATAAGGCATTTGTTTAATTCTTGCTCCGAGGACTGGGGCAGACTGAGCCATCTGAATGAAAACAACCTCAAAGAGGGTGTATTACATAAAACAAGAAGACTCAATAAACCAGGCTAATTTTTGCCAATTTTGGTTCCACAAAGGAAGCTAATCTTAAGTGTGTGTGTGCACACACACATGCCAAGACCTCTACCACAGAGTCACATGTTGACCGTATTTGTTATTTTGTTAAGGGCCATCTGTCCCTGGAACCTTCTCGCCGAGTTCCTGCCTTTTGGCCTAGGGTCTGAGTGGCATGGAACTTAACAGTTGTCTGGTGCTTATAAAGCCAAAGTAACATACTTAACTAGCATTCTATTTTAGCCCTCCTAACCACCAGGGGTGGTGTTTAAATGCCTGTAAAATGCCTGTATAACCCATAACAAGATGGTCACAAGGAACCAACTCACCCTAGGACCAACTGGAAGGGTACTCAAATAAGACTGCCACCTTTACACCACTGGGAGGGGTGATATTGACCTTCAGAAGTACACAGGGACACCCAGGTAGCTGCAGCACAGACCTCCTGGAGCGGCGCACCTCTCGGTAGTGCCCATGAGGATGAAACACTCCTGGTAGAACGTTACATTATGGTAGGACTTCTAGCCATTTGTAGGCCGTGGTGATGACATACCCAGTGGACCGAACTCTGTTTAGACAGGGGACCTCCCAGTGTCCCATGACAGATTAATAAGTGATTCAATGAATGAAAAGCCAACATGTGGCTCAATTAGTATGGGAGGGCGTGAACTGGACATGACAGATACATACCCTGGAACCCTGGGTTCAGCCACAAAGTCATTTGGCCAGTTTGCAGGGTGAGCTTATCCAGCCCTTTTGCTGTGGTGATCACCAGCACAAAGGGCTATCTATAATGGTGACTATTCCAAACCAGCAATCTGTACGGCTCTGTTCAGAGAGGTCTTAAGGGACTATGACACATGGGGGAGTTCCCATGCCTGATTCCTTAGGA
Source organism: Pangasius macronema (assembly GCA_037577455.1). Taxonomy (NCBI): domain Eukaryota; kingdom Metazoa; phylum Chordata; class Actinopteri; order Siluriformes; family Pangasiidae; genus Pangasius; species Pangasius macronema. The sequence continues at coordinate 23,063,841 of CM074953.1, read as the reverse complement.
GCGTGGCAGATGGAGGGCATCTCCTTTCAGAAATGCTGCTATGAGCCTAAGAGCTCCCAGCATACAAAGTCCTTGTGCTAGGGTACTAGTATTCAGGATCATCTCTTGAACTGCAATGACTTAGTTATTGGTCTGCCTACTGTACGAAGGAGCCAAACCAATGGCACAGACACCCTGGTGTCACACCTCCTCATTCATCAATGACAATGAGTCCACCCAAAGAGGCATTTCCAAGGCACCCCAGCCATTAACCATATAAATGTTATGGTTTGATTGCTGAATGCTGTGTAGCATGGGCAGAATCAGTGAAAAGAGCTCCACATCTCCTCCTAGTAAACTGCATTAGCAGAAGACAGAAGTGCACAACAAGATGTTTCAATATCTTAATATTATTATATTAAACATTAAAATATTACATATATATATATATATATATATATATATATATATACACACACACACACACATACACACGATATAGTCTAAACTAGATTGCACTGCACTGTTTACTTTCAGGGTTTGCTACACTTTTGGTGATTCACCTACTATGAGGAAAAAAAGATGATGCAAGACCGCATTACTAATTTTCATCAAATTCGAGAGTGAGACTGTCCACAACCTAAAAGGAAGGTAAGTCATGTGTCTACATTTCATCAGGCACACAGTGCTCTTGTGTTAAATACTCTTGAGTTTAAAATAACACAAAATCAATTGAACTGTTTTCAGGCATTACTGAAGAGAAGAGTATATACATGAATCGGTTATAGTATACAATAAGGGTACATGAATTGGCATTACCTTAAGTAGATATTTAACCATGTACATATTAAATGTATAGTCAGCTAGTCACTTGTAAAATAATTTGTCTTAATAGTTCTGCCTTTAATCAACATGCATAAGCAATTATTTGTCCCTTCATCTGACAAGATGTTTATATTTTTATGGGGTTATATTGGTATAGATAGATAGATTAGAGGTGAGTGGCATAGATTCAAAAGCAGGAAGCCGGGAGATGAAGAGATGCCGTGTTCAAGTGCAGCCAGTTCACAGCTACCACACAATACCAATTTAAGCAGAGAGGACATGCTCTTTTAATTTTTTTTTTAACAAGGCAGCAGCTTGAAGCCAATGGTGGTGAGCCACCTAGAAGCTTAACAGCAGAATCAAACAGCAGAGTGAGCAAAGGGACGATATTCTTATGGAATAAGCTGTTTATTATTATTATTATTTTTTTACATTTAGCACTTAAAATATATACTTACACACTGAGCTGTCCAGGTGAGAGCTGGACAGACTAAAGGACGAAAGCACTTTAGGCAGAGATGAAGAAAAGGCTAATGTTGTATTCGATACTCAGAATGTTCTGTTCTGTAGAAAGTTCTGATCTAAACACATTCCAGTGCTTCTGCTTGGAAAATGCTGATGGCCAGAGCAAAGCCATATTTATATGGTTAGTCTCTGATTTTGATAAATATCTAAAAAGCTGCTGCGGTTCCTCTGGTATATAGGAGATTTCAGATAAACATTGTGTGGCATCCACCTCAGCACACTGGTCATGGAGGTGCTTCACATACTCTGCTCTCTCACTTTCCTCCTTCATCCCAATCACTCTGAGAAAAGACTGAAGCCACGGTGTGTGGCATTAATNTACCTAAACTGGAAAAATACAACATAACAGACGGATAATCTGTCACAGCATGAGAATAAGTGCTTATGTCAAACAAATGAGACGCCCAAACTAACACAAGGTGACTTTTACTGGTTCCACACACAAAGAGTGAGTCTCTGAATGCGCTGACCCTTAATGACCCCGCTGAGAAATACATTTCGGGGAAACAAGACTCGGTAGTCAGCTGACTTTTATTCATTCACATACAATGAGACACAGTAAGTCACATTCGCTGTACACCATAAAATGTGTTATTATTTCAAGCGTGACTTCATTTGGAGAGACATGATTTCTGATATGTGTGTATCGTAGAGTGATTTCAGATATGTTTTGAATTTCCAACTTGTCCAAGATTTCTTGCCATTAATAAAAGAAAAGCCCCAACACATGGCACATTTCTGAAATCCCACAGACTATCTATATCTGAAGGAAGAAATATTTAAATCATATTCTAAAGATGCATGGCTTTTTGTCAAGAATGACTGAAAATTATTTATGTAGCATACTTATTCATGACATTAATAAATCACAGTTCAATACCAGGATGTTTAAAAATCGTGTCCAAATTCATCAATACTGTATATTCTAATATTGTATGAACACATAATTACAAAGTAAAACTAACTAGATAATAAGGCAATGTTATATGTAATATTCTATATAATTTATTTTTTAATGCAATAGCAGCCATAGCAGGGTGTAGAAAATCTTTAACATTTTCCCATTTCATAAACAATATTCAAAAATTCAGTGTGAACAAATTAAGTAAAAAATCAAAACCCACCACTATAAGGTAAGTAAAGTTCTACGATTTATTACATCCAGTATCAGCGTAACAGGATAAAGACCCATTAACATCCGTCTGTAAAATGATATGAACACAGTGCTCACAGTGAGAATCTGTGCGTACTCAGAAGCAGGCCTGAGTGACATGCTAATACTCCTGCCTTCTTCCCCTGCTTCTTAAAAACACCATTTACAGCACAGAGGATCCATCAGTGCATCATTTCACTGTAGTTGTGGGCTGTTTCATGCATCCATTTATGCCTCCATTATATCCCTTCGCTTTTCCTCTGTCCACTTACTGTATTTCAAGAACCATACTGTCCCAAATGACCAATATAATTCATTTATAAACCTCTGGATTCATGATTTGAACCAAATGTATGGGGTGGGATGGGGTGGGGTGGGGGTGGGGGTGTTTGGGGGGTCAAACTTCCGGTTTGAGGCTGACCACACCCATTTAGATGAAGTCACGTGAATGAAGTCATGTTATTTCTATCAGTATCAAAAGTTTTGACTTTTACTTATCAGGCCAGAATATAAATGCTGCTAGGTTGAACTGTCCCAATTTACCGGATGTCCCAGTTTACCTGAATCCACTCTGTATTAAATCACGCAGATGATTTTATTTTATGTTTGTTGATTAAAGCTCGTCCACACGTCACACAGACCGGAAATCTGGGTGGGACGCGCGCAATGGATTCAGCCAATTACAACCTTGCTGACGTCAAGCCCAGATTGACAGCGAGATCTCACAATTAGCAATTGGGAACGCTAAGTTTTATTTGATAGACACAGAGGTCTAGCCAATCACAGGCTAGCATTTGCAAGTCTCTGTCCAATGGCAGCAGAGTGCTGCCTGCGGAGGGTGGAGACTGGGCCGTGGCGGCTTTTGGGCGGTCCAGACAGTTTTGTTTCTGAGTTTAGTTGGTAATGTGGCAGTGTGGAGCTAGGGAGGGGTGAACCGATGGTTGGTTTAGATGTGTATATACATACATGCATATATACTGTATATATGCATAATCCACTATTACAGTAACCTTCCTGCTGCGCTGAAAGGGGAGATATTCACAGGGACACATTGATGCGGGTTCATCGGGGAGGAAAGAGGAGCATGGACCCGTAAAGATGTTGGAATTAATCGCCAGAGAAGATTCATTCCTTTAAGATATTTATTTAATTTATTTTTCTATATTTTTGTACTTTATATTTTGTACCTACGTTTCGGCCGGGGTGCTGATATTCAGGGACTGTGAGGATGGATCAGGCGAATATCTTGAGGAAGTTCATTCAGGGGGTTCACGCCATGCGATCAGGGGAGCAGAGAGGAGAGGATAACTTCAGCTCGGACTTCATGGTGAGAAACACGGCAGCAGATCCTGCTACTACCCGCTGCTTCACCTCACTCAGCTCAGCTCCGACTTTCACTTTAATAACACTTCCCATTGTTCTGTCGCTACTTTGTATCCTCTAAGAGCACTGACACACACACACACACACACAGCCACAGCCACAGCCTCCCCCTAACTCCAGCTAGCAGGCTTCTGCGGCCTACCTCTCTCCTCCCTCACACACAGCCGTTTTAAAAGCAGTTTTCATTAAACTTAAACTCTGCACGTCTCTTTCACCTGCCGACTTTTTCCTCTGAGCCTCGGAGGCTGAATCTCGGTGTGAAAGACTGAAACACTGCTACAGCTAACGCTACATTAGTGTCCTGCTTGTGACGCCTCTCTCCCGACAACAAAGATGCTAATGTGTGTGAAGTGGCCCGGAGCCGGACAGCCTTCCCTTCAGCGGGGTTCCGGCATCCGGCCTCGGCGGAGGCGTGTAGCGCTGCGGGGCGCGCGCCCGCCTTAACGTGCCGTACATCATACACAGCCATTTTTAATATTTTAATTAAAAAATATATATGTAACATTGAAAAAGACAAAAAAAAAAAAAACATCTGTAACCATTTTTAAAACATTTTACAATTTAAAAAATTAAGTGCAAATTTTTACACATCTGCTGCTAGTCAGTTTATTAAATTAGGTTTGTAGCAATTATTAAACAAATTATACACAATATCACAATTTTAACACTAGATAGTCATATCACCAGCTCTAATTGGCATTTATTAAAACTTATTTTATTCTGCTAAGTTACATATTTGATACACCACCTTTTTATGACATTTGACATGAACATGAATAAGGAATGTGTGTAAATGTCTGCAGAAGTGTGTGAAGCAGGACACACTGTTGCTCCAGCACTTGGCATTCTCAAGGAACATTTGAAAAACAAAATGTACACAAATACTTTAAATTAAATAATGTCTGTTATGTACGGCTGCTTGAACATTTTTAAATTACACTCCTGGGCAAAAATTAAAATAAAATAAATAAAAAAACAGGCCAAGCCCAAAATGGTAAATATGAAGCTTTTAATGGTCTTAACAAATCATTGGTGAGAAAAGGAGCAGGAATGAAGCAGATGCACTCCTGAGAGCTCCTGTGCCTCCATTCACTGGTTTCCTTTTGCTGTTTGGGGAAA
>CM074953.1:23032153-23058757 GCA_037577455.1 Pangasius macronema | reverse complement strand
CTGACTTCCTTTATCTATTTGTTTCAGTCTTGCTCATGTCTGACCAGTGATCTATTGTTAAGACCATTAAAAACTAGCCATATAATATTTTGTTATTTTGGGCTTGTTCAAAATATGCCACGAGTGTATGCCATGAGCAGTAGGTTAAGGGCCAGCCTTGTCTCAGTGTTGTGAGATTGACTCTTGGATGTTTCACATCAGTTTCTGTTGGTGAACCTGTGCTGAGGGATNTGTTAAAAGTGGCTGGTTGGTGCTGAGAGTTGGATGCTGGGTGTTGGAGAGATCAGTATTATTATATTTGGCTACATCAACCTCATCTCTGTGTGTGGTTTTGGAAAGCCTTGAGGGATTAAAACAAGGTTAAATATGGAATCCAGGAGAGTGGTTTCTCTATTAGAAAGGGTTCAGGATCCATTTAGGAAGATGAGATAGATTTGGGTGTTGCAGGCTGACGTTAAGTACAACATAGCCTCAAACAAAATGAAGTCGAGAGGCTATCACACATGACTCGTGCATGTAGTGCATGTTCACAAGGTTTACACTCCCCATTGTTCACCTGTGTTTGATACAGCAGGTGTGCTTCCCATGTGCAAGCTAATATCAGTAATCAGGGTTGCCATGTTTCAGCAAATATGCAAAAACAATTCAGCACTGGAAAAGAGAGACACGTTGTTTTTTTTCTTTCCTCAGCCATTGTTTGGTGAGACCAGGTCACTGTGGTGCACACGCATTTCTGTCACACGCACATTATCCAGGCCATAATATATTACCCCTGTAATATACATTACAGTCGAAATAATTCTGTACGTCATAGACACACTGTTTGCACTTTTTTAGTTTTCATTCTGATTTATTTGCTGTAAAACAAAACTTGCCGGCCTGCAGAGCTTTTGTTAACTTGCCCAATCTGGCAACCCTTTTAACAGTTTTGTTTGCTGCTCCTCCCTCTGGCATGGGGCAGCGTGATTCTTGCCCTAGTGGTCCTCTGTTAGCGCTTGTTACAGTTCCCATTTTTGATGAGGTGCAATAATAGTTTGTCTTCTAATTAATGGACCACTCCTTACAGTAAAGAATGGAGAGATTTCAAAAAAAGAGAAGTGGAATTAAAGATACTGTTGAAACACCATAGACTGAGCTTTGAGAACCGAAAAAAGATGTGCACGTTTTTATTTAGTTTTTTTTTTTTTTTTTTTCTTTTTTAACGTTCATATATCCTACGCTGCTTGAGACCACAGGAAGCGTTTGTGTAGGCGCAGACTGATATCTGCTAACCGCAGCGGCACACAGCGCTGAGGTGTGACACATGTAAGTGCTTCCTTGCTGTCTGGAATCGCTGTGGACTGTGCGAGAACTCGGTGAGGAGATTGCAGTGCAAGGTGGCTGTCTGAAAAACGCCGCGTCATGCATCGCTTTGTGACTTTGTCGAAGGCCTCAGCATGTGTGCACACTTACACGAGAAGGTATCCAGGTGTTCTTCACCTTTCACAGCTGGGGGTTACCAGTCGCGTTCGTTTCTAGCACGTTCCACATTGATCAGTTTGCAATAACCTGCTCCTCAGTTTACTCGGAGCTCAGAGATCTGTGCTAATGATGTTGTGAGATGTTGTGAAGGTGTATAGCTGAAATGCGTGTGCTTGGTGGCGGTGTGTGCCTCAGAGCTGGAGCCAGGCTTTTCACACACCGATTGGCTCTGTTGCAGTCTGTTTCGAGTGATCGGTTTAATCCGCACAAATACTTCTGCGCAACAGTCGACAACCCCTACATATCTAAACATCTTTTTTGCTATTTATTTTTTATTTACCGGTCTTGTGAGTAGTTAGGAGGCTGTGATGAGTGTGTGTCTGGAGCGGTGTCATGAATGAAAGTCTATGTGCTGCCTGTTTTATAATAAAGTTAGCATGTAGAAACAGAGCCTGATGATGACTTTCCCCAAGCTCAGGGTGAAAACATGTTGCTGAAATTCTGACCTAACACAACTTCCTGTTGGCTTCTGTTGAACAAACCAAAGTTTTTTTTTTTTTTTTTTTTTTTTACACTGGGTTTGAAACAAGCCATTACTTCACAGAATTTCTCAGTAATACTGAAGTAAGTGGTTGGATATTTTGTAATAGTAGATAATCTACAGTGATATTGAAGTGCAGGACTAACGTTAAATGCTTGTGCCTTGTTACAGACTGATCTGAATCTGCCTCAGAGCAGCGGCGTTTACGGTTTACCGAGCAGCATGTGTCTGGAGTGAGCATTAGCTTGAGTGGTCAGGATGAGCCTCCGTGTGAAGGAACACGTACTTAATTATTTATTTAGTTCGTAGTTTGTCAGAGCCTCCTCAACCCACCCTGTGTGCCAGCTCCTCCCAGTTTCCTCCCCACAAGTCAGCAGCGTGTTCCTGTTACACTGCGCAGTAGAGGTGGGTGATGTTACAAATATGTCCTGTCACGATAGCTGAAGACATACACAATATATATATATCATGATATATAAGTTATAAGTAATATAAGTAAAAAAAACCTTGATACACAAAAAAAGTGAAATTCTGTAAAATAAAAATAAATACAAAATTAAGGTTTCAGGAAATGCAGAATGTTAATATCAAACAGCTGCTTTGAATCAGTTCATAATTATTAAAAACCATGAAATGTTTTAAAACGATCTCCTGATTATCTCAGAGGCGTGCGTCATGACAGTTCACCATGATGTTGGTGTTATCAGTGTGTCTCCGGCTCTGCTGCGCAGTGCACTTTAGCGGCTTGTTGGAAAAGTCCAGGACTTGTATTCATGGTGCCTCTCGGAGGGGAAGAGACCAGATTTGACCTTCCTCTTACACACATACACACACACAGTTAAAAGCAGTTCATCAAGCTATCATGCTGTAAACAGTGTTGCTTCATTAATACTGAACTACTCGGTGGGCTGAACTGTTCACCGTCTTAATGGTTGACTTTAGAAGTATAAGTCCGTGTTGGCTTATTTATTGATTTATTTCATAAAAAAAACATTGGCTAGGTTGTCGTCATATCCATGAGACTTGCACACGATTTATTTTAGTACCAACTTTAAGATACTGTACAATAGCTATAAAAAGCACGTCATGTGTGGGTCATTAGAGAAATGGTTAACAGGGGGATGTGTATTAGGGTAGGCTGCTGAGGGGAATGACTTTAATCATCAGTAATATCAATCATCACTGACTCATCACTCTGTTTGTTAGAAGACTGTATTATTAGTAACACCTATTGTTTTACGGGTAGAGACGGTTTATATTTCAGGGGTAGGTTTGGGACCGCAGGGCTGCTGTTAGCTGGGGTACAGCCCCTTCACCACCACTGAGGTGTGGGAGATCCAGCAGCACAGCATAAACCCATCTGACTGCAGTGCTGGAGCTGCTGAAAGTTCAGTACAGTACGCAAGGTCCGGTGAAACACAACATTTCACCCAAAAGGTCTTCGTCATGTATTTGAAATGTTGGGATGGTGACATGATGGCATACAGGACATCTACCATTATTACTGAAGCACACTGCAGTCACCTCCTGGATTCTACTTCAGAAGCAATCTGAAATATTTAAGCTCGATCAGACGAGCAACTGTAGTGAATATCAGAGCGGCTGTGATTCGGCTGTAGTCGCAAGTCAGCAGGTAGTCAGTCGGAGGTAATCACAGCCGGTCTGATATTCAGTACAGCAGCATGGTTGCGAGTGCTTTTATGCAACAGTTGTGTAAAGGAGAAACGATCAATATGTCCAAATATCTTGTTTATTTTTGCTCCATTGATGAAAATTAGTTCCCAGAGAAGCCGCAGCCGGACAGAGCGTTGCGCGTTGCCATGGTAACATACTTTTGATTCTGTGAGAATTATCCGTGAGCTGAAGGAGGCAGTGGCTGAGAGGCCGACTGTGTGCCGGGCCAAAATAGAAAAGGAAATAAGCATGTTATAGCATCACTTAACCAAAAGTAGAGAGCGGTTTCATTCAGGAAGGAACGTGAAAAAAAGAGAGAGAGAGAAGTGATTGCGTCGAAGGTAATAAATGGAAATGTGTTTTTAATATGTACTTAATAAACAGCGAGGTAACGGTGTGATCCTATGCTGTGGCTCACTGTGAAACCGTGACCCCTGAACACTCGTGCTGTACAAGCATGCTGGGTTTTACCGTAGGTACCGTTAGCACATGGCTAGCCGGTTAGCCTAACATGCAGCTTCTGTGGTTAAATCTCGACTCTACTCACCGGATCTAATATTTTGAGTAGCTATTCAGTCAGGGTCAAGCAAGGTCATGCTGTGCTGGAATAGGAAACGCTGTCTTAACACACACTGTTTCGTGTGTGATCCAGGCTAAACAGTGCCTAAACAAGTCTAAAAACGTTAGATTTGCCTTAAAGAAAATTGATTAAAAAAAAAAGATAATCACAAATAGGCTGTGAAAACGAATTTCCCTTATTCGTGTGTCATCCCACCCTGTTTCATGCTTCAGGATGCTCAGTCTAAAAGGTATTTCTGGCTGTAATTGTACTGTCAGCTACCGCTTTCTTACAGCTCCTGAAATAACCACCGGGCCAAATTGCTAAAGCGAGATTAGGAAGGTACGCCAGAGTGTTTCCACCCTGTGTGGAAAAGCAGCGACAGGAGAGCAGGACAGATGAAAGGGCTTTAGGGTTACAACGAAAAGCGCAGTGTAAATGAAACGTGGAGCTCGGATGCGCCTGCATCCGTAATGTTTGAAAAACGTCTGGATACCTTTTCTTGGAATTTTTTTTATTGGAAAATTCTTCGGATTTGCAGATCGACGCTGCCAGTAACGGCAACGCTCATCCTCGCCTTTCCCCAGCCTTATAGGGCAAGCAGCAGACGTGAGCAGCTGGGTGGAGTTCATTCCCAGGCCAGGAAATGTAAACAGCAGCCTGAAAGAAACCCAAACCAGTGTAAACGTGCGTACTAATCACTCACACGTGAGAGGCACGCGGCGGGGATGAGCGTTTGGACTCGTCGTCACAGATGTGATCAATAAACAATAGCTGTTATTAATATTAGCGATGATGACTTGATGCAGATTTTTTTATGTGTCCAATAGCTGATTTACCTTAAAAAAATAGATAAATTGCATAATAAAACATCATACATAATCTCAGACTTTCATTTTGTTATGTCTCGGTTATTTTTCACTTGTAGAAAGGGGTAGAAATGTGACGTCCCGCGACGTCCAGCCATTAGTGCGAGTCTGAGCACTGTCTGAAGCTGCTCTGAATCCCGTCACGTGTTTATTTTGCCATATTTGCCCTAATTTCAAAACTGTTTTGCATTTCTAGTTCTTTCATAATACGCTAAAGAATGCTGTCCAAAGTTCTTAATTTTGTGAACTATCGTCTAGCCCGAACATCGTTTTGCTCTCTTATATCGAACAAACGATTCGGTGATAAATAACGACATCACGCAGCACCGTGACAAACATCTGGAAGGTTTCGTGCCGTTTATGTTTCCTTCAGTGATGTTTAACGTCCCAGTACAGTCTGCCTCATATCATGATGCTTCCACCTCTGTACTTCACTGTGTGTGTGTGTGTGTGTGTGTGTGTGTGTGTGTGTGTGGAGCATAGTGTTTATAGCGAAACAGAACATTGCTGTTAAAAGTGCTTGGTCAGTCAGCAGTGTGAGACTGTAGTGAAAACTCAGAAGCAGTCTGTTGCTGCTGAAGGACTTTTGTCCAGAATGTTCTGTTTTACAGGAAGCGTCGTGCATTATCCTGACCTGTCCCCGCCTCTACACACCCCTGTTAAATCGCAGGCTTTGTTGTGATGAAACCGCTGAACCCTGTGAAATGACTCGCAGGCTGGGTACAGGAGTTCCCCTCGCACATTCGAAGCATTTCTGCAAGGAAGAGTGGAATAAAATTGCCAGGTTTTCTTCGTGCCTTATGGAGATGAATATACCCTGCCTTTAGCTCTGTGAAAGTGTGTGGTGATGCACAAAGATCCTCATTCGTTCATTCGTTCATTCATTGCTTTATCCTGGTCAGCGTCACGGTGGATCTGGAGCCGGTCGCAGGAGCTCTGAGCATGACGTGGGAATACAGCTTGGGTGGGACGCCAGTCCGTCACAGAACAGCAGGTCCACGTGTGTTTGTTTATGGGTTTGAGGTGATGTGAGGGGTGATGTACAGCCTGATGACCACGTAGAATTTCCATGGAAACTGTACGCTCCTGAACCCCTGTACCACTGGCCAATCAGAGAGCAGTGTGTGTTCCGCCTACAAACCAGCCACTTCCTGAATAAGTCAGGATGAAGGGATAAATCAGTAGCCCAGGACAAGCAGGTTTCAGTGCTGGCACTGTAGTAAGATTTCTACTAACCGGATTGACTTGTCTTTTTCTGAATGAGGAACACGCAGGACACGCTGACAGCAGCTGGGTTTCTGGGTAAAACATGGAACTGGGCGGCAGACTGGAGCTTCGCTTTACCCAGTGGGATAGCAGGTGAAGTTATGATGGACCACTCCTGCAGATGCTTGCTCTTTTATCTATAACAGGAAAGAAGGTCAGGCCTCCTTCAGTGCCGCAGTTTAAACAGTGTTTAGTCTTGGTCAAACCCCAAAAAGTGTATTTTGCCTCAGTTGCCGTTAAACCGTGAAGGAATCGCCAGCAGCTTAACTGCAGAAAGACCCTGACCGAGTACTACCTGCAGCTTTCCGTTCGCTTTACTGTCACGTGTCACAGCGTAGAGGTTTATACAGGAACAGTGAGCTCACTACAGTTAAGATCTAGTGCATGTGACATGTGTGCAGAGACAGTATACATAAGGTGTGTCTTCACGTAAACGAGTATTGCACAAGCCGAGACTGCACGCCGAATGAATATTGCGGTCGAGTAATCCGATTAAGAAAAACGTGCAGTGTAGTAGGCGGAACTGCGTTCTCCCTGCCCGTGATTCATCAGTGATTCGTTGTGATTAATCGTTTAATCGTCCAGAGCCGATAGCCTAAAAAAAAGACAGGAAAACAAGCATTTCCTCCCTTTCCTGTTCAAGCAGCGTAGAGGAGGGTGTAATAATTCTACCAGCTGTGCAGTCGACTCAGCCGGGTGGTGGGTTTTTAGGTGATGAGCAGTTTAGGAAAGAAAAAAAAAACAACTTAAGAGCATGTTACAAATGGGTTGTGTAATGTCCACACAGCTGACGTGTTCACTGCTGATCCTCTTCTACGCACCGTGTCTGAGCTCTGAGAACTGCAGGAGTTATTTTAGACCAACTTTTTTTGCTACGATCACTAATAAATATAATAAACCAATGTTGTTTTATTTCACATTAATGCACTCAAAGCGTTCTTCATGTACCTTGACAGAAAGCGAGGGAGCTCCATGAGCACATGGGAAGAGGGGGAAGTGGGGGGGGCGGGGCTTCCAGGCTTCCGCTGTCAGTTCAGCGCACACGTGCGAATCATTCCAGGTTCAGACGTCGATCGGCTCGTCTGCCGTGTCGACTGGAGAGGAAAAGAGCGCTCTCCTGGCATAGTTCTGAGTGATAAACTCGTACTAGCCTGTGCCGAGGTTAAACTGTGGAGCTGCTACGCAAAATGCATCAAGGGTGGTGGGTCTGCTAATCTAATCAGAATACACTAGGGCTGCACAGTATAGCAAAATTATTGAAATATCGCAAATGTAAATATCGCAATATGCATACCACAGAGGCTTGAGAGAGCTGAATGATTTTACTTCAAAAAGTTAGGGAAAAGTCAAAGGCATGGCAGTGTAATATGCTGTAGGGACATTAATTAAATCACCGTATAGCACAAGCCTGGAGGGCAAGTGATGATGCAGAGGCATGAGGCTGGTGGTGAACAGTGCAAAAAGATGCACAAGTAGTATTGAAAGTAAAACAGTGAAAATGCACAGAAGGTAAAGAAGTAGAGAGAGAAAGAGGATGGTGTATGTGGCTTGAGCAGTGTGTTACAGCAGTGTAGGATCCTTCTGGCCTCAGGGCGGAAGCTGAGAGGTGTGCACTGTGATGCTCCCGAGGCGTTTACCGGAGGCCAGCGGGATTATGCACGGGATTAGTATATAATCTGGATATAATCTGGAGTTGTGGAAGCTCAGTGCCGACGATTGGGATGCGGTTCTCGCTGTCCTGTGAAGGAGTTTTGGGTCGTATGTGCTCAAGTTGCTAAACCACACAGATTTACAGTCAGGTCCATATGCAAACTGTTGTAATTCCTACACCGTTCACCTGATTTGGATGTAAATACCCTCAAATTAAAGCTGACAGTCTGCAGTTAAAGCACATCTTGTTTGTTTCATTCGAAATCCATTGTGGTGGTGTATAGAGCCAAAAATGTTAGAATTATGTCGATGTCCCAATATTTATGGACCTGAATGTACACCCAGTCAGGAAACGTTCTACTGTGCATGTGTAAAGGTTGACTGCAGATGCAGTGTTTATCCCAAAGTTCCTACGTCTCCTCAGATGGAGCAGATGTTGCAGTGCTTGTTTGAGGATGATGCTGGTGATTATGGACCAAGTGAGCGAGTCTGACAGCTGAACACTCATGAGTCTGAAGCTGCTGCTGGTTTCTGCAGGTGAACCGTTGATGTGGACAGGAGTGTGAGCCCCTCAGTGTTTCCTGACGTCCACAGTTTAGCTCTTCAGTTGCACTAACATTGGCGTGGCACCCGGTGGAAGGGTCGAGAAGCTCCCTCCTCTACTGTGGTGTCGTCTGCGAAGTTGACGCTCTTGTTGCTGCTGTATCTCAGCTACACAGTTGAGGGAGAACAGACTGTACAGCGGGGAGCTGCAGCCCCGGGGCCTTCTCCTACTAACTGCCAGTGTGGATGATGTACTGTAGAAAGTCCTTTCATTATGGGGTTTGTTAGACATCTGTGGGCCATGAGTTATCGATTAAAAAGCAGTCTGGTATGGTAGCTCCTTGGTAAGTCTCTGTGAAACAGAACACACCGCATTCATTCCGGTTGCATTGTGAATTGATGAAGTTCATCCAGTTTGTTTGTTTTTTTTCTTTAGAGACTGGGCATTAGCTGACAGAGCGCTAGACAGAGAGCCGGGTATGACGCAGTTGCAGTCTCACCAGTGTGCCGCTCCGCCTCCCCCTTTCCTCCAGGAGGCCCGGTGTTCTCTCAGGGTTTTTTTTGTTTGCTGAAGTACAGAGGATATCCCGTGCTATTCCCGGAGGTCTAGGCAGCTAGGAAAGGACTGATGATCATACACCATAGAAGGAGGAGTTTTGGGGGAAAACTACAGCGTAACATATCGAACAACAATGTAACGTACAAATAAACAAAACGTGTGAGCAGCATGTTGCTGTAGGACGGTACAGATGACACCGAGTGTAACCTGTGCTGCTTTAATCGACGCTCCAGTGAAACCTGACCCAGGGTCTTACACACACTAAACTCAACTCACTGGGCTAATAAGCTTCGTATACTGTGGGAGCGGATGTTTATGATGATCAGATGGTCCTGTACAAACAACTTGCTAAACATTTGTAATTCATTGTAGTGAGAATTTCTCTACGGATATGTATTTTGTGTAGTTCTGGGCTTGTCCATGTTAAACATGTTTGAGTAAGTCTTACTCAGCACTCCAGAAAAGCATGACAAATATGCAGCTATGACAAAAAGCATGCTTCCTGTCAGAAACGTCAAATGAAATGAAGCTAGCTTTAACGTGGACCGAACCTTCAGCTCTACATTCAGAGAAAACAGAATATTTTTTTTTATTTATGCCAGTAAAGCTTGTTTTGGTCGGGATGCGCTGATGAACCTTGCTTTTGTCTAGCCTTTGGTCAGAATCAAAGCTAATGCATTTTAAGACCATGTTTTGTTAGCTTTTCCCTTGAAACTGATTAGCACTGATCTGTAATACTATTATAAGTAACAGCTCATTTGATACAGACTGTAAAATTAGCGCCGTCTTTTTCCGCTGACTCATTTCAGCGTTTTTTTAACATTCTGAGTGACAGAAACTGAAAATACTCTGCACAAAAAAAAAAAAAGGCGCAGACGTAACTGGGATGGATCCACGCTGATGGATCACATGACGGTGTAGCGTCCCAGATTAGAAAAGGCCTTTACTGATCACTATACTGCAGACTGCTGCAGGAATATCTTGTTCTATACAGTGCGCATTAATGCAGCATACACACGGTATAGACCGCGTACAGGGTTGAATGCCTCATGAATCCCACTTCCTGTGTTTCGCTCTAAAAAAAAAAAAAAAAATCCCCCTGCTGAGAAAATGAGTGCACACATTCAGCCCTTCTTTCATACGATCAGAGCTCAACCACCACCACCCTACTTTCTCTCGGACCAGGGCTCAGCCGCTGTGTGTGTGTGTGTGTGTGTGTGTGTGTGTGTGTGTGTGTGTGTGTGTGTGTGTGTTTGCATTGTTTTCTAGTTTTGTTTTTTTTTTCTTCAGTCTTGTTACTCACTGGTTTCTTTTTTTTAATTTGCTTTTTGTGTCTGTGTCTGTGTGTGTCTGTGTGTGTCTGTGTGTGTCTGTGTGTGTGTGTGTGTGTGTGTGTGTGTGTGTGTGTGTGATATTTTCGCTGCCAAAACCTAAAATTAGAGGCTATATTTAATTTTTTTAATTGAATTTTTGATTGATAAAAATAGTAACTTGGCAGTAACTGTGGGATTAAGCACAGTTTAGATAAAGAGGTTGAACGAACGAGTCATTTAAATCCACGGTTTTCACAATTCGTGTGTTCGTTTAAAACAACATCTAATTTTTTTATTTCTAATTTCTGACTGGTTATTGGTGTTGAACAGGGAGCGGTGATTAGCGTGGTCCTGCAGGAGAGAGTCAGCGGAGTTGGGAAAGATGTGAAATGTTTTTCTCCTGATGATAACATCGTCTCAGTTCAGCCCTCATGAGACATGTTGAAACAGGAGGATATTTTAAACTACAGTTTAAACGCGCTCGTGTCTCCCAACATTTTTGCGCAGCACAAACCCCACTGCTGTCTAATTTCAGCTGACAAACCTGTCACGAAGCCTACGAGTCGAGCGCTGCTTTTAGTCCCCATGACGCGTTTGCTCAGAAAGAAGGGTTGGCTTGTGTGATACTAATGTTTCCCACATCGCCATTTTCCAGTGTAAAATATTGCTATATTGCCTGAAAAACGAGCATTTCTACCAGTTGAGCTTTAAGGAGAGCAGGGCAGAGTGTAATAATGTTATCAGTCAGGAACTGCAGCAGTCACAGAGTCTCAGCTGGATGGTGGATTTCTAAGCCATTCTGCAGTAATACACAGTAAACAGTATAAAAATCCCAGAACGTCACAATTCTATAAAATCCTCTTAGAAATATTTACTCACTTTCTAATGATCGTCACTATTAATGTTATTTGCAGTGGTGGATTTCACACTACATCGTAGGACTTTTTCATCTTTTTGAGTCGAAATCTTCATCCAGTTTTTTTCTCTTTCAGACAAAAACCTGAAAGAGTCGTTGTGACCGTTTTCAGCAGAAATGTTTCAGTGGCACCCTGAATAAATATAATAATCTGTTATTGTATTGTTTAATATATGTGAAATATATACGTGTCTAATGTTAGCTAAGCTGATCATACACTGATGGGTTTAATTTCACATTAAGGAACTCGAAATATTCTCCATTCACCGTGACACAAAGGGAGAGTGCGTGAGATTAGGGGAAGGGGCGGAGCTTCCAGGAAGTGCCCGTTACTATCTGAACACACCTGCGCAGATCATTAGAGATTAATGGCAGTGAGTCCGTCTCTCTTGCGGCGTTTTTGAATGACTTGTGCTTAGAGTTTTCAGTGTTTTTTGCAGAGCGCTTAAGCAAACGGTGTGAAAGTTTGCAGGTCTTGTAGTATGATGTGACATAATCTGCGATAAACGTCACTGGATAGTGTGACTGTAATATGGTGTAGGGACGATAATATCGTTGTGTAGCACAATCCTACTGACCAGTTAGAAGAACATGCAGACACATGCCTCTGGATCCCGTGGGTGTGTGTGTGTGTGTGGGTGTGGGTGTGTGTGTGTGTTTTAACATGTTCACACATGTGAACATGTCTAATTCTGTATGTGTAGACAGTAGAGCCTGCCATTTTTAGCCAGGTGATTTCTGCATTCAAGCAAATAGCGCACACACACACACACACACACACACACACACCGCTGTCACACACACCACCCTCACATTCTGCCACCTCCATCTGTGGATACTGAATGACCTTAAGTACGAGTAATCTCATTTTCCTGACAGGTAACACAGCCGCGTCCTTCTGTGCCACATAAATGGTTCCTTTTCCCTCTGTTGTGGTGTTTGTTACTTTTTTTTCCCCCATCTCACTTTTGTGGTGTTTATTATGTTGATGTGTACGACATTTGATTTTTGACTTGAGCGTGAGAGTGAACTCTGAAAGAGGAAGTAAAGGACTCTGGGTGGGGCATCAAACGTGACCTGTAAAAAGCAGCACACTGTGCGTGTTTAAGCCAGGGCCTGCTGGTCAGGTAGATGGTGCTGTGGAAGATAGAGGTGTAGCGGAGCAGTCCGGCTAACACAGCAAGCAGAACGGCGGAGGGCAGCGATATATTGAGGGCGGTCACTCAACCGCGTTAGGCAGTAGGCCACAGGGACTCAGCCGAAGTGCTGAAGGAGACCCCATTTGGCACAGATACCCCTGTAAATGAGTGCTGAGTCCAGCTAGCGTTACAAGCTCGTTGGGAATGAGCGTGATATGGTATAATTGTGGGTGTGTGCTTTGTCCCTAGAGGTAGCAGAGCTGAAGATGTTGAGGTTCTCTTTGGGAGTGACGAGGTTGGACAGGATTAGGAACGAGTACATNAAGATAGGGATAGGTGGAGAGTGATGATTCGCTGTGGCGACCCCTGAAGGGAAAAGCCGGAAGAAGAAGAAGAAGTGCTTTGTCCCTAACCTGTCTGCAACGTCTGTTCTGCGTGTTGGGTATCTTACAGGATGCTAACATATTGCTGGTGATGTTTATGCACAGCTTAACAGCAGAGGCTTGGAGAGAATTGGCTTGGCTGCTGAGATGATATCAGTATAGATAGATCACTTTATTCATTCCAGTGGGAAATTCACAAATTTCACAAATTCACAGTATTGGCTGATTTTAAAGAAAGGGAAAAAAAAGGGAATCGGTGAAGTTACAACCCTGAAGCTGATAGTTTTTTATATACAACCACATATCCTAAAGTGTTTTCTTCCTCGTATACCACAGCAAGTGGCCAGCATTACATTATGAAAGAATGAAAGAAAAGCACATACTTTTTAATCAGTTTATAGAGTCATTCAGTGATGCGAACCTTCTGTAGACCAGGTAATTCCTGGTCTCGGCGTATTATGGAAGCTATAAACAGCTGTTCCCTCACCAGCTTTTCTTTTCTTTCGCTTGAAGTTAATAAGATGGAAAAAATGCTCTGTCCTGAAGGCTCTCCTCTGGCAGAACCGAAACTCCTAAATGTTCCACAAGCATCTGTTAACCGAAAGCATTTTGTTTATTCGATAGCAGCATTGTGTTGGAGTGTGTTATTGACTTTAGGTTTAGACAGTAGCGATGTCTGATGTATAGAGGATTGATCCCTGAGCCCAGCCTGTGTGTGTGTGTGTTAACGTTGTCTGTCTTTGGGAGGAGTGTGAAGCCGAGACGACTGGAGGAAAACCCGCTGATGTAGGGAGCAGGGAGCCGGTGTGATTCAGCCGTGTCGTGTCGGTTATTGTTCAGCCCCAGTGCTGACAGCCATTTCTGCCCTAGCACACGTGCACAGCCACCACCACAATTTCCTCTGTCACGTGGGCAATCTGAAGGGGGGGAAGAGACAAAGAACTCACTCGCCATTAGGGGTGGGAATCTCTCACCACCTCGAGATTCAATTCTGTTTCTTTTCCTGGTACCACAATGCAATTACAGAACAATTCTTGTTGCATCTTGGTGCATGCTTTTTTTTTTTTTTATTCCAGTTTTATCCACCATCAGAAGTACTAGGCTTAATGCTGGGCTGGTTAATCATTTCCAGCAGGCCTTATTAGTGTCACGGTTATTTATGCAGCATTATATCCGAGTGCTGTTGAGCTTCTAGTGCACTGGACTGTTCTGTAACGCTGTGATACTGCTCTCTGAACGCTGCTCTAACTGGAGGAATCAGTCCTCTCTGAAGCAAGCTAGAGATGGCCGATGTTTATGTATATAGTCTGACCATGAAATGTCAAGCTTCTCTAAATATCAGTGCCATTACTGATGGTAAAATCACACGTAATAAATACACGAGTTTGAAAGAATGATGCGTATGAGCGCGTGTCAGTACAGTGGAGAGAGACTCTTGCTTTATTTCCTCCTCCATTGTGCAAGAGCGTTTGCATAACTGAGGAAGAGGGCTCTGTAACAGCACATCCTTTTTAAGTCACTGATCGAGAGTGAGAGTGGGCACAGGAGACCGACACCGAGCGTGCTTGCCTGAAGTGATCTGTTCACTTGAATAAAGCAAACCACGTTTAACTCATACCCTCATTCACCCTGTTTTTTTTTTTTTTTGTGGAATCTGCTGCATTTGTTTGTAGATGCTTCATGTGCATCGTGCAGCATTAGTGGAATGGCCTGCATTTGTTTGTGGACTTCGGAGACATTTCTCACGTCGACTCTTTTCTTTTTCTTTTCTTTTTTTTTTTTGAAGCTCTAACCAATAACAGAGCGAGACAACTTTTGGCTAACGCCCACATTTCTCCAACCAATCCCAGCAGATATCCACTCAACCAAGCGCATGTTTGAGAAGTGTATGGTTGATGTCTGGGGGAAAAAAAGCTTCACAAAACTTTTCATACTCGCTAAAAGAAAATGTTTTATCGCCTAAAAAGGGACGCATGTACACAGGCCGTGGAAGAACTGAGACATTTGGAGCTTCCATCTCTGAGTAAAGATCATCTCTGTGCAGTTAAACTCACTCTGCTCATGATTCCTGCCTGTTTGCAGCGGGTATTCCCGCAACTCGAGGCATCTGCAGTACATTGTAGAGTGCTCTTTTATTGGTCCTGCTCTTTTTAAATCATTACAGGTAGGTGGCTGTATGCCTAGATCTTAATTATGCTAAATTATGCATTTATTATTTAATTATGCATTTATAATATTATACAGTGTAGTTTGTCCTGCGATGAGAAGCTCCACTGCAGCCACAAATGCACAAATGCCTGCCTACTTTTTTTTTTTCCCCTTTATCTACTTTTAAAAAGGTCAAATGTGTGTGATGTAGTCCAGCCTTCTCTGCCCGGCTTAATACTAGATTAGATGAAATTAGAGTCAGTGAGCCTCTCACAGTTATCAATGTTCTGTGCCTAATGTCGACTCAGACTACTCCACTAATGCCTGGCCATCACAGATTCTGTGCTGATAGTGAAACATGGTTAGAATTCTGTAAAAGTGTTGTATAACCATGACATTAGTTTAAAAACAAAAAACAAAAAACCTAACACAAAGTGTGCACTGTTCAGTAGGAGAGCAGTTGAGGAAGTATCACTTTGGGCCTAAACTGTGCTATTAAATGAAAAGTCCAGCATTTAAATTCCATAACTATTGGAAAATCTGAAATCTTGTGGTGCATTTTTTTAAAAAATTTTCTTCATGTTACTCACAGCAGTAGGTCTGGATATACCGTATGTTGACCATGTTGTGGAGAGTGACTGTGCTGATGAAAATTTCATTTGTGTGAGACCAGAATAGCTGTAACTGCATTACTGTAGGCCTGAGAGCACGCTGTTCTCCGTAGAGTTCGCTCCTAACCCTGAATGCACTCTCTTTCTGCACCGAAACGGACCGAAATAATCACATCTAAGCTGTGATTAACACAGTTCTTTAAACTGCTGAGTGGACTGGTGACCCTGTGGGAGGAGTTAAAGCTTCCAAGCTTTTAGATGTTAAATACGTTATATTGTTGCATAGAGCTGTTGTATGTTTTGAACGGTCTCCAGAGTCTTATAAAGCTTTGTATATAAAAGCTTGGCCGGACCACTCTGTTTCTCTAACTTTCTCAAAAGGAGAAGGCAGAGCATTCACACAAACCCTCATAACCCAGACGCCCACGCCATTTTCTCACAGGCTGAGAGGAAGCATGTAAAAAGGTCAGGAGATTTGAAGAGTGACTGTAAGACTGAGAGTGACACCACTAGCTAGTGGCCAGGTCCAGTTAAGGGAAGACCCCAGAGTGTTGTGTTTTCTGCTGGTGTAACAGTGTAGTTCTCATGGTACATGCTCCAGTACATCCATCACCCCAAAGAGGGCCTGATCTCAGAATCCCGTTGTCTTGTGAAAATAAATGCAGGAATGGTCCATCACGTGACATTCCTCACCGGTTGTTGTTTCCTCTCACATTCTCGTTGGCTGATGCTCATCACTATTTATGTGCTCAGAATACAATGACCATGCCGGGAAATGACGTGGTGTCTGTGACTGCTTTCCGAAAGAGTCCAGCACTGGGTTACTCACACTTAATGAGCAGTTGAGCATGTAATGATCTGCAAGTCTCTGGAACTGTACAGGAGAAGATCCAAAAGACATTCCCTCAAGTGGCGTTTTGATGGTGGAGAATGGTTGAGAATACGTCACTCCAAAAAAAAATAAATAAATAAAATCCCCTATAGCTCCCCCGACTGGGTTACGATCTGGTGATGGTGAAGGCCACAGCATATGATTTACATTGTTTTCTACAGTGAGCTGTTATTGTCCTGTGGATGGAGACAGAAGCACCTTTGTTTAATGTAGTTGCACTTCTTACTTAGGTACCATGTGAGTGAACCAGGTCATACGGATGGAGCTTGGGGGAAAGGGAACAAAGCGCAGCCCCTCAGTTGATCAGTCACACAGGCGTCCTGATGTGTGTTCTTTAAACGTTGGGCTTCTGCTTAGAAGGTCATGAGTTCAATCCCCGGCACCGCCAAGCTGCCACTGCTGGACTCTTGAGCAAGGCCCTTAACCCTCAGCTGCTCAGTTATATAAAAGAGATAAATGTAAGTCGCTCTGGATAAGGGCGTCTGCTAAATGCTGTAAATGTAAATGCTCAGAAAAGTGTCAGCCCCATGCACATCAGCACAAATGACATTGGTTTTAATATCCTTTGAATTTTGAGTATTTGAATTTTGTGTTGTGTATTAAGTATATAGTATTGTGTGTGTGTGTGTGTGTGTGCTATAAACACAGTCTGTGGACATTGATTTTGTTCTCTCTTTCTCTGCCCACAGAGATTACGCCGATTATCGACCAAATACAAGACGGAAAAAATCTATCCCACTAATATTGGCGAGAGAGAAGAAAATGTGAAAAAGAACAGATATAAAGACATACTGCCATGTAAGTACTGCACAGCGTGTCGTGGGGCTACTGTGGTGTAACGCACTATGGTATATTGCCCCGGTGAATCATGTTAATGATGCTGTCACTAACTTGGTGTTTCTCATGTGAACGTGACATGAGCCACATTAGCTGCTGTTGAGCTAGGGTCAGCTTCCCCCTGTCTATTACTTAATGCGTGTAAGCTGTTTTCACCTGCGTCGCCCTATAACTTTGACTTTTCAAAACTTTCATAACAGTCATTACAATATTTACATTTGGGATATTTTGGGAAATTTTTCCGCGTCACCGGGAACTCCAGACACTTTGGGCCTGGCCTGTGAGAGGGTAAATTTGACCACAGGGGGGATCCCTGATAACGTTATCACAACCATCTGAAATGGCAGAGGATCATTTACGAGATCTTTATATGATTGCAGATGGCACGTTTGAGGAGGGAAGTGCTGCATAGTGCTTCGTTGCCTTCCTGTGTTCAGTTCCTGTGATTTTTATTGTTCCTACAGGAACTGCTGCACAAGGGCAAAGCCTTCTCTACCATTAACGTATACCTGGCTGCCATTTTGGCTTGACGTATAGGTTTTGAGAACATACCACTGGACCCACACCCATTACGTCAGTTCATGAAAGTGGCACATCCACTCTGCCCTGTGTCTAAGCCTTCGAATGTTTTCGATATGATGCAAAGATGTTATCATGACCACCATCCAAAGCGCTAGCTCAAGTAGATCTCAAGGTGCATTGGGTGAAACAGCTCTGTTCTTGGCAGTAAAGGGTGCAGTGCGGTGTCATGATGTGTGTCTGTATATGTTTACTACTCTGAATATTTGTATCTGTTTCTGTATTCAGATTTTGTCAGTGTGGCGTATACCACACCGGAAACAGAGTCCCCTCCAAAAGTATTGGAACAACGAGCCTTGTTTTTGGTATTTTGGGTTTGAGATCAAAAGATGAATATGAGACGATAGATCAGAATTTCAAAATATTTCCTGATATTTGCATCCAGAACATGTGACTGACAGGTGTTTCTTGTTGCCCAGCTGTTTCCTGTTATATTGTTTAAGCAGTCAACAGCTCTGAATGTCTACTCTTGGTTTGAGCCCTGGGTTTCACCTGCGAAGACTGCATTTGTTGTTAAAAAAGGATAAACCAACATGAAGACCAGAGAGCTGTCTGTGGGAGAAAAGCAAGACATTCTGAAGCTGAGGAAAGAGGGAATATCTATCAGAACCATTTCCCAAGCATTGGGCGTAGCCAATACAATAATTCGGAGTGCCCAAGGATCTGCTCATGATCCAAAACATACAAGCTCATTGGTCAAGCACTGTGGAGGTAGTGTCATGGCTTGGGCTTGCATGACTGCTTCTGGAACGGGTTGTTTAACACATCTAGATGTAAACATCAGGAAATGAAAGAGGAAATTCAGATTCATCGTCTCTTATTCGTCTTCTGAGCTCAAACCCAAATGTCTTCAGTGCTTAGTAAAAACAAAAGAACTGTACTTTCAAAGGGGACTGTAGGTGTGGTTTGTCTGTTTGTTTGTTTGTTTATTGAATAAGTGTTAACCCTACCTCCATGCCGTAGAAATGAAAAAAATAAATAAATAAACAGGACTGCTGGGAAAGAAGTAATTTTTCATTCACAAATTATAACAACTAATAGCAATTTGCAGAAAATACCTTAAGCAGCATTTCATTATAATGTCTGTATAATTTCCTGAGAACATTTTCTTCAGTGATGATGGCGAATGATTGTTTAAAATGATGAAATGCACAGCATACATTCTTTACAACATTTTTAAAATGAATTAAATGATTATTTTTGTGTTTGATTCAATAGAGAGATGCAGCTCTGTGCACAGTGCAATTTATTTTTATTTATTTATTTTTTTAATTAAAGTGAACAAGGTTGCCAGGTAAGTTGGTGTGTGTGCGTGTGCGTGTGTGTGTGTGTGTGTGTGTGTGTGTTTGAGCTGTGCTGTTTTCACATTTTGACTTTTCTCACCCTTTAGTTGACCACAGTCGAGTGAAAGTGACTTTAAAAACATCCAATCAGGACACGGATTACATCAACGCAAACTTCATCAAGGTAAAAGCGGTTTGTGTCAGTATTTCTGTGCGTGTGAGGATTGTTCATTTCTTGAGTGAGAAACCGATACATGTGTACACACACCCACACACCCACACACTGCAGTGGAAATATTTGATCTCACACTCCATTGCACGCTGATTCATGCAGCACAATAATGCAGAGTTGACTTCTCTTTTTTTTTTTTTTAAAAAAAACCATGACTAGATGAGGAGACGTACTTGTGTATTTAGGATGGGTTTGTGTAACCAAATCTGTGCTATGATAAAGTACAAGGTAAGATCATATACCACACAAGTACTGCACAGGTAATCAGGGCTGTGGTGAAGCTGGTGTACTGACAGAGCGAGTTTGTTTCCTGATCATTAAAGTCGGTTATTACGTTGGTTGCTTGGAGCCTCTTTTCTCTTTCAGGTCAAAGCATCAGAGCTGTTTCCTGTGCAGTCAGTGTTGAGGAACTTCATACGGATTGTATCTTAACAGCTAGCTATTGTTTGAAGTAGCTGCCTCAGTGCTAGCGCTGGGTGATTATAACTAGATAATATCGAGATCGTCATAAATTATGTTGCAATATGCTTTTCTTTATATCATGATATAGTTTTTTTTTTCATTTTGAAAAATAATTACAGACTGGAATCTAAAGGACTAATTTAAAAAAAGTTCTTGAGTTCTGTGGGTCTGTCTCATCACGTGTTTTATCGGTTCGAGAAGAGCTGCTAAACTGAAGCTGGATTTATAGAGTTTAGAAATCTATAGAAAGGGTTATGAGCTTCATAAACAGATTATGCGAGTTGTTGAATGCAGGTTTCCCTGAGCGCAGGTGTCTGTAGACACTGATGTGTCCATGCAACAGTAATATCAGCCTAATTATATCAACCAATATATCAGTCAGGACCTAAGAAACACATACCGACAGCTGATAGGTGAAAGGATGAACATGGGTGGCTCCGTTATGGGAGTGATCTCTTCCAAGATGGCGATATTGCCATCCATCATTATCTTCTGGAGGATGAAGATAATGGTTGCAGTACATCTGCACCGAGGGGTAGAATCTATGCTGCAGGCTTGCATTGGTCCAACACCTGACTAAGACACTTTATATTGGCTTTTGCCTTAATTTGCTACAAACTGTGTTTAATACTGTCCGTATATATTCCCGTGTTTTTAACGGCTGCTTCTGTCTTGTGGTTTGTGTACAGGGAGTGGATGGGAGTGAGGCCTACATTGCCACACAGGGCCCGTTGCCCAACACTGTCCTCGACTTCTGGAGGATGATCTGGGAGTACAACGTCGCAGTGAGTAACTTCAGTTCGGTCTGGAGCACCCAGCACTCAGAGACTGCTTTCACTGTGTCCATTATGTGTGCTGATATTAATGTCCAGTTCCTTGGCTTTAATTTCAGTTTGACAATGAGTTACATAAGGAATAATGATTATTTTCCTGTAACGGCACAGCCCATTGGGTGTTAGTCCACTTATACCACAGTGATTCACCAGCGATTACAGTGATTCATTTATTAATGAAGATCACTTCGCACTTTTGAACTGTTTATAGTTACGTTTAATGTTATGGAACAAGAGACAAAGTTAGTTCTTGCTCTCACTTAGGTTATATACAATATTCACAATATTTCCTCACCAGCCTCTATTTTTTTTCTCTCTTGAAGTTAATAAGACAAAAAAAAAAAACCCACAGTTTGTCATTTTAACAAGGAGCCTCCACATGTAAGCTGCATTAGGCTTAGATATTGTAGAGTGTCTGGCATACCACTTCCTGTGAATGAGGCGTTACTAGTTTGCACTGTGATGCACAAAATTCGAATTCATTGTGAGGAGATACAGTACAATGATGTCTCGATATCATAAGTTAAGTACAGCAGTAATAAGCTTTGCCTGAATGCGCTAATCAGAATCACGTTTTCAGCAGTGCAGTGGTATAATGATGTTTGCTCTCACCATGGGGGGGTTAATTATTTCATGTAGCTAAGTATTCAGACCCTTGATCAAGGAACTCATAGACTGTAGACTTAAAGACTGTAGAATACTTTCTGGACTGCTTGTATCTTTTGATGTTAAGTGTAAGGTGTATTAATGCACTCCGCTTTGTTCTGCAGGTCATTGTTATGGCATGTCGAGAGTTTGAGATGGGCAGGGTAAGACTGATCATCCATGCTTTTTTTTAACACACTGAGGACACTTTGGTGTGTTGGTGTACCAGAGTGTCCACTGTATGGAAGAAAGTGGTGCTGCTGAATACGTCATTTTCTTTCTCCAGCAGCTCAGCAACTTTATCCAGCTTGAATGTGGATTGTGTGGTTTCATTTAGACAAGAGCTGATCAGCCTTTTATACAGTGCAGCTTAGCTAGTGAGCATCATATTCAGGGGTGTTTATTTTAAAGAACGCCATCTGTTTCCTGACTGCAGAAAAAATGTGAGCGGTACTATCCCCAGTTTGGAGATGAGCCCATGTCCTTTGGCCCTTTCAGGATCTCCTGTGTGAGTTGCCGCTTCCTGCATACATTTCCCAGCATGCTCCACTCTGCAGAATGTTGGTTTTCATCTTCTTCTTTGACTTAATTTTGTTAAAGGCAGAATGAAATTAAAAACAAAAAACGTTAATTCTAGAATAAGCCATTTTTATTTATTTATTTATTTATTTATTTTTTAACTGGCTTGAAGTTGCATAAGAACACTTTTCACATATCAGTTGGATCTACTATTAGACGTATCTGACAATATTTTTGAGAATGACCTGGTTTGCTAATCTGCATGCTCGATCATCACGCTTTACTCAAGATTAGCTCTATCTAATCTGCATCAACAGCTATGATATTCTGGAGTAAATATCGAAAAAGTCACCAGATCTATTCTTTGTACTTCATATTTCCTTTGGGCTTTAAATGAGTGTGAGAAATCATGGTTAATTGTCCTTTTGTTTATTTTTAGGAATCCGAACAGGCTCGAACTGACTATTACATTCGTAGCCTAACAGTTGAGTTTGACAATGTGAGTATCTTCCCTCCTTCACTTTATTGAGAGCTGTATTCCCATTAGGGTATCATCAGATCCATAATCTGCTCCTTCTGCTTTTCTTTAGGAGACTCGTAGAATAACCCAATTCCATTACATCAACTGGCCAGACCATGATGTTCCCTCGTCGTTTGACTCGATATTGGACATGATTGCGCTGATGAGGGAGTACCAGGAGCATGACGAGGTTCCTGTCTGTGTACACTGCAGGTACGGTGTGCTTTTACTCACTTTCATACCCTCATTTATTTTGGATGTCCAAAGTGAGCCCAAACAGCAGCAGTCGCGGGTTATCTGTCTCGCTCATGGCTTCAGAAGTCGCTCTCTGGCCTGGAATTTTAACTCCACCCTTTCAGCAACCTGATACCGAACCTTACTGCTGTGTTTGCCTGATTTGGGAGCAGTAGCCACAGTCTTAAGCACTTTGACTATCCATATTGCACTGATGTTTGTAAAGAACGTGCCTGCTCCTTGATTCTCTGTGGGGTGCCATTGATTTGGCAAGACTGAAGGGTGACATCATGTCTGACTCTTAATGCTTCCTTGCTCGCATAGGAGGGTGTGTGAGTGAGAGAGAGAGAGAGAGAGAGAGAGAGAGAATAGGGACTCTAAACAGCACTTTTGGCTCTTTTCAATACCTTTGATCTGAGGCTGTAATTAATTGCAGTCAGGATGTACCCTTGGGCAAGTTGTTATTGGTCCATTTGAAGCCCCATGGATTGTCTCAGGGCTCAGACTGAAGGCACACGTGCATTAAATGACTGCCCTGGGTATGAGGCTCTGTTTGCTCTTGTAGAACAAACTTTCATAAGTTGTGGATTTTCTTCCACTCCAACCTTCACACACCATGTCTTCATGGAGCTCACTTTATGCACAGGGGCATCGTCATGCTGGAACAGGTTTATAAACACGTTATATTTATATAACCCACAGAATGTGTTTTTTTATATATATATATATATATATATATATATATAAAAAAAACGCATTCTGTACAACTGTGACAACAGTTTGGGGAAGAAGCGCATATGGGTGTGATGTACCAGTGTCCACATACTTTTGGCCATACAGTGTAGCTTGACACAAAAAGTGATAAGAAAATGGCACGTCTTTGAAATGTCTGTTTAAAATGGACTTTACTGTTCAAGTCAACAGTCTTGTGGTCCTCAAAGCCAGACCTCTGTCTTCTCTGGAGAGTCTGATCTGTTCTCTCCAACACTCCACATAAAATAACATTTAAAGATGGAATTTGGTGTGCTTTTTTTTTTTTTTTCTTTCCCCCCCAATCCAGTGACCAGATGCTCATGCTGCGTCTCGGTGTTCAGAAGTTAGTTTTCCCGGTGAAACCGAGTGCACAGAAATGTGTGTACACAAAAGTGCAGCGAGCCATTACACATTTTAGAGGTTATTGCAGCAAGGTGACGTGATGTGTAGGGAATTTGTGCTCTGCATTTAACCCATCCAAGTGCACACACACACACTCACACACACACACAGTAATGAACACACCCGGAGCAGTGGGCAGCCATATTGCTGCGGTGCCCGGGGAGCAGTTGGGGGATCGGTGCCTTGCTCAAGGGTCTCACCTCAGTCGTGGTATTGAGGGTGTCAGAGAGCNTGGTCATTCACTCCCCCCACCTACAATCCCTGCCAGACCCGAGACTCAAACCCACGACCTTCAGGTTCACCTTCGGGTTACAGGTCCGACTCTCAGACCATTAGGCCATGACTGCCAATATGTCCAAAAGCTATTGGATCCAGAGGCTGAGACTAACAGACTTGATTTCTCACATTTGATCTGGACACATTGTCAGTATGCACTCACATCAGTGTGACTGTAACCTGATTTTTTTCCCCCTCTTGGATTGCAGTGCTGGATGTGGGAGAACAGGTGCCATTTGTGCCATTGACTATACATGGAACCTGCTGAAAACTGGGGTAACATTGTTTGCCTGTGTTTCCAGCTACTGTATCAGTATTTTGCCTTTTCAGGTCATTACACTCACGCATTGTCTCAAATTGCTTTCCTTATAGAGAATCCCTGAGGATTTTAATATCTTTCAGTTGATTCAGGAGATGCGGACACAGAGGCACTCAGCAGTTCAGACAAAGGTGAGCAAATGCCTTGTTGAAATCTGAACGCGTCTATTACAAGAAAAAACCCAACCTGTGTGCTCATGAGTGCTTTTCTCTCTTCACAGGAGCAGTATGAGTTAGTCCATAGAGCTATTGCCCAACTCTTCGAGAAGCAGCTGTTGCTGTTGGAGAGTCCTACGAATTCAGAGCTAACAGATGGCATGGTGAGCGCCGACACTTGGCTATTCATTCGATGTCTAGCATACATTTGGCACTTCGCAATCATGCATGACTCAAATACCTAAATTCCAGCTCAGAAAAAAAATGGACACTCACAATAGCAAGGGAAAAAGACCAAAAAACTTTGTGTGTGTGTGTGGCAAGAGGAGCAGTTAGCACTTGGACCAGAGCCAGGGCTAACATCCTGTTTGTAAGGCAAAGAACTGCAGACATAATGCTCCCAAAACGCCCTTAGAGCCTGAGAATCAACCCACATCTGGCACTGAGAACACACACGCACAGCCTCTGTTCAGTAATCATGACTCGGGCCGCTGGCCACGGCGTCACTCAGACACCACACAGAAACGTATTGTTGAGCAGTTCTAATAAATCTAATCCCACATGCGCCCAAAAGAACACATGCACTGAAACTTTCCTTGTACCGTGTATTTTCCGGCTAGACTGAAGTGCCAGAGCCTGTATTTATGACTGATCACACAGTACGAGTTGAAATTATTCAATTATTTTCAGTTTTTAAAAAAATTATCAGTTTAAAAATGTTTTTTTTTTTAATACCAGTTAACAGCCGTTACATTTTAAATTGATGCATCGATCCAAATTGTCTGATCATTACACCTCTACTAGCTAACTTTGTGACAGACTGCTGGGGAAATTATAATAAATTAAAAAAAAAAAAAAAGTTATTTAAAAAAAAAAAACACAGGAATTAGTGAAAATAAGCAAAATGTGATTATTCGTAGCTATAAACATGCAAAATGTGTCAGGGAAGAAATGATCATGGTACGTGAGCATTAGTGCATGTGCAGTTTCTCACACTGAGTAGTTAAATGGAGATTCAAAGAAACTTCTTGGTGCCTCACTTTTAGAAAGATGGGTCAGTAAGCAGTGTGTATTTGGAAGGCATTCTTTCATTTGCCCGTGTTAGTGTTTCAGAACGTATCTGTATTTATTTCCACATATAAGCTTCGGTCCATTCTGAAGTGATCATTTAATATGGAACACATTTCAGTAGCTTCAGTCCTGTTTGAAATGTACTTTAGGCATGCAAATTAGTAACAAGCTGGACTTGTTGGCAGCGGAGGTATCCCTGTCGATGCCGGTGGTGTCTAGGTCTACTTGTTCAATTTTAAAAAATGCAAGAAATCTTGTGAAAGGCCGTTTACAGTAAATGCTTTTCATCACTTTGGTTTGGATTGGCACCCTACAGATGGCTGCTGTAGATGATCCAATTCTTCCAAGCACCTTCATAAGGTTTATCGCTTTGGAATGGACCAGCACCATAAACTGTCACTCTGTACATTTGACAGCGCTCGAGCAACCTTCTGACCCATTGTCTTAATTTCATTTTCTGTGTGTGTCTCCGTGGGGCTTTTGTGTGTACCTGCTCACTACCCCAGGATGAAGGCAGTCCGGAAAAACCCAGCCAGAATTCGGATGAGGACCAATGGGACACGCCTCCACCCAAACCACCACGTATTCGGAGGTAACGCTCACCGACACCATTCTTCCATGCTCAGTAGTGTTATGGGTTTACTTATCTTTATAGACCACAGTATGAAATGTGTAACAGAAGGTTTGGTTGCTGTGAAGTATGAAATATGTACAGTGGTTTGGGCTGCTTTAGTGGTATGTTGCATGTGAGGGTGTGGGTGTAGATTAACGGTGGTTTAGTGGTATGGTGTGGGTGTAGATTAACGGTGGTTTAGTGGTATGTTGCGTGTGAGGGTGTGGGTGTAGATTAACGGTGGTTTAGTGATATGTTGCGTGTGAGGGTGTGGGTGTAGATTAACGGTGGTTTAGTGGTATGTTGTGTGTGAGGGTGTGGGTGTAGATTAACGGTGGTTTAGTGAT
>CM074953.1:23016845-23032035 GCA_037577455.1 Pangasius macronema | reverse complement strand
GTGGGTGTAGATTAACGGTGGTTTAGTGGTATGTTGTGTGTGAGGGTGTGGGTGTAGATTAACGGTGGTTTAGTGATGTGTTGCATGTGAGGGTGTGGGTGTAGATTAACGGTGGTTTAGTGATATGTTGTGTGTGAGGGTGTGGGTGTAGATTAACGGTGGTTTAGTGATATGGTGTGGGTGTAGATTAACGGTGGTTTAGTGATATGTTGTGCGTGGGGGTGTGGGTGTAGATTAACGGTGGTTTAATGATATGTTGTGTGTGAGGGTGTGGGTGTAGATTAACAGTGGTTTAGTGGTAGAGTGTGGGTGTAGATTAATGGTGGTTTAGTGATATGTTGTATGTGAGGGTGTGGGTGTAGACTAACGGTGGTTTAGTGATGTGTTGTGTGTGAGGGTGTCATCTTGTTTGGAGTGTGTTGTTTGGGAACATTTGACAGTTGATGGAGTTTACTGAGCTCAATAACACAGAGACAAGAGCCATTGTTTCACACAGTGTTCCTTCTTTCTCTACTCCCCTCATTTCTACTAGTTTCAGAGTGACTGTACTTTTAAACATGTTTCATGTAACTGTAATGTTCCCTGTAAAGTTTTTGAGGTTTATAACTGAACAAAGCTGTGTGCGTGCACGTGTGTGTGTGTGTGTGTGTGTGTGTGTGTGTGTGTACGCTCATAAACTGAAATTCATGTCGCAGTACAAAGTACAAAAGTGGAACTTTGCCTTGGGGGATTGTTGTTCCTGCTGTAAAATGGAAGGTCCTCACAAGGAGAGTAATGCTGCACAGGGAGGTTGAAAATGACGTCATTCTGAGCTCCGACTTCCCACTTCTCAGGCAAGTCGGAGCTCAGAATGACGCCATTTTCAAACTCCCTGTAATTGTGCTCCAGACTGGGAGAAAAATTATAGATGCCTCCATGCTTGTCTTTTGTTAGCAACAAAGTAGCAGCTAGCTGTGATGAGTGTTGTATATTTTCCTCCTCAAAACAGTCGGTGTTATAGATTTAATCTTAATAAATACTTGTATATAAACAGTATAACTCATTTAAAGATCCTTCGTTTACTGGTCATGCTGTGAGCAGCCATGTTGACTTGATGTCACTTGCTGAACTCAGGGTTGAGGAGAATGACCTGAACCCCAGAGTAGTTTTGCAGCAGGTGTATGTACTATGACGCTTTGTAATTGGGGGGGGGGGGGGTAATATTGCCTTATCGTAGCCTGTGAACTAACAGCTCTGTATGTCTCTGTGCTTTGGATAGCTAGAGGAAGATGTGTAGTAAGCACTTAGAGCAGCGCATAGCCCTGACGCTCAGCAAACCATTGCAGTGATGAAAGGCAGTGTCTCTGTGCGAGTTACTAATGAGTTCCAGCGACATTAACGATCCTAACTTGCCTCTAAGGCACTGCCTTGCTTCACATGTGTCTTCCGTTCTTGCTAAGCATATAGCACACAGATCTGCTCTGTTCACTCACATACATGACAGTAGTTAGGTGCCTCTCTCAGGGTTCATAACCACATCCTCCCTCTCTCAAGCTATGAGGGAGAAGCCTCAGTGTGGTTGTGCATATATGTGCTATCAGCGGTGGGGATTGGACACACAATTCTATTTGAAGTCAAAACATTTCAATAAGGAATGGAATTACTTTCATTCTTTATTAAAATTGGTACAGACTGCCATTGTTATAATAGCACAGTGATTTAAATTGGTGTGTCCATTATCAATTAAGTGATTTAAAATGCCATGGTAGAACTATTTCTAATTCAATTTTATGACGTATTCATTAATATTAGAACTAGCACAATACCGCTTTTTCTTTCCCAGTACCAGTACTGAAACTTTGAGTATCAGTCAGTATCGATATCCATCTCATATTGTCTACTAAGCTTAAAGTTTTTGACTGAAGCACTTCCCAGTTAAACTCTTAACACAAAAATAACTTGCATTGTAAATATAATAAGTCTAATTATGTATAAACATAATAACATCAATCCTAACAGAAGACAAAAACAGTCAAGTATCTTTGTGTATATTATATATTTCCAGTTTCAGAGATAAACTTTTTGCCATTTGTTGCAGGATCTGATATCAGATTTTTATTTATTTATTTATTTATTTTTTAAACAAATGTCCGAGCCATCATTTTTTGCAAGTATCAACCCGATAGTGATACTAGGCATCAGATCAGTGCCATCTCTAATCATAACTATGTATGAGAATAAATATTTGAGCTTGAACGTCTCAAGATTGAATGTAGTCTGCCACCTTGTGGTCATTCTGTTTCCTGCTCTTTGTCTTAGCTCTCAGGTTGAGGGTGAGGTCCAAGAGGAAATCCTGCAGGCCCCTGAGCCTCGGCCAGTACCACCCATCCTCACTCCATCACCACCTTCAGCATTCCCCACGGTGAGTGATGTGCGCCAGGAGAACGATCGCTACCACCCCAAACCCGTGCTGCACTTGCTGGCTTCTGAACACGAACCTGACCTCAATGAGAACTACAGTGGAGGCCCCCAGGGAGTGTCCACTATGCCTGCCTCTGTGCCTGCCCCTTCCCCTCCGGAGTCCAATAAACACACCCCTCTGAGTGTGGAGATCAAGAAAGTGCCCTTGCAGGAGGGACCACGTAGTTTCGAGAGCAGTAGTTCACTGCAACGAACGCATGCTTTCAAAGTGCGCACAAATAACAGCTCTCTGTCACAGGAATCGGAACACCTGCCCCGCCCTGACCACTTGCCTCTGCGCGCCAACAAAGGCCAGGTGGTCTGGACACGCTCTTCAAACCCCACGCCTGCCTCCAGCCTGACCTCAGGCCCCACTCTCGAGGGTGCGGGTGTTCCCCTCAGGACCGCTCTGAGCTTCACCAATCCACTGCATTCGGACAACTCGGACCCAGAGCCTGAGGAGGGAGAGGACTCCCTGCCCGTTTCCCATCACACTGATTCCCAATCTAGTGTGTCCACAGCGACCGGCAAAGTTTCAGCACCACCCCATGATGACAACATCCCCAGGAAGGTTACCTCAATGTCCATAGTTGGTGTTTGCTCAAAGGCAGACGCAGACACAGGTATGTCAGAGTGATGAAAGCCGACCTTTGCTAGTGTGTGTCTTATCTGGGGTGGGGCCTACTACACTGAGGTGACCCTGAAAACTACAGCATAAGCAGCTGTTTTTTTAATCCAGCTATTTCCTTTCAATTACAAAACTCACTTTCCTATATATTTTTGACTCTTCTTTCAGTTTTCTGTGTGTTACTTGGAATTCTGTTCTAGCTCTTCGTCTTGTTTGTTGCCTTTGCTCTGTTTCCACCTGCTACTCCTCTGTTTCTCTTACTTTTGGTTTTCACGGCACCTCGGGTATCAGTGAAAAGGGGCAGGTGTGTGTGTGTGTGTGTGTGTGTGTGTGTGTGTGTGTGTGTGTGTGTGTGTGTGGGTGTGTGTACACACAGAACCCTTACACCATAGACAACAATCCACGTGTCTGCATTTCAAAATTTGCATGTGAGAAGGATTTATCTTTGGTCTTCAAGTTGATAACATATTCATAACGGTTTTTCCAAAGGCGAGGTCTCGTTACAAGCACAACGAAATTAGAAACAGGAGGTGTAGCGCTCCCTCAGCATGTCATGCAGTGTGTGTCCCAACCAAATCAAAGTACATGCATACAGCGTATAAACAGAGCAGATGATATGTCCAGCACAGGCATTTACAGAGTTTAGTACATAACTGCTAGTTTTGGGCTGTTTTCTGAAAGTCATCTCATTGCACCTCTTCAGAATATGTACGTAATAGCTCCTGGTTTCAAACAGCAGTTTCCCAACTTCTCAAAAATGCACTTACAATTAGCCTTGAAACAAAAACAACCTTTAGATAACAACATAAGTACTATTCCTGTGATAAAGTACAGAATGAATCCTGAACTCTAAAAGCCTAAACTGGAGGACGTTTGTCTTCAGCATAATGTCCATGTTGTTTCCATCAGGTCCAGATGGAGCCATCAGGACCAGCTCTGTTTAGAGAGTCACCTTTGTCCGTTTCAGAGTGATTAGTGCTTCGGACCACGAAAAAACACGTACACCGCAGAACACGGAGATCTTGGGTGAGATTGAGGGACGCTGATTAGGATTGCCAAATCTAGGACTTTTTTTTTTTTTCTTGAAAAATGATTGATTGGTTTTGTTGATGCTTTATTCACTTAATCACAAAAAACCATAACCGCTATAATGGCAACAGTTTTCTGGCAGGGTGGAGTACACCACAGGAGACGTACCGGCAGTGCCCAGTGCAGCAGATATTTAGTCTGCTATGAATGGGCTGTAGTTTGGTAAAATTGGGTAAAATTAATTCCTTTTTAAATTTAAGCTACTCCAAAGTTGTTCAGTGGCTCAAAACTTATGACGCACCCTAAGGGTTCCTTAAAAATTCAAAGAAATGCTAGCTGCAGTCATCTGTTGGGTAAAGTATAAAGAATGTAGTAGTTAGCAGTAATGAAGCAGTGCGTGTATGGGCTTAGAAACAAACCGGTCAAATCTAGAACCCTTAAGACTGGGGTCCCGACAGGTAGACATCCTGACTCGGTCCGGAGATTTAGGTGGAACGGTTAAAATACCGAAAATAAAATTAGCTGCTTTAGTCTGTCTTTCTCTTGGACCAGCGTTGGTAGGGTTGCTATGAACTCTGGGTAAGAACCCTGAGCGATGCAAAGAATCCATTGGCAATCCTTGAAAAACATTTTTTTTCTTTCTTTCTTTTTCTTTCTGTTTTTGTGTTTTGTATTTTAGCTTGAAAATGGCTTGGGGTCTTTCAAGAAAGTCTATTGGCAAAGTAGTTCCAAATTTTGCTTACTTGACTAATCCCTTATCTCAGGGCTTTTTTACACTTTGAAATATATCATTATATTTGAATTAACTTTGGGAACTTTTCAAATTTGGTGTTTGATAAATACCTTGATTGGAATTCCTTTTTTTTTTTTTTTTTGGTAATTTTCTAACGTAGATTTTTTTTTCCTGGCAGAAATGACACAATAGCTGTAAACATGAAAGTGTATGTAATGCTATCTTCAGCTTCCTGCTACATTTTGTTATTTCGATAACCGTGACTTCACTGGAGCAATAATCACGCCTGAAAAGCTCCTCAGATTGTATTTTAGACAGCCATCTGTTCGAGTGTAGAGAGAAGTGAAAAGAGCAGAGGCACAGATCTGCTTATTTTAATTCGACGGAAGTGTTTGACGTGCCCGAGACCTCTCCTCCTCACTGAGACACTGTAAAGGAGAAATGTGCTGATGAAATGGAGTGGAAGAGCTCTGCTATAATTAATCAAATCTGCTGATGATTTCCTGTTGTGTGTGTGTGACACACACACACACACACACACACACACACACACACACTCTGTCTCGTACTTACTGTCAGACAAGTGTGGACTTACTACTGCAGTACCTTCCTCGGAGCATCTTTTTCACTTTTTACTCACTTGCTACTCACTTGTTCTACTGTGTTTTTTGTTTTGTTTTGTTTGTTTTTGTTTTTTTAACCTGTTGGTGTCAGACACATTCCTGCCCTGCTTTTTAATTTTAAAAAGTGGCTGCTCTTTCCTCCATGTTCTATGCAATCAAGATATCAGAATTCAAAGAGAGCTGATCTGGAGTTTGGAGACATGATTTGGGGCTGATGTTGGATCAGATTGACTGCATGTGCTGTGGCTGTGGATTT
Organism: Pangasius macronema; assembly: GCA_037577455.1. Taxonomy (NCBI): domain Eukaryota; kingdom Metazoa; phylum Chordata; class Actinopteri; order Siluriformes; family Pangasiidae; genus Pangasius; species Pangasius macronema. The sequence continues at coordinate 23,026,327 of CM074953.1, read as the reverse complement.
AAGGCTTGATGATGACATGAGAGGAAGTTGGGCGTTCGTCCTCTTGCGATTATGACTCTGCTTTTATTTAAGCCGGCTTGTCAAATAGCTAACCTGTTTCCTAGCGGACACTGGGAGTCTTTGTGCTCTGTAATAAATGGGATATTAACCCTTTATAGAGCAAGAACATAGACACATTAAGGCTCAATTAACACATTCACCTTTTTTTTTTTAATCATGATCTTTACTTTTAATTTCACAGTTTGTATCTCTGAGGAAACATTGCCTGATTGGGTTTTATAATATATTTTTTTAAATTAATGTTGTTTGGCATTGCTTGTTAAAAATTTAGAATCACATAGTTGTGGTCAAATCACATTTTTCTAACTTTTTAAATAAAAAAAAAGAGAGAGATTTGACCACAACACTGTTTTTGTTTGAAACCATTCATGTGGAAACACAGATTCAACCCTTTCTGAATGCGAGTTCCTTATAAGCAGTGAAAGTTAAAGGGACCCTCCGGCCAAAATAAAACACACACCCCTCAGTACAGCTGCTCAGTGGGCTCAGTAGCCACATTGGAATACTGCGAAAATATGCCAAATAACTGAAATGATCAATGAGTAGCTACTCTGATGCTAGCTAGCAATGTTGCATGATTCTCTACCTTTGTGTTAGTGGCGTTACTACTTGTACTTACTAGTACTACATGCGTGAGGACCAGCATTTGCTAGCAGACATTAATTAGATGTCTTAGCTCAGGCCGGCTCCTTTCGTCGGGTTGACCGGGTGTTGATCCCTCCTCTGGTCTGTACTAAATACAGACAGAATCACTGTTTATTTCAGCGTCGTCTTCTGCTTTGGTGGAACTCTATGGAGCCTGGAAGCTGAAAGCAATATTTGAATGCAAAGTAAATTAGAGAGTCATGAGTCACATTTTGGACTCAAAAATCTACATCCCCATTTGTGATTATTTTATTTTTTTAATTTCTATTCAGGCAATGTATTTCCAGGGATCCAGACATTTCATGTCCGATTATCCGAACTCTGAGCATGGAATTCATTTTTAGAGTCAAATGCTGCAGCATTTGAAGCAGCGTGTCTGTGCAGCTGGGCTTGGGCTCAGGCCAGTTTTGGTCAGTGGCTGGGCTGCGTGTGGTTCTGCGGGGCTCCTTTTCCTATCGCAAAGCACTCTGAGGTGTGTATGAGTGTGTATGAGCTATCGGATAACCGTGATCTTGTGTGCTCCAGACAGTGACAAGAGTGAAGACTCGCCTCCCCCTCTTCCTGAAAGAACCCTTGAGTCCTTCTTTTTGGCCACAGGTGCGTCCCAGCCATCTGCTTCCCTGTCCGGCCACACAAGGGCATCAGAAGCAGCCATGGATCCATTTTAACTCATGTTTGTGTTCATGTCAGGGCTTAAAGGGCAGGAAGTGGGGTAAATATTCAAGACTTTTATAAATAGAGTGTTTTCCCTTTACTGTTCTATGAATGAAGCGTTCATAAACATGTGCTAATTTCAAGTGTTACTATGAGCTATAGGATTTACTGTTGTAATCAGAGTAATAGTTTGTTCTGGTGATAATTTGTGGTGAAAACTTAAAATAAAACGATTAAGTATTGATTCAAGTCGAACAAGTCAACAATATGAGTGTGCACCCGTCTACCCTCTGTGCAGTTATGCTGGGACAGATCGTTTTTGGATTATTATTAGCCTGTGTGTGTGTGTTTGTGTGTTTTGAGGGCTTAAACCCCAGCTTTCTGGAATACAGTAATGACTAATATTGAGCAGCATGTTTGCGTATCGATGGAACCAGTGGGGTTCATGGGATGTTCCTGAGCCGCTCTGAGATGCCCTGACAGTCCTGTAACAGTAACTCGGTCAGCGCTGTGTCGGGAGTCTGGTTGGAATTGGCAGTAAATATATGTACGTATATGTCGCATGCTGGCTTGGATACGTCAAACGTCATCACATCCCAGCACAAATGAAACCCAGCTACAGCATGAAAGGCAGCCGAGCGAATGAGAGAGAGAGAGTAAATAAACAAAATGAAAGTGAAAGAGTCTGGTATTATACTGTAAAAGGAAAAGGATTCAGGGCTAATGGAATTTCAGCTATTTTCCTGCTGAACAGGTAAGGTAAGCTAGTGAAAGATGAAGCTAGTGATTTAACCTTGTTGCGGAGTTTGTATCACTACCCGGTTGTGGAGTTGTTTAGTTGGGACTCGTGATAGCTGGGTAGTGACTAACAGGAGATCTGTTTCGTCAATGAGCCGAAGCATCTCTGTTGCAGATAGACACATGGCTTTGAGATTTCGCCTGGTACTCAGTAACTGTTAGTCACACTGATGAGCACAAAGTGTTTTTATTCCCACAACACTTCAGCAGCAGTAGATAATGATCCTCAATCACTCAGTCTTAAACTGCATACTGCTGTACTAGATAACCGTTCCTGTAACTACTGTTTAGACACTAGCAGTTTTTAAACTAGCGAGGTCCGAATTCCATAAGTTCATAATTCAGTTTTAAAAGTTGGTTTTATTTACTGTTGAGTATTTCTTATGCTGCTGTGTCGTGTAGTGGATGCTTTTTCCTTTACATCTAGGACAACTTCTTTTCCGTGAGAGCAGGATACATTGATTCATTCCTAAATGATTTGAAGTAAGACTTTACAATGAATTATATTCACAGTAAATAGCTTCAGCTTGATTGATTGTTTGCATTTTACGTTTCCATTATTCCGATAATAATTCAGCATCTGTACTGTAGGCACACAAGGTTACCGAGTGTGTTACAGTTAGACTTTTTACAGTTAAAAGTTTCGGTATAAAATATATTAGACACTCCTAGTAAAGAGAGTTAAGTAAGGGTTTTAGATGGTTAACAGTTCTTAGCTCTTGAAGAAGTTGTAGTTGGAACCTCCTGGGGAAGAGAAACTCTGCTGTAGGGTTCTGCATGGAACCTCTAAGGGTTCAGAGCTCTAATCAGTACCCACTAGTATTCAGGCAATAATGGGTCATGTGTATTGGTTCTAAAATTTTATATCACTGTCTGATTCTTATTGTCGTAAGCCTGCCTCTGTGGTCTGTTCTCCCCACCTACTCCAGATCCAGCGGATGTGCAGGTGGAGTTGAATGAATGTACAGGTGCATTAGGAGATACCTCCCTCCAGGTAAGTCCAAAAAATATACTACTGATTCGTTTTATATTTAATGTAACAAAATTAAATATTCCTATGTTTTAACCTTACAGCGGGCACCGAGCACACAAACAAAACATCAGCCAGGTATGTGTAATGTTATAACATACACATACACTCACACACACTGACTGGGATCTGGGATAGGAATAGTCTTTTTATAGTACACTCTTTGAGAAGTCTTGTACGTACTTAAAACTCGGGAGCTTTAAATCACGTGAGGCAATGTACCTCCTTAAAACAAGACCCTGTAAAGATTAACCACAATAGCTGATAATGTGAAACTCACCACACCATTGTGATTTTGCATTGAATCGTTGTAAATGGTTTCTGTATCACTCCCTTTATCAGAAAGAGGGCAAGAGAATGGCAAGCACTCTGACACAGGAACCATCAACAAAGCAGATGCAAGAACGGAGTCTGAGAAGGTTTCACAGATGGGTGAGTGTGAGCTGTACTTCGGTGACGAGAAACTTCTCAGAGTGGCACATTAGACAGCACTCTTCACCAACAATTATTCAGTGTGTTTACATCCAAACTGGGTGAACGGTGTAGGAATTACAGCACTTTCTATATATGCTCCCCTCTTTTTTTTTTTTTTTTTTAATGGATCAAAAGTAATCGGACAATTGGCTGCTCTCGACAAGGTACCGGTCCACACACAATAAGGGAGTAATAAAGTGAATGTGAATTCGTCTATTTTCCAGATCTCAACTTTAAGTGTGGTATTTGGTTTAAAATCTGTTGCTGTTGACTCTCAATATGAAGTCCATAGAGCTGTCACTGCCAGTGAAGCAAGCCATCATTAGTCTGAAAAATCAAAACAAACCCATCAGAGAGACAGCGAAAACATAAGGTGTGGCCAAATCAACTATTCGGTACGTTCTTAAAAAGAAAGAAGGAACTGGTGAGCTCAGGAACACCAAAAGGCCCAGAAGACCACGGAAAACAACTGCGGTGGATGAAAGAAGAATTGTTTCCCTGGTGAAGGAAAACCCCTTCGCAACAGTCAGCCAGATGAAGAACACCCTCCAGGAGGTAGGAGTATCTGTGTCAAAGTCAACAACCAAGACAAATCTTCACCAGAGTAAATACAGAGGCTTTACCACAAGATGAGATCAACTTGATCCAGAATGATGGGAAGAGAAGAGTATGGTGAAGGAAAGGAACTGCTCAGGATCTGAAGCGTACCACCTCATGTTATGTCGTGGACATGCACCGCTGCCAGTGAAAGAGTTTTACCTGTATTTATTGATGATGTGACTGCTGACAAAAGCAGCAGATGAGATTTGAAGTGTATGTGGCTGTATTATCTGCTTACATTCAGCCAAATGCTTCAAAACCCATTGGAATGCACAGTTGGGCAGTGACCTGAAGCTTACTTCAAAACCATCCAAGACTTTTTTTTTTTTTTTTTTTTAAGGCAAAGAGGTGGAATGTTCTATAATGGACAAGTCCAACTGAGCTGCATTTCACTTGTTGAAGAAAAAAAAAACTGAAGACAAAACACCCTGAGAACAAGCAGGAAGTGAAGCCAGCTGCAGTAAAGACCTGGTAGATCATCACCAGAGAAGAAACCCAGCATCTGCTGAAGTCTATGGGCTCCACACTTCAGGGATTTACAACCAAGTAATCCTACATCGTTCCCCCAATTTGGATATAAATATCCTCAAATTAAAGGTGAAAGTCTGCACTTTGAGATCATATTCATTATTTATTTTCATCTCCGATATGATGTATAACAGAAAAAACAGAACTTATTTATGAATGTGTGTATGTAATATAAATGTAACAGCTGTTGTTAATGCTGTGCTCCTTCATTCTGATTTTACAAAAGTGCTCAACAAAACGATCAGCCAGTCTTCTCTTGGTTTCGCCAATGTATAGGTGATTGCATCTCTTGTAGGAAAGACAACAAACTCCTGTAGAGTGATGGGTGATGAAAAACTGATCCCGTGTTAATAAATGTACAGGTAGAGCATCTTGAGTGATTGAATACAGAAGGACCACAGGTAATTCACTCCTTACAGGCATGTCTGTGATGGTTTTGTCCCAGCAATGAAGAGGAGTGGAGGTTCGTAAAAAAAGGAAAGTAGTTTCAGGATATTTCTGGAGGATGTGGAAGGTTTAAGTGTAATTCAGCCACTGTTCTATTGGTGGGAAGATAAGTTCGCACCAAAGGAATTTTCTCCATCTTAGCACTGGATTGTGTAGCGGTCAGGCAATATTCTGGTGGAAGACTTTCACTCTCACTTTCAAAGAGAAATCTTTTGACATCTTTGACTTGCCCTTATGCATTACTCCATGGTGAAGTGTGGGGATGAAAATGAACAAATAGAGCAAGCAGAAATGTCAAAAAAATGTCATTGATATACCTACGGGAGCAGTGTGGATACATGTCCAGTGAATTGTTAAAAGGATATTTTGTTTTTGTCAACAAATCCACTGAAGATGTTTGCATGAGAAGATCTGGTTTTAGTGGCATTACTGACGTCTCTCTTACCTGGGAGCAAAACCTGGAATTAGATCTGAAGCAGTTTAGTGCTAATCCTAACACATGGTCACGTAGCCAGACTCTCAATCCGTATTCATTAGGGATGACTGTGTATAGATTTCTGATAGTGTGGGGAAAAAAATTGTTCTTTAAAGCATATAAAAGATATACAATGCAGCGTAAACAGAAACTAAATAATAATTCATTTGCTCAAAATACATGATGAAAGGTAACATTTTCCTCAATGGATATAAACCAAGACAAAAGAAACTGTACTAGATAGACTCGAGTCAATAGGAAATGAGTAAATTATTGGATCCTACAATAAAGACACCCTGTTCGTCTATAGACCCCACAGGATCTAAACACACACACACACATGAGTGGAAGAGAGAATGGAGGACTGTAGCTGAGGAATGATCTGAATCACAAAGGTGTGTCTCTGTCTGCTTAACATGGTGATCTTATCTCCAAAGAAAAAAAACCAACTTCAACACCTTTTCCAGCTGACTTAATGACAATGTCACGTCTTTTGTCGAGGTCTTTTAGCATGTTCCTCCGTCACCAGATTGAGGATATTAATCAGTGGCACTATCAAGATCGAGCAAAACTAATCAGCATCAATTATCAGAAAATTTAACCTTCAAAATTATGATGAAGTGTGTTAACATCAGAATCAAAATTAGTTGTGTTGGAGGAAAAGTGTTTTTTCTTGAAGAATGCCAATTTTGAAATGGGCTGAAAACTACGCAGTAGCCCGGGGTGCAAGTTGTTCTTTGTAGGAAGGGGTTGGGCCACTGTGCATTTTAACACATGTAGAGACATATAGCACTGGGTAAATTTGTGTGTTTTTTTTTTTAAATGTGCAAAACTCTGCACAATGAGGAAGGACAGTTTATGCTGTTGAGTTACGCTAAATATCTAACCATGGTTCCCTTTCTGTGCTTACGAGAAGAAAGTAGTCCTAAACCGTTGGCGACGTATGTTGGGTTTCCGGGTTCTTTGGGAGGGAGGCTCACCTGTAGATCAAGGACCATCAACAGTCGACCCTAACTGCATCATCACATACACACAGATGTAATACCACTGCTCGCCTGTCCTCGAAGTGTTATCGGAGAAAGAGGATCAGCTCTCTCAGCACCATGCTTAGTTTCCAACAGAACAATCAGTCTGTGATTCAGATAATCTTCCATGCGGCGGTCACACTCTCCTGGTGCTGCGTGTGGACCGACTGCCGTGGGCTCGCTGAGCAATGGTGCTACCCTTTCTCCTCGCTGGGACCACAATCCTGTTTTATTTCCCTCTAGCAAAAACAAAGCCAGATTGGACAGCCAAAAAGTAGTATGCATTGCTGTCCCGGAATTCCGTCATCTCTTTTCTATACATTTCGACTTCTCTGACAATTCAATAAGATATATATATATACACCCATAGGGACCGAGAACTACTGTCTGTCTGTTCATTTATATTTTGATTTTTCCTGCTAACTCCTTGATAGCCCTATATGCATTGTTTTATTGGTGTACAAAATGTGCTATTGCTAAATATTCTTATTAACAGAAGATGTAAGAAGTCTGTGCATGATGCCCCCATGTACTGTGACCTGTAAGTTATTTGCTCCTGTTATCACAATTTGTTCCCCCTTTTTTCCTTTTCAGTGTTTATAGTTTTGTTTTCCAAAAGTTAGCTGTTTTATTGGCTATTTCCTGAGATATCACGGGCTCAAGATTGTAATAATGCTTTTTGTAAATTGTATTCCAAAGGTTATTTTTGTATATGCTCTTTTTTTTCCCCCTCATGAACCACGCCCCGTATCACTGGCCTTCAAGCCTCACTGTGCCTTTTTGCATGCCCCTCCTTTCGTGTGTGTGTGTGTGTGTGTGTGTGTGTGTGTGTGTGTGTGTGTGTGTGTGTGTGTGTGAGAGAGAGCAGGATTTACAACATCGCATTCAAGCCTCTGGGATCCTTCTCAACAACCCTGTTAATATGTTGCATAAATCAATCAACTTCTCAGTAAAAAAAAAAAAAAAAAAAAAAAGACATGAAGAGGAATGTACTGCTGTGACTGTGTCTTATTTGCCACTAATAACTGGTGGGTGTGAACACGACACAGTCGAAAAACAGTTACTCTTATCCTTTACACTGATTACACAATAAACAATTGTGCTTACTAGCCCCACTGGGGTTTTCTCTCAAACACTCCAAAGCAGTTTACAGCAGGTCTGAACTCGACATACCCACCTGTGGGAAGTGTGTGACGAGTGTTAGATGAGAACAGTGTATACAGGTATTGATTCACCACACTAACAAGTTTGGACTCGTCTTTCTTGACACCTTGATGTTAAAAGAATGATAATATTGGGTAGCACTGCTTTCAGAACCAGTGCGTGTGTGTGCATACAAAGTCCAGTGCTAATTACGAAGCCTCACTTCTACCAGTTTACTTGGAATGAGATGCCAGGCTCAATCGTTTTCATAGTTTCAAGCATGTAGCCATCCTCTGGAGTTATTAGCACTCTTGGTAAACATGTCGTTTTCACTTATATATCTTTTATCACTTTGATCACGGGGGTCACTGCTCCTATTTAACTTAGCATGTCCCTGGTGAGACGAACACACTGTTCCAAGTTTCATGACCGTAGTTCCCTTTGAAATGCCTCTTGAAATCTGATTGGCTGACGGTGACCATGATTTTGAGATTAGCACGCCAAAGCAGCATGTGAAATTTAGATCAATTTCAGACAGATGGTTTCTGAGAAAAAGGGATTTGAACCTAACTCAAAACCCTGTGGATGGTCAGTCCTCAACCTAAGCATACAGCCACAGAATCGAGTCCTAAAGAAGTCGTTCAAGTTTTCTGCTAATCTGTTTAATAGTCCATGAGTAACCACTGTTGGAGTAAATTAATCTGCACCCAGCTTGAGGATCATTCTCCGCTGATTAGTGCAATCCTAACTTTGGGAGTATATGGCAAAACTCCTAGGACTAGTTTACAAAAGATTTCACATATACAGGTTAGCTTAAAATGTACAGTGGTACAACTAAATGGTTCCTGCTGCCTTTTTATTTGATTGCAAAAACTCAAGGAATCGGTAGAAAAAAAGAATTTTGCATGTAGGACTTANTACTATGTATGGAACACGTTTCCTGTCTCCTCGTGTTCAGTCTGCATGATTTGTTTAGGGAAGAAAAACCCAAACAATAAGGTTCCAACACCTTTGGTACTTGGACCCCTAATTAGGCTCCGCCTTCTTAGAATTGATTGACATGTGGCAGCCATATTGTTTGCAAATGTGTTTGATCATTATTGAGGCTGATACTCTCCTGAGTAGTCCGACACCAACTGTGTGAAGGTCTAAATAAAAATGCAAGGCATAAAAAGTATGTTGTTTTTTTTAATGTAATTCAATAAGAGTACAAGTATTCAATTTCATGCTTTGTAGCTTGCTTGGCTGCCACATTTACACTTTTAATTCCTTCTACACCACTCTGTACCTCCCACCGCACATTTATCTGATGCCCAGGTCAGCCTGAGTGCTGTCTCACTGTTGACGATCTGTGTTTATTCCTATAGAATCTTATTTTAAATAATTAAAAAAGCATGTGTGATTCTACACTCCTGGGCAAAAAAAAGAGCCAATGAACAAGAACGAAACAAATAGATAAAGGAAGTCAGTATGCGAGAGCTTTTCCCTTTGATTTCTTTAAATGTTGATGAGCTGCATCAGGTGCGACAGAAAACCAAATAATCACTAATCTTTTAAGAAAAAAATGTCCAGAAGATATTTTTGGAAAATTATGTACACCCAG
>CM074953.1:23001192-23013707 GCA_037577455.1 Pangasius macronema | reverse complement strand
GACCCGAGACTCGAACCCACCACCTTCAGGTTCACCTTCAGGTTACAAGTCCGACTCTCAGACCATTAGGCCACGATCAGTGCCGTGAGATCGAGTCACACATTCGCTAAAGAAGCATTTAACAGAACCCCATTTACATTTCAATCGGTAATAACTTGGTTCTTTCCCAAGTAAAATTACACCAGTGGCTCATTCGGAGTAAACAGAACTGCAGTTTACTGGAGTCTTTGTCTTACCAGTCTAAATATACCAGTAAATCAGTGAATAGTATTTTCCCTGTTAAGGAGTATCCTTATTAAGTGTTGAATTCTTAACCTGTTTTTCTCTAAAAGTGCTCCTTCATGGAGTCACTCTTCAGGGCTTACGATCCATCCCAATGGCCACAGCCGGCGAATGAGCAACCCCTGGTGATGCCATTTGACTATTTCACTCATTTCACCGCTGTCTCTAATCACGTGTTTTAAAATGACATCTGATGTGAATAAAGTGCACGCCCTAATTAACTCGCCAAACGTAATGTACGCTAACATGACGTGTGGAGTTGTTAAAATCTGAAATATCTTCAGCCTAGGTTTATGTAAACGTTTGGCTTTAACTGTAACTCCTTTAAGAGCTGCGTTTGTCTCTTTGGGGGAAAAAAAGCATCTGGCAAGCAGATCAATTAAAATGTAAATGTATTGCAGCAGTAACTCCTCAGTCATTATATAAACTGAATAGGACTTTTCAAGATTAAAAAAAGAATTAGAATCCGAATCTGCTTTATTGGCCAAGCATGCCTGAGCATCCAAGGAATCTGTTGCCGGTTTATAGCGATGCTACGGCACACACTTACACACACAAACACTACACTACAGTGCTGGACATACAAGGCATAGAGTAATACAGAAACCTCATGACAGCTAGCACATGACACTTTACAGTGCAAACATGTTACAGTAAAGTGATAGCATAGCAGTATATTTTCTTTGGCTCGAGATTTATCGCATGAAGCTCTAATGACCGATACGTGGAGCTTCAATAAGGAGAAAAACAAAACAATGTGTAATTTGTAAGAAGAAAACAGCAGCATGTTCATCGTCCTAACAACGCAGTGCACAAACACCTGTGCTTAACGATGATGTAAATCGCAGTTCTGCGCTGAAACCCGTCGTGAACACTGAGCTCTGACTGACAAGTTCATTCCTGGCAGTCAGTCATTAGCATACAGTTTCCCCCTGAAGCACAAGTCATTATCAGATTTTCCTGATTTCACGGAAGACAGACAACAGATTAAGTTTGTGCGTTGGCACATTTGAATGTGTTGGAACGAAACAACAAACATCTAAAATTAACTTACTGTATGCTAATTTCCCATGTGGCTTTAAACAACTCGGTGTTTTTCCCTTTTATCAGGCAGACTTTTAAGCGTGGAACACTTTACACAATGTATAACACCGGGAGAAGAGTTTAAAAATGGAAAACAGTTTACACTTTAGGTTTTTTTTTCTTTGACAGAATTTTCATCACTTTGCATTGAGAGAATGCATGCAGGACAACACACACATCCTCACACACACACACACTCAAAATTCTCCACCTGCCTGTAATCATGTGACACAAATAAAGGTGATCTTTCTAATCTGTAGCAGTGCTTATACATCTCTTGGACACGTATCCTTTTAGCACTCCTAGCTCTGTCATTGGCTACTGCTTGTATCAGTTGTCCAGTTGGAAAGTTTCCTGTGATAAAAATCACACATTGTGGAAACTACTAAATTGTCCAAAAGCAAGATTGGAAGTCTTGAATCGATTTGTGCCAAACGGTCTCTCCTGATCGAGAAATTTGTTGGAGAATGCACATTTAAATTTTTAGTTTCTTTCATCAACATGTTGATCCATTTTTCACTTTGACGACCAGTTTCCTACATTACTCACAATGCCATTCCACTGCCTGATGTTAGTGGCACCAGTGGGAACTTTCTCTCTTCCTAAAGCTTGGCAGCACTTTACTCCTTTACTCCTTTACTCCGTCCAGCTCTCTCGCCTCCACATCCGTACGCTCAGCTCAAACAGAAACGGAAAAGCACACAGCCGAGCCAATACCATCGTGCTTGCCATCTTGTAGATCTCTAACTCGCCGTGCCATAACTCTGCCATAACTCAGCGTTGTACAGCTCCATCATATCCTGACACTGGGAGTCATTGTACATTCTCTGCTCTAATTCTACGCTGGATTCTTTCAACATCTCATCAGGGAAAATGAGAGTGAGGAAAAAAAATGCTAATGTTATATCTGTGCTAGCAATGTACTCCTCTGACATCAGCGCAGCAGACAACCACTAGCTTATCAGTAATTCTCCATCTCCGTCATTCTCCATCCATTTCTCTTCAAATCCCACTGTAGTACTAGCGCTAGCACACGGGTGGTTAGACGGCCTGGGGCACTGCTCCTTTGCCCATGAGGCGAAATTCATACAGTAACATTTATTCATTTAGCAGACGCTATTTTCTATTAGCATTAAAAACCGGTGTTCTGTAAGACTATTTTCCGGTGTTTTAGTCTGAGAGCTGATGATGGAGAACGGGTTGAGATGACATCATTGGTGTTTATTATTAGTGCGTCGTTCTACGCTCTCCAACGAGGCTCAGTGGAAATGATGAAAGTAATCCAACACCATCCAATGATGTTTGTGTACGCAGCTGCGTATGGCCAATTCTATAAACAATTTAAAGTATGCACATTTAATTCATATCCTTGATTTAGTTTATGCCTACGTGTTAATTAACACATTAACTAACAAATGTGTACTAACATGTGGTCGCTATTCACGCATGAAGATTCATAAGATTCACGTCTTAGCTGAGGTTAGTTCTTCATTAGTGCGTGATTAGTACATGCCTTAGCTTATCATTAGTTCATATTTAAGTAAGTATTAATTCAGGAAATAGTGCACGATTATTCACGATCCTCGTAAAGTGTTACCAACTCATCCTGCACGAATAAGGAGAATACGCCTTCAACTAGCAAATTAACACCAGAATCACTAAGCACATCACAGATATTCCAACATAAACGTCTTTAATGTGTTTCCTTTAAACATAGCAAATCAAGAAACAGTTCATTGTTGTGGAAGGAAATGTATTGTAATGAATGCAATACAAAGAGACGAGGGGAAAAAAGGTGTTAATCATCCACATGTGATGTAGCCAAAATAATCTGAAACTGTAAATTGTCTTTCCAGTGAAATGTAGGTAAATGACTTGCAGAAGAATCTCCATGTGTGTGTGTATGTTAGGATCGCATCTCCAAATGTGTTAATAGTGTGAACAAACACACGTGTCTAAATTTCAGGGTTATTGTTTGGAAACCTAAAAATATTTATCCCTACACTCTGTTTTGGAGATTTGATACGTTTTGCCATATGGAGGAAGACAGTTGCAAACTGTTGGCACATTTACAGTTCTCACTCGCTCATTCCGAGAGTTCGCTTGTTTTGACATGGGCTGGGTTTGTTTCTGAAAGCTGGCTCTCATGTTCGAATGGTGCAAGGTAGCAGCATTGTTATCATCAAGATGTATTAGGACATGAGATATATTTTGTGGACATCTGACCATCACACCCATCAACTGTTACCACAAAATGGGAAATGTATAGAAGGTCTTTGTGTGCTGTAGTATTACAGTTTCCCTTCACTGGAACTCAAACCTGTTCCAGCATGACGATGCTCCTGTACACAAAGCGAGCTCCATGAAGACATGGTGTGTGAAGGTTGGAGTGGAAGAACTCGAGTGTCCTGCNAGACCTCCTCACCAACATCAGCGCCTGACCTCACTAATGCTCTTGTAGCTGAATGAACACAAATCCCCACAGCCACGTTCCAACATCTAGTGGAAAGCTTCCCAGAAGAGTGGAGCTCATTATAACAGCAAACACAGGGGGAATAAATCTTGGATGGGAAGTTAAACATGTACATATGGGTGTGATGGTCAGGGGTGCACATGCTTTTGGTCATATAGTGTATGACCTGTCTTTTTAAAATATATACTCACTGTCCACTTTATTAGGAACACCTGTACATCTGCAGTTATCTAATCAGCCAATTATAAACTTATGCACATACAGGGCAAGAGCTTCAGTTAATGTTCACATCAAACATCAGAATGGGGGAAATGTGATCTCTGGGACTTTAACCGTGGCATGGACGTTGGTGCCAGAATTGCTGGTTTTATTTTGACATGGGTTAGAAATGGCTTGCGTTGCATTTCCTTGTTGAACGTCACGTGTGAGGGTGCGGGCTCACGTGTGAGGGTGCACCACCGTGCCACGGCAAGCGTTAGCACGGCTGTAGCTCAGTCTGTAGCACTGACGTGTCTCACACGACTCCAACGCAGCGCGTCCTCACAGCCAGTCTCTGCCCATAATCACCACTAGATGGCGGTAAACCAGCAAGTCCCCCCACCACCTACACAACGGAATGATCCACATACATTAACATGTTAACACGATCAAAACCCATTTATGGTAACGTTAATGTGAACCGTTTAAAAATCGTACGTGTTAACAATAAGTTTTACTTATTTAATTACTTATTTAAATAAATTACTGAGTCATATTCGAGTTCTGAGTCACATTTACCAGCTGTGTGATGCAAGATGGGATCTTTGGAGTGACGTCAGCGCGTATCCCGCCTCACGTGACGCATTAGCTCCACCCACAGGCCTGGTTTCCTGGGCGATGGTGCGTTAGTATGGCGCTCACAGTGGAGCGGGCAGAGTGACTAACCCCGGCCCCGTGGCCTCCTCCTCACGCCGAGCTGGCGCTCTGACGCTAGCTGATGTGTGTGTGTGTGTGTGCTTGTTCGTCGGGATGAAACGAGACATCGATTGTATTGAACTGGAATACTGGGTCCCAGTCTGTGGATAAATCATTCATTAGTACACAGTCATGGCAGGACTGATCAAGAAGCAGATCCTCAAGCACCTTTCCAGGTGAGTGTTCATCTCTTCTTCACTCTTCATCATCACACTGTGCAGTGATCAGCTTCATCAAGCTTGATTAGCCCTGAGAGATAACTGCCGAGCCTCTCTAGCTAGCCCGATGGTTAGCTGCACTAAACAACTGATCGTCTCCTGGCAGTGGTTCAGTCTCAATCCCGGTGAAGTGCACTTCCTCAGCAGTGGAGGAGTCATGGCTCCTACATCCTCCCCAGTGCACTACACGCTCAGCAACAGCCCGGGTGGGACTCGGCCACGGTGGAGCTTCAGCTAGTCAGATGGATACTCGTCTATTTCCCAGGCAGCTTCCTCTTGTGTCGAAAGTAACGAGGTTTCAGGGCTTCACCAGTTCCTTCCTTTCTTCAGGCAGCGTTTCAGAGAGAAGTTCAGCTCAGGGAACTCAGAGTCAGGTCATAACGCGTCATTAAGCCTTTATTACAAAGCAGGCTCTCTAATGGTGTGGATCAGTGATAATCAGCTGAATAATGCAGAAGACAACTTTTATCACCAGGGTTTGTCAGCTCTGTTCAGGGGAAAGTTAGCTACAGCACGCTCAAAAAGTCGCTAGGTGACGTCACATACTAATTAGCATGTTCACTGATTCGTCATGGTCATTTGCAAAAATCAAAAAAGGCTATATGGTGATTTTCTGAAGACAGTAACAGTCTGTCTAATCGAATCTCTCCTAATAGAAAATAACAGATTATATAATTAATTCTGATAGAAAGAGGTCATCTTCGGTCACGGCACCACAAATGAAACTTTTATGTGTTAATACTGTAACTGTAAAATACGACAGTGTCTACCAAGAACGCAGACAGAAACAAGCAGTGGTTGTGAGGAGTGGTGGAGGAAACAAAACAGATGGAAGAACTCACTTTTATGGCTGGAAATATCTCCAAGAAGAAAGCTTAAAATCAAGAAGTGCGGACAGTGGGACAGTGAGGGTCAGTGATTGGTTGTCAGTCATTGGTTGTTGGGAACGATGGTGGTCGGTGATTGGTTGGTGGGGACGATGGTGGTCGGTGATTGGTTGGTGGGGACGATGGTGGTCGGTGATTGGTTGGTGGGGACGATGGTGGTCGGTGATTGGTTGGTTTGAACGATGGTGGTCGGTCATTGGTTGGTTTGAACGATGGTGGTCGGTCATTGGTTGGTTTGAGCGATGGTGGTCGGCCATTGGTTGGTGGGAACGATGGTGGTCGGTGATTGTTTGGTGGGAACGATGGTGGTCAGTCATTGGTTGTTGGGAACGATGGTGGTCTGTGATTGTTTGTTTGTTGGGAACGATGGTGGTCTGTGATTGTTTGTTTGTTGGGAACGATGGTGATTGGTTGATGGTCGCATGGGCTCACGGCTTTACATGCTGGCGGTGAGGCAACCAAACCTGCTTTCTCAACTCGTATAACCAGCAGCTGTGATGTGAGCTGGAGATGGACTAGAGCAGGGATGTTCAGCAAAATTTGTAAAGGTCTAGGAGCTTACAAAAGTCCACAATCACCACTAACACACCTGAATGGTGACACCCTATTTGCATTATTAATTTTTATGCGGGAGCTGGAAGAGCTGTAATCTAATCCACCTTTTCTAAAAGACTGTGTGTGTGTGTGTGTGTGTGTGTGTGTGTGTGTGTGTGTGTGTGTGTGTGTGTGTGTGTGAACTTTAGATGCTTTAATGAAGCACCTTCGTGGGTCTGGTAGATGAGTTCATAGTGTAAATCCAGAGGGTTAGCAGTGCTGATCAGATGAGTGTTAGGGCTGGAATGTTGTTGAGTTGTGCACACAGATGTTACATAGTTACAGTGACTCCTCATCTCAGCAAAACTTATCCATAAATGCGTTCAGGATCTTCATGGTTTTTGTTGTTGCAAATGACTGTTATAGGTTTGAGTTTCTGTCTGATTACAAAGCCTCACATGGCGTGTTTGGTCCTGCTCAGTGGATCGTGACGTGGGTGGGTTGTGTAGCGTGTAGCCAGTAGCTCACTCTGTGTGTTACGGACAGCCGGTGGTGGACCTGACTGATGCAGTTTGCTGGCTGTTTAATAATTATACAGAAAAGTACAGTGTTCGACCGAGGTGTCATTACATGAAAATCGGTGTATCCCTGCGTTCACACTAGCGAGCGACAGAACGACAAGCGGCTTTTTGTTTGCTAAGTTAATGCTTGTGACACGGAGCCACGCTTTCAGTGACAGCTGCTGATTTAAATTGTAAACAAAATTCAGTGAAATCTGTGACGTGTGGTTACTGATATGTGGCTGATCTGATATGGAATCACCCGTCTGTGTTTGTACTGGTATGACGTAGTGTGTTAATTATACACCCGGTGGACTGACTTCTGTTTGTCCTGTAAGTGGAATTCCTGAGCTGCTCTTTTGTTCATTGCTCTGCAGGGTCAAAGCTGAACTGCTGATGTGACCTTGTGGATTTGAGAAAGTGAGAGTGTGAGAGTGTGCGTCATTTACACAAGAGACGATATTGACCCAAATAAAATATAACATTTTAATACATTTATTTTGTAATGAAAACAAATCCAACCACTGCAATATCAAATATGTTGTGTATTGTAAGAAAATTAGATCAGGATTTATATAATATAAGGTGTAATTTTCCCCTATTATTAACATCATTTTAATAGTTTTCAGTGTCATAAATGTATTTTATGGCAACGTTATTAACATGAAAAGATTATTTGACTGTACCTTAAACGATTAGGCTAATTAACAACTCGGTGTCATCACATCACCGCTCCTACTGCTGTCTGACACTTACCAGTTTAATTGTACAAATGACAAAGCAATCATGATTTTATAGTGTATATTTCCTCATCCCCCCACCCCCCAAAATTAATTTCTGGCTACATCACTGCCAGCACAACACACAGCATGCTTCTGAATTGTTTTAGACGCGAGTGTGACTCACATCAAGCGCAGCAAGCGATACACGATATGAGAAGCAAATTCATCTCGGCATTGTTTAGTATTGTGATATTCGAGACAACGATATTCTGTTGCATGAATACTAGCATCACAGTCACCAATAATAATGCACCATTAATACCACTTGTGTTGAGCTGGAACTGCATAGTATTTATTATACACATGGTATCTGCATGGCAAGCTAATGCCTTTAAGTATGGTTACTAGAGCTACCAGGATGACAGAACATCAAAAAACTTGATGGAACGTCCCTAGACTCATAAATAAGACTACAAGACCAGGAATGCAGGGACAAAAAGTCAAGGCTATTCAATTATTAAAGCCACCTTAAAGTTCATACCACATGACTTATGTTCTTTTAAGAGATTTTCAGACTGCTCAGAGATTTTGCCACATTGTTCTATGGAACATAGAGCCTTTAAACCTACAACCACTTTAAACTTTATATGGAACAATAATCAGAGGAGAGTAAATGAAACCTTTCCATGTTGGCCAGCTAGGAAACTGAGCTTGCCAGGACGACAGATCGCATGTGTCAGGGATGCAGTCAGGCACCAGGTGCCTCAGTACATCATCTGCAACAACAACAGATCCAGTGCAGTGGCACAAGTGGCTCGATCTTATTTACAAATGTCCAGGGCTGCAACGGTTTATTCGAGATATTTTATATTGATCATTTTTAATAACTGACATTATGGATTTTTATTTTCGGGTCGCTAACAGAAAAGTAAGGCCCTGTTCACACCTGACATGAGCATGCGTCCTGGGTAATCTGACCATAACTGGACAGTGCTGAGGACAGGTGTGGTCCGATCGCAAGTGACCACATAACGTTTGGTCACAAAATCGTCTTGATGTGTTTTTTTTTTTTTTTACTTTGATTTATACTTAATCTGTTCATAATGAATCTTAGGAAAGATTAGTTTTGATTTAGTTCTGGGTTTGTTTGATTTCATTCATTACACACTACCACTGAAAGGTTTCACGTTTTCCATGAAAACTCATACTTTTATTCATCAAATAGGTTGCAAAATGAGTAGAAGATATAGTCAAGTTAGTTTAGTTTTACCCTGTACAGATTTGCCCCTTTACCAGCATTACAGCATTAAAGTGTCAAGCTCTCCTCCAGCGTCTTTTCATTTGTGCTGCTTCTCACAGTTGTTCTTCTCTGTGGCGTAAACACCTCAGACTTGGATTAGACTGCCCATAAAACCTTTGCTCATTTTCCATTTATTAGCCAGCAAAGAAACTTTGCCTAGACTTTCAGTTTCTCTGATGGAATAGCGCTCATTTCTCACAGCAGCAATAGACTGAAGGGTTTCTGAAGAAAGCGCTTCCTTTTTGGCCATGTTGAGAGCGTAATCGAACCCACAAATGCTGATGCTCCAGATCCGCAGGTGGATGTGTAAAGTGTACTACAAGTGTAAATGCATGTGGTTAAAATCTTATCAGGACACAATCCTGACACAAGTCGCATGAAATGATGAGATGTAAATGTCTTTGATCATTTTGGTGGCCTGATCTTCCACCTTCAGCAGGACTTATGAAAAATGCATGCCGCTGTGAGAGAGAGAGGAAACTTGGATATGAATGTGTCTCGTCAACCTCGACTGGCCACTAGCCAGGCCGAGAGCCGCTCCAGCCGACTGACCTGCCGTGTGGGCACAAGAGAATGATGCTGTCTTAGAATGAATATTTAACTGGCCAAGCATCTCAAGGACATATATGGCCCTGGTTCCTCGCACTTTCTGAATTGTGTGTATGTGTGTGTGTATATTTGTGACTTGGCCAGGCCTGTGTGTTGTAAAGACAGGCTGGCTCTGAACAACACGTCTTCAATAATTTATATTGGAGGCCTGGATGGCTTCTACTGTGTCTGCTGAGAAATAAAGGAGGCCTTCACTCTGAGTAAGTAGTGCATAGGTCACTACTAAACTACAGTTACTAATAAAATACAGCTCTGATTTGGAAATACATTTTATTCACTTGCTCGTAAAAAAGTAGCGATAACACATTTTCTTTTCCGATGTCGATACTAAAACCTGGAGTATCAGCTGACCTCCATACTCATCCCGTATTGTCTTCTTTAAAAACATAAAAAAAAAAAAAAAAAAAGATTTTAAATGTTTTTTTAAAAATGCTTGGAAATGTTTGTTTTTTTTTTTTTACTTGAAGAAATTTGCAGTTAAACTGTTTCACACAACATTACTTGTAAATACAATAAACATAATAAAGTATAGCTATAATAAAGTCAGTTTGAAAAATGCATTTCTTTTCTGAATCCAATTCAAAGGCTGCTTGTTACAGGATCAGATATCCAGTGTTTTTTTTTTCTTTCCAATCACCATGTTCCTTTTTTTTTTTTTTTAAACCTTTTTTGCTTTGTTTGCTGGTATCACCCTGATACTGATACTGGGTATGAATCAATGCCATCTCTAACCAGACAGCTTTAGCTGAGTCATGTGACTGTCATTTAAGGATGTTCGCTCCAGAATTATTGGCAGCCTTCATGAAAATTAATATATTAAAGCAATAGCACAGGTAGACATTCATGTATAGTACCTCAAACACAAAAGGTCATGCCTTTTTTTTTTTCCTACAAAACACTGGCTTCAGAATTATCCCTTACGATTAACACTTGCGACACCTGCCCTGGAGAGAATAACGGCACTGACGTTTGGGGAAACTCCATTCAGTCCTCCAGGCAGAACTTTATAATCTTGTGTTTGTGCATGTGAACTTCCTTCTTCATCTCAGAGCGCTGAATCAGGAGACTGAGATTGCTGATACACTGATTTGTGTTTCTTTAATGATTTCGGTGTTTGTTTGGAAGTATGAAGGCTCATCTTCTTGTTGAGAGCTCTGTCTGTGGCCCAGTCCGTACCTGCTGGTCGACTTTTGGATTGAAATATCTTCACAAAAGCCCCTGAGCCACCAGCCACAAAACTTCCCCAAAGCACCAGAGATCCGCCCTCGTGTTTTACAGCAGGTGTCAGGTGCTTTTCCCTGCATGCAGTGTTTTTTGTTACCAAACTGTAAATGTAAAACTGGTAGAACTGGTAAACTAGTGAAGTTGTTGATCTTGCTATGAATTAGGGCTGGGCAATATGGCATGTAGTATTGATAAGGTGATGAATTTGATGTATATCTTTCTGAAACGTTGCGGGCATTGTCATATATTTTTCTTTTGTTTTTCAAATAGTTGCAAATTGGGAGCAACGATAAAATGTTAAACAAATATTGAGCGGTTTGTAAAACAAAACAAAAAAAGCGATACTACTGTATTGCTGGTAATTTATTGTCCATAAGCATTGTGATATGATATTTTCGTCATATTTCCCAGCTGTACTGTGAAGTTACTGCTATGAAGACGTGCTGTAGAGGACATGAGTGGAACTGTATATCCTGTGGTTTAACAGCGTTAGTCACGTTAAACAGGATTAGTCACGTTGTGTTACCTGCTGGGGGCAGGGTTTAGCGTGCGTGGTATGCGAATGCTCAAACCAAAGAACTGTACAGGCTTTTTCATTTGACAAATTGTAAATGTGCCACTGAGATTGAAAACAAGATGCGACTTTAATCAGTGGCAGTAAAAGTAAACCTCGAGTGCTGAGTTCTGTTCATACAGAGCAGCTTCAGGACTATGGATCTCCACACACACAAACATGGCCTGTGAGCTGTGGTGTACTCAAAATTTTTGCACACTTGTGCTTGTGAAAAAGGAAGCTGCAGCATTAGAGCAGGATGCTTATCTCATCCCCCGCACTGAGCAGAGCAACTTCTGTGGAATTTACACTTTAAACTTTCATAAACTCGTCAGTTAAGAGTGCTTGTGTTCATGTTCAGACCAGTTTAACTCTGCAAAAAAAAACTTGGACAGAAAGTTTGCATGCTAATTAGATAGCTACACACCTGAAAGCAGTAATTTATCCTGTATTTCTTTCATAATTATTTTTGTCCTGTTGTGATAGAACTGTGATGAGACGTCATAAAGACAATTCAACAAACTGCTCTTCTTTTAAATCCCAAATGTTTTGTTTAAGTTTCACCATCGCCGCTACTGTAGCTGAGTGTTGTGTAATTTTGAGTGTTACGGGGATCAGTGCTTGCACTTTGTCTTTGGCGATCTTTGGTCGCAGTGGTACTAAGTCGGCCGTTGGTGAGCATGTCACATTATGAGTTCTCAACTCAAGACCACTGATCTCAACTCTTGACCAAAGATTTTCCGTTACTCTGTGTGGTTGTGCCTGAGAGAGGAAAATCAGGCTGATATTTGTTCAGTGTAAAGCTGGCTTTATTTAGGAGTTGTGTTCTGGTATTGTGCTCTGTGACATTTATCAGCGTTCAGTCAGTTTAAGTGTCTCTGCCTATATAACTCCAAAGATAGCAGCAGTGGTAACATTGGCCTTAACCTTATGTGCAAAGTCCAAAGAGGAGGTGTGTTGTGCAGGTGGCACTGTGTGAGGTTTTGACAACAGCAAACAGCTTTTTTACAGTTAGGTCCGGAAGTATTTGGACATTGACTGAGTTTTTGTGATTTTGCCTTTATACACCACCACAATGGATTTGAAATAAAACAATCAAGATGTGATCGAAGTGTA
>CM074953.1:22984700-22995849 GCA_037577455.1 Pangasius macronema | reverse complement strand
CCATACAGCATGGCCGCTCTCACCACTGTCTTGTACACCTTCCCCTTGATTCTTGCTGATATTTTTCTATCACACAGCACTCCCGACACCTTTCTCCACCCATTCCAACCTGCCTGTACTCGCTTCTTCACCTCTTTCCCACGATCTCCATTACTCTGGACTGTTGACTGTTGGTTCTAGATGATTGCATTGTTTAGCAGAATTGTAAAATGGAAAATGGCAATCCTGGAAAAATCAGTATCACACAAGCCTAGTATGAAATATTGTAACTGAGGATTTGCTGTCAGAAGTTACTGTGAAGACATTTTTTATTTACTGTGTCTCTGTGTGCAGGTGAGACCTGTCAGCACTGGATGCACTACAGTGATGCCACTAAGACCCGTGAGGGCTGGGCTCGTTCTCTGCTGGAGGAATATAGGTCTAACATGGAAATGCTCAAAAATGTCATCACCGGACAATCACAGTCCTCCCCTCAACATGGTGAGATTCCTGTCTCTGATTGGCTGTTGATAAAAATTTAGCCAGCTGCTTTCAGGTTGTGGCTGCGTGTCACTGCTGAGCTAAATTCACGTAGATCCTTTTTCAACCTTCAGTTCATAATTGCACAAGATTCAGGGGTCTCATTTATCAAAGTGTGCACAGAACAAGTTCAATTTCTGCTGTAAGAGCCGCAATTATGCAGATGAAGGACGTTGATGAAGTCCACACGTTCTCATACATTTCCATAAAGAAACATCTCAGAAGACTAGACTAGAGGACTTGAGCAATGCATGGGGATGCTGTTGTTCCATTCTGTTGGTCTCGCCAAGTGTAGGACGATTCGCTGGCAGAGATCAGTGCCTGATGAGCCACTCATCACTCTCAGCAAAGAGTTTCCTGTGGCCTTGAAAAACACAGCTGCATGAGCCAAACCTTCAAGCAATCTTTAGATGCGTATTTTATATGGATTTGATTTACATTTAATGTGTCACTTGTCTACATCGTGCATCATAATCAGCATAACTGAGTGAGATGGAAGCGCCTCATAATCAATTTGCTAGTTATTTTATTCATAATCAGTTTACCAGTGACTTTTCTGCCACACAGGGTTTCTGCATACACAGTATATGCACATCCTCCCGAGCAAGAATAACTTGAGTAATCACATTCTGTGTGTAGAAATGTGCATATACACTGTTTACACATAAAATTATGCCTTCGCACGGTTGAGAAATGAGACTCCAGGACACGTTTATTAGACGCCCACTAGACTTGCGTTGGTATTGACGGCGGTGGTTGCTGATGGTAAGGATTGTATCGTGTACTCAGGAGCGTCACTGCTGGTGTCAGTGTGATGGTTTCTCTAACATCACACTTTCCTCCTTAGTGCTGAGCTCACAGTGACCAGGCACAAAGCCATACAACCACAAGAGGCTGTTAGAACAAAAACAGTGGGTTTTTGAGTAGCTGGTCATAATCCACCAATGAGGATGTGTACTCATGTACCAGATTTCAGGTCATTTAACAGTATTTCTTGTGGTTAATTCAGTTAAATTAATTTGTAAGCACATTTAATAATAGACATTGTCACAAAGCAGCTTTGTAGAAATCTTGATCTAGATTTTGAACTTTTGAATGAGCAAGCCAAAGACAGTGTCAAGGAAAACCACTCTGAGAAGACGTGGAAGAAAGCTTGAGAAAACTTGGAAAGCATGACAGCATTCTGCTGGCGTATTTGGAAATTGAACATATTGCAGCGTGAGCCGTATGAATCATGTCTCGTATAAGAATCAAGGGACTGAAAGGGGAATCGTCTTCTGGGTGACACCGGAAAGTGTGATTTATAAATAATTTCAGTTCACAGGTGTAGAACATTAAAGGCAAACAGTACTGAGTGTGGTGAAAGGATGTTCATTGTGAGAGTTTTGTGAAAAGGTGTGCTGGGATGAATCTTTATGATTATTATAAGCCCAAAAGGCAGGGCTTAGCACTATCCACTGGGGTTACCGAAGGCTCTTTGTACATCTACAGCACACTCTGAGAAAGACAGACAGACAGACAGACAGAGAGAGAGACAGACATCCTGGGAGGGAAATTATGTTACAGCAGCATAAAGAATAACAGTAAAATTAAAAGCAGAATTGCCAATCTACAAAAAAAAACACACTGAATATTAAATAAATACATACACCAAATGGAGTAATAGAAATAAGCAAAAGAAAAAAGGGGGGAATAAAAACAGGTGTGCAATAAATGACAGTGAATATTATATACATCTGTATGGCATAAACAGTATGTACAGATGGTTGTGCGCTAGTGTGTTCACCTATCACGCAGAGATGAGCTGTTGTACAGTGTTGTGGTGAAAGGTAAGAATGATTTCCTGAGCAGACTATATTCATGAATTAGTGTTTCTGTTTTTTCACCATATGAAATTTGTGTTTTTTCACCATATGAAATACTTAACACGTTAATTGTCCTTTTAAACAGAGTTAGCGCAGGTGCTTGAGGTGCTTGAAAGTGCTTGAATTTAGCATTTTTCTGTTGCATTATTCTTTCAAGAGTGTTTGAAATGAAAAGCTAGTATGCGTTCTCATTTTACCTGCATACCTTTACATACTCAGCAAACTTTAATGACAACACAATCTAGTAGAAGGCGGGCTCAGTCCTGGGGCTCAGACGGGGAGATGGTGGAGATGGTGGTAGAGAGGAGAATGCTGGCCAAGCTCTCAGCCATCAGGACTGAATCCACTCACCCACTCCATGCTGAAAGCAGTTCTCTGGGCGCTTTCGTAGGTCCTTCCTCCCAGCAACTATCAGACTGTATAGTTGTTTACCTGAGCAGATTTCTACACTTTCCTTAGTCCAAGCCTGCACAGTGACATTTCTGCACACTGTTATAACCTGCACGTGACTGTACACCTGGTGTACACCTGGTGCAATAAAGTAGTCATATGAAACATGATTATACTTTGCTAAACTGAAAATGTTAGCATATGTATAAAGAAAGTTAACACACCTCTCCTTCAGAAATTTCCTCAAAATTTGTAAAAATGTTTGGATGGAAAAGAGTGGCCAATAGTAATGGGTTGTGTGTCCCCATAGAGGAGCCGAGTGCTGGCGTAGTAGTTAGGCAGCTGGATTCTGGTGCTGAAGCTTGGGATCCATTCCCACACTGCTGCTGGTGCCTGGAGCCAGGTACCTCTCTGGTGTGCATTTGGGGTGCCACATACACACACAGAGATGTGCACATGGCTGTGTGTGTCAGACATCAGATTTCTTTGTGTTTTCTTCTCATAGGCAAAATCTCTACCAGCAGTAGTACTTCCTTCTCCCAACCGCCCAGCCCCAGGGCCCAGCTCATGTCTAGCTCCATCGTACTGCGCATGGCTGACTTCAGTATTTACCAGGTGAGTGTGAAAATCTGGGATTTTTTAAAATTAAAGCTATAATAAACAAAGTTTTAGAATTTTGAAAATACAAGAGTAAGATGATAAAGAGTACAAATTCTGCTTGAAATGTTGTCTATCTTGGCATCTTTGAGCTATCAGTATTGTCCAAGTTGAATATTGCAGAATATCTTGTAACCATTTATCGTTAAATGCCTAGTCCACCAAACACACATTCTGAATCCAGCTCTTGCTGATTTATTTCAGGTGTCAACAGCGGACCAGCGGCGCACCTCTCCTAAGGCTATGATATCCTGTAATAAAAAGACCCTGTATCTGCCACAGGAGATGCCTGCTATCCATCTGGAATTCACAGAGTATTACTTCCCGGATGGAAAGGACTACCCCAGTAAGACTACATTCCACCTGCTAGTAACTGTTTGTGAGGATTAGTAATACCACTGGTACTGATCAATACTATGGATGCCCAATTAAAATTACACTACCCTTCTTGATGTTAGGACTACTCCAGTAAGACGTTGTTAGGTTATCTTGCATTGATAGCTGCAAATGAAGTAAAATCTCCTGTAGTCAGACTACACTGTTGGTAACAGCTACACCAATGCCTGCACCTGTGACCTGCTTAAGCACTTTGTAAATGGTTTTAGTTTACATTGAGTATATGTTAAAAAACTGAGCTGAAAGCTTTTGTATTCATGAAAAATGAAGCAATTTCTGGTGGTACACTGTTTGTAAGCGGTGCGAGTATTTGAATTTAACATTGCCTTAACCACGGATTTAACATACCAGGTACACTCTGACACAGTGATTAAACAGATGGTCATTCTGGCTACAGCACCCACATGATGAGGCCTGGCCACAGGGAAATCTCAACCTTTATACTGAAACACTGGTGAACTTGATTTGTGCTCAGCTGATTGCTTCATTGATGACAGCAGCAGAAATGAAGCAGAAGTGTTATTAATAAGAAAAAAGAGAGCCAGGGTGCATCGCAATCAGCTTACTAGTTCAGTAGTCAGGGCACTGATCAGGGAGTCGGCCATTTTAAGGGCTGTCTCAATCGCAAAATCCTTCCAGTGCACTGGAATGTTCGCTTCCTAAAAAATCCCACAATGCACTGCACAAACCAGAGAGCATGGATGCTCACTATGTTCTGACGTTATATTTTCTGAAGTCTCTCAAAAAAATGGCAGACGAACTCTCAGCCAACTTCATCTACAAATGTAAGTAGCTTGTTATTGTTGTTGTAGCTCTCAACTGATTAATTACTTTAATTATTAACTTTATTTGACATTCTATATACGACTTTTAAGTGTTTAATAATTTAAATAAATCCATTAGCAAGCCTACGATCCTGCTTGAAGCACCATGACAGAAATGCATGTGATTAAGCTAACAAATGTATATGACATATAATATCAGAAAGATATCGGTCCTGCCTGTTGTTGATAAATGCCAGTGGTGACGTTTTACAACATGAGTACGTAGTCATGTCACTTGAAATTGAGCCATCGGTGTCCCAATGCATAGTGAGTCAGTGCCTGAACTCGGGTACACGATATATTAATTCATGATCTAGGGAGCGGATTGAGACACACCCCCAGTGTTTGATTGCAGTAGGTTAATCAGCCATATGCTTTTCCCTTGTTGTGTCTAGTCATTATCTGCAATATATGAGACTCTTAGAACAGGCAACACCTAATGCAAAAATACCTGTGTGTGTGTGTTGTGTGTGTATTTTGCAGTTCCCTGCCCTAACCTATATGTGCAGCTGAATGCCCTGCAACTAGTTGTGGATGCACAAAGCCTGGTGTGGCTCAACCTGTTTGCTCTGGATTTGCGCCACAGCTTGGTCCAGTTCATGGAGCTCTATAAGCTCAATGACTCCCAAAAATCTGATGAGCACATTGACGTCAGAGTAGACGGTCTCATGCTAAAGGTGGAAAATTTTCACAAACCCTACATAGTTACAGTAGTGTACATTATATCAGTACAATTCTCTTAACTCATGTCCCTACTGGTCCTAAAACCACATCAGATTTCTACTAAGTCAGGACCACTGAACTTCTGGTATAATCTTGAAGATATTTTGCTTCTTGTGAAACCTCTTGTCCAGTGGTCTTGGCTTTCTACTACAAGATATTTCAAATAAACTGCATGATTGAAAACCTTAAGTCACATTACAACAATATTACTTGTACATTCACTCATCTGCCTGTGTCTATGTATATATGTGCACAGTTGGTGATTCCTGGTGACCAGAAACAGTTCCAGCCAGACCAGCCCCGCTCCATTTCGGTGCAGACGTCTGAAATGGTGGCCACAAACACACGACACTCGCCTGGTTGCTCCCGTTCTGACCTTGAGGCTTTGTTGCAGGCTTTCCGAGAGCAGGCCTTCTTCACCTCCTCCACATCCTCCTCATTTCCTGTGCTTCACCCAGTCTTCCAACATCATGCGCATGAAAGGGACACATGCCTGCATGATGTTTACCGTGGTCTGGCACCTCCTGCCCTCCACACTGATGCCCTCAAGGTACCATCAGCCACCGATCTATGGGCCCTACGCTTCACCCAATTCTGGGTGGACTACGAGGGTCCCCGAAACCACCGACCCTCACCGTGTGTTGATTCCTTCCCTCTCACCCTATGGCTGTGCCAGCCTGCCCGCTATGTTCAGCACCAGCAGAGACCTAAGGCAGCTGCAGGTACAGGGGCACTGCCAACTGATGTCAGTGGTCGGCTGCAGAGGAAAAAGTTGTTGAAGGAGTATTATAGCACCGAGACCATGGCCAACCAACCAACCAATGGCCTGCACAAGCCTTTCTCTCTGGATGGATTGAATGCTGCTGACTCTTCCTCTGTCACCTCCACCTCTTCTTCATCCACTGGAGATGCAGACGTGCAGGTGTTGGTACAAGTACAGAAGCTGCTGAGTGCGCAAGCTAGCCATAGCCAGTATGTGTTCCTGCTGAAGCTGCAGCAAACACTGAATACACTGCAGCGGACACTACAACAGGACCTGCAGAAGCATGGCTTGGCACAGCAAGGTACTGGACGGACGTTTGGTGCGTGTGTCGGCCTCCTGGTGAACAGTGCTGAGGTTGCACTGCTGTTGAAGCCCATACCTACAGCTGATGCAGACAGCAGCCCTCTGGGCTCTGAGCTTTCGCCATCTGGGAGCAGAGCCACATTGGAGGTTGGCAGTGAGGCAGGAGACAGCACAGCAGGCACAGCCAAACTCACCTGTCCTGTGGAGCAGCTGCTGTGTGTAGACACAGACATACAGAGCCAGAGTGCTCCACATCTCCTGCCTTTTTCAGCACCCTCCGGAACTGAGAAGAAAGGTTCCATTGAGGAGAAAAATGCATGGTCAGGCCCAGAGGAGAAAAGGAATGGTGCAGATGGGTTTCAGGAGGGCAAGGAGTTAAAACTTGAGCCCAGAGTCCTGCAGAGTGATGCTTCACTGGCCAGGGCTATGGCAGTGGATGCCATAGGCGAGCCAGTCTCAAGGGACTGGAATGACAAGAGCCAAGGAGCCAGACTACCTCAGTCTATGTCCAGGTAATGTGTCATGTCTGTAATAAATCAAAACTAATATAGTGGACTCTGGCTTTTGGGCAAGACAGACTAACCTGGGAAGTTAAAAATTAAAATAAATAAGTTATTGCATTAATGCTTAAAGGTCAATTTACATTGGCAATAATGAAAAGACTTTGTCCCTGATTATAAAATTTAAGGAATATTGTGAGTAATGGCATGTTTGGTATATACACGTCTGCGCTACACACCCACCGACTGAGCTGTCCAGGCTGCTGCCAAATTTTCAATGAGATCAGAGGGCTGGTGATGTCTGAATAATACAGTACAAACCTACAATAATAGCCAGCCATCCCCAGAATCTGCCTTACCTCATTTTTGGTCCTGGGTCTCAGGCAGGCTGTGATTTGCTATTGTCTTATCAATTTGGAGATGCACCTGCCCATTACCCAAGTGTTAACCCAGATAACATTCCCAGATACCATCTTTGCATTTATTGTGAGTCCTGCCTGTCTCACAGCCCTCAGATTTGTAATGTTTAACAGATTTTTAATGTGGGAATAGGCAGCATGAGGAAGGAGAATTCTGTCCATGAGTTGTTGAAACATAGCTGGAGCTCCAAACAAACCAAAAGGAAGAGTGAGAAAATTGTGTAAACCAAACGGAGTAGAAAAAAAGACGTTTTTTTTTCCACAGGACATTGGTGTCTAGGGAATCTGTCAATATCTTAGTCAACTAAAAGTGAGCTGTGCCTTACCCGCTCAAGTAGTTTGTCTGTGTGTGGCATTTGGTAAGCATCATTTTAGATACCGTTTGACTTTTCTAAAGTCCACACAGAACCGGACAATTTCATCTGCCTTCTGAACTAGGACAGTGATTGTACCCATATTGAGCATAGCTCCTCCGAAACCACTTTGTCTTTGGGTAAACAATAGGGGTGACTGAGCAACCTCCCCCCACTGGGAGTGGTGTACTATGAGATTAGAGCACCCAGATGGGGGAGAAAATACATCAGTAAACTCTTATTGCAACTGGGCAAGCTCTGATTTCTGGGACTGTGAGAGGTGGTCTCCACAGAATGGAATGAGCCGCATTTTTCAGGTACATCTCTGGTCCCAGCATCTCTCTCTCTTGGGAATCACTGTCACCAGATGCACAGGGACTGCCTCTCTCCATGGTTTTGAGAGTTTGAGGTGGTATATGTGTAATGTATCATCACTGTGCAAGCAATTTACAGCTTGACATAGGTAATAATACGAGCACATTATCTCCCAGTGAAAACTCGTGTAACTGAGCTCCCCTGTTATACAGCTGGGACTGGCATTCTTGAGCCTGTAGCAAATTCTCCTGTGTTATTTGACCCTATGTGTGGAGTTTTGCTCTCAGGTGAAGAACATAAGGAATATTATTTTCACAATATGAGGGTTCCTCTTCCCAATTTTCTCAGACATTGTCTAAGACAGGGCTGTCAAGTCTTATCAGGAAAGGGCCGGTGTGGGTGCAGGTTTTCATTCCAGCCAAGCAGAAGCCACTCCTGAGTCTACTCAAAGCCAAGATCAACTGATTAAACAGGTGGAATCAGGTGTGGCTCCTGCCTGATGGGAATGAAAACCTGCACCCATACTGGTCCGTTCTGGATAAGATTAGACACCCCCGGTCTAAGACCTTGTATAGTAATCCGAATGGGGAGAACCCTATGGAGGCTTGTAGGACCTCTTGGACTGCAAATAATAGGGGTTTGAGCCACTTCCCAATTACAAGTGTCATCATGCAAAAACTTGCCAATCATTTTGAAACGGTTGATTAAATCACTGAACTAGTCCATCTGTTTGTGGATGGTAAACACTTAGTTTAACAACTGGTAAACAATTTACTTCCCAAAACTTTTACAGTTTGTGAAGTCTACATGACTTGAATGTAGTGCTTTGGTCAGTCAGAATCTCTTTTGGGATTGTGACACAGGAGATCACTTGGAAGAGCGCCTCCGCAGCACTGCATGCTGAGATGTTGTGAAAAGGCACTGCTTCTGGGTATTGTGTTATTGAATCCACTAGAACTAACAAAAAGAGATGCCCTTGTGCACTCTTTTCTAATGTCATGACAATGTCCATACCAGTTCTTTTGAAGGGGACCTCAGTTACTGGAAGAGGACTTTTGGGGTGGTCAGAGGATTAACCAGCTGACATTTGCAGCATGCTATATACCATCTGCATACATCGCTGTGAGTGCCTAGCCAATAGAAATGGTCCATGAGATGGTTTAATGTCTTACCCTGTACTAAAAACCAGGAAATAGGGGAAGCAATTTTCTGTGGCTCCTAGGTACCAACAATTGTGTAGTCTCTTCCTTTTTTGAGTGTCTTGCCTCACTCAGTATAACCTATCCTTGATAAAAGAAAAATATGACTAGGATAGTGTCAATACGCTTCTGCCATACCTGCACATCATCCACTCTAGTGACTGGACATTGATCCGGGAAATCCCCAGACTCCCCAGCAGTGCCAGCATGCCTGCCCGGGCCTAGCCCTGCACCCGCAGATCCCTGAGCATCCAGAGGGAGATGAGAGGGAGAGGGTGGAAGAGAGGGGAAGGAAGAGCCGCCTGCCCCATATACACTCCCATGTAGTCCTCTTTCAGCTGTGTCGCCTTTAGCAGTAGCGACTGTAGCAGTTTTCAGAATACTTGTCTGTCTTCAACCTGCTCTGCCACCAGAGTCTCAAAGTGGCCTGCTGATGAACATGGTGTAAGCTGGCGAGGGAATCTCAACTGATGTTTTCTTGTAGTCTTTTTTCTTTTGTCTGGGCTTTTCAGACTGGCAACAGACTCCACTGAAATAATACAACGTGAACAGATGTACACTTATTCATGAAATTACCCACTGTTTCTCCATTTGTAGGCATGCTCTATGTGTGTGCAGGATGTTTACACACTACTTGTGTTGTGATCGTGCTCTTTGATTAGTATCTGCTTTTGTACATCGGTGTTTAGTGCACAGCTCATAAGGATGCTGATTTGCTTTTTGCATACTCAGTGTATTGTATTGTTATACTTGTAATTTCTCACCGACCCCAGTGATACTGAAACAAAATAACCCTAAACCTTATTGGAACCAAATACTAAAGTAAATTAATTATTAAAGAAATAATTGTATGAATGCATTTACAGTATGTGTGGGAATTTAGGCATTACCCATGCACACTCAGTGTTTCTGTCTGTGTGTGTTACAGTGGGCGCCTGATGAGGGATCGATCGCAATCAGCTTTCTCTGTGACCTATAAGAACATGAAGAAGAGTCCTTCACTACAGTCTCTGGACAACATCTCCATAGACAGCTCCTTACTGGAGGACTATGATTCGTACAGCTTGCTGGAGAGAGGTATCATTCAGAATCCTGAATTCTTGGGAACGGTGGCCAACGGTGCACACAAGCATCTCCAAACAAATTGAATACATGAGATTGGGGAAGGAAGTGGGGCTTCTAGGAAGTGTTTGTTAATATTGGAGAGTTTAAAACACCTGCGTGTTTCGATCATTCCACATGTACATGTTTACCTGCCATTTTGTTGGGGGGGAAATTGGTGTATTTTTGAATAGTAAAATTTTTAGTGCTGTTTTTGTGGCTATGCAAAATACATAATGGTTTGCAGGTCTGGTAATATGAGGGATAAGGGATATACGGGACAAGAGATAAACATGGCTGGATATCATGGCAATATGATATCGTGTAGGGACACGCAAAAGCCAAGCTTTAAGTCATATACTGGTGTCATTTAACTTGATGTTGCTTCACATGCACAAATTGTGTAACTTAATAGGTATTACATATTTTTATTATAAATAATATTTACTTCAATCACTGCGCTTTCCTGGCATGCCCTGTGGCATATACAGTACTGTGCAAAAGTCTTGAACCCCCTCACCCCGCCTTTTTTTTTTTTTTTTTTTTTTTTTTTTAGACAAACTTTAAGTTTGATAAGAGACACTTTTCAGATAAAAACAGAATTCAATTCAGTTCAAATCATTTTTAATTAGAATAGCACTTTTTGACAAAGGTCATTGTCTCAAAGCAGCTTTACACAAACAAAAGTAAAGTGAAGTGTGTGTGATGTCTCTGATGAGCAAGCAGGACGACGGTGGCAAGGAGATGAGATGGTGATAGGAAGAAACCTTGAGAGGAACCAGACTCAAAAGAGAACCCATCCTCATATGGGTTTACACTGTA
>CM074953.1:22954596-22967829 GCA_037577455.1 Pangasius macronema | reverse complement strand
TCAAGAGCCACAAGACTTCAACATTTAAAGAAATCAAAGGGAAAAGCTCTCGCATACTGACTTCCTTTATCTATTTGCTCATTTCTGACCAATGATCTGTTGTTAAAATCATTAAAAGCTTCATATTTTTGCCATTTTGTACTTGTCCCGTTTTTTTGCCCAGAAGTGTACGTACAGACATCTTCCACTGGCATTAAGATAAAGTTTTCAGGAATAGAGTACAACACTAAAATGAAAAGAACCTAATTAATTTACACTAAACTACACTAATACAGTCTCTGGAGTGCTAAAAGGCTGTACAAATCTTATGTAAAATAAAAAGGACTGGCACATTAATGTGACTGTTACTACACCACTTTGTAGACTTATATTGCTTTTTTTTGCAGAGAGAACTGTAACTATTTGTCCAGAAAATAATGCTTCAGTTTGCACCCCTATGGTAAAGGGTTTGTGTTTGGCAGATTAATACCATTAATTAAAATGTGCTTTGCAAAGGCATGTGGGGTCATGAGAGACTCTCACAATCTCCTCTTTTGTTTTAGTCATTTATTTTACAACTAGTTACTAGAAACATTGAATATGATTTTGTGTGCTAATATTTAGAAATGTTACTGGGAGTCACATTCGAACAAGTCACATTTAAATTAACAGCATACATGTTATTTTTGTCTTTGAACTATCCTGACATGCTGCACGAAGCGTAGGAATTCAGCAATAAAATGGACAAATTTCACTGCCCATCTATATCCAACAACTAGCATTGTGTCTTAACTGCCTTACTTGTGTACTTGCTTTGTCTACCAGTCTTATGGATTTTCTGGATTAGTAAATACTTTTGCATGTCAGGTCAGAGTTTTCAGTCTGACATCTCATGACAATAAGCATGATGATGGTGGAAAGCTTGAAGAGAGACAGAGCTCATCAGTGTGTTTAACATCGCCGTGCATGAAGTCGCACAACATTTTACATTTTGACTTGGAAACCTGACGGAACTGACGTACTGTCCAATGGATTAAATCTTAGCGATGAACATAAAATATGCAGCCGAATGTGTGAACAATAGCGCTCGCATTGCTGCTGCTTCGAGTCGTGTGCATTTGGGGGTCATTTGCCAGGTACCCCTGGGCTAGAGGACAAAATGCACAACAGATGGGCAATAGTCAGTAATTGTATATTTATAAACTGAGTGGTACCACAGAGTGTGTTCTCATCTGTTAGGGTCTAGATGCTAATGTCCTCTGTCAAATATAATGAGTATGTCAGAAATCATGAAAACACTCAGAGAAAGACTAAAGGCTGCTATTGGTCAGTTTTGCACTCAGGGTTACCACCGAGCTCTGAGCAGGATAAAGCGGCTACTGAAGATGAATGAAGGAATGAATGAACGAGTGTCAGCCCTAAAACACAGTTTTTCTGATGTGTGTTCATATTTGTGAGTGTGTATGTGTTTGGTAGGTAAATGTGTGCTGCATAGGATGAGAATTAGTGGATATCTGTTCTCTGTTTATTTGCACTCATTCAGCCCCACAAACTGTCTCTGCCATAGAGGAGTGTGTGTGGCGGCAGCCTCTTCCTGATGCACACACACTGTGGCACAAGGTCTCGATTGCCCTCCCTATCAAGGGCATAATTAACGCTCTGAGTGTGTGTGTCTGTGTGTAATTCTGTTTCAGATACACTGAGCTATGTAACAGCTCTGTACATTTATCCACTACTGATGTTAAAGCAGAAACTGGCGATATTATAAGGAATCATTGATAGATTCCAGCTGTCATGATAGCTATCAAGTTGCACAATTTAAATGTCTGTGGGAAAACAAGTCGCCTGAAGCTTTAAGATCAACAAAAATAAATTGTGCTAAAATAAAAAATTTGTCGTAACTTGTTTCCTTTTCACCTGGTTTGTATCCTATATGAACCTTAATAAACTGCTGTCAGAGCAACACATCATCTTTCTCTGATGAATCTTCGCTTCCCTTTTCCGTGCTGCTGAACAGGTAACTCTGTGAATGTCTTTGCTTACAAAACATGAACACAGAAATATGAAAATTACACAGTGTGGTGTTTATCAGGGTGTTTTCACTATACAAGAATTCAGTAAGCCGCAGTTCACCTCAGAGCACACGCACGTGTAGTTTACAGCATTTTATTTCAATGTAATAATGCTGACTAAATGCTAATGCTAGTGATGAGCAGCTACAGCTGACTTGTAACCAGCTTCTGGTGTTTTTCCTGTAAGGCTGTAATGTGTTCATGATAACGTGTTATGTACAGTGGATTTAAACAGTCAACATGCCCCTGGTAAAATGGCAGTGTCAGGAAAGGTAGGCTGAGGCAGATACAGTTGCAGTTAATAGCTTTGATGAAGGCAATGCAGACAAATCCAAAAATCAAAAGGCAAGGTCAAGGTCAAAAATCAGGCTTAGGTCAGGCGATCAACAAACAGCGTTAACAAGGCAAAGGCAAAATGCGAGAATCAAGGCGCAGTAAAAATATGCCTTGGGAAGGAGTAAGGGTATTTGGGTAAGACAAGCGCAATGCATTCATAATCTCTAAACAAAATAGTAATAGATCAGATAAGAAAAGACAGATTTTTTTTTGTCAGTGAATTGATTGTTGACTTGATTTAAAAACGCACTTGCATACTGAGTTTAAGTTCAGTACACTAATTAATATGTTAATAACAAAAGTAATCATTCTCCTCATTTAATCCTGGCAAAAAATACTGTGTCTGTGGGGGTGTGATAAGACGCTCTATCACAAATGTAAATAATATAACAGTAGTTAATCTGATAATTATGTAATCATGATTCATTGTGTTGTTTTTTCTTTTACTTAAATGTCTGGCACTGCTCTCAAAGAACCTTGATCTGTCTGCTCTGCAGATTGGTAGGCTGATAATACGCCTCCGATTGTCTGTTTCTGTCTGCTGAATCAAAAAAGATGATAAAAGTAACATTTTTGCAAAGATGTTGATTAGTGAAATAGCTGTTTGCTGCTCTTTTTGCCTGTTGAAGTGATTTTTGTTGCTCTTAATTTAAAAAATCAGCCGGTGTGAGATCAAACTGGTAAGAGAAAGTCTCAAGACAGCACTTCACGTATCACCACAGTTAACATGGATGAAGTTATGCACCAATCCTTGAGAGGGAGAAACATCTCTGGAAGACTCAACTCAATCCATAGCCATAATGACATGCTCATCCTCTTTCCAATTCTCATTTTTCCAAGGAATTGTAGACGTAGGTGCAAGATGCTAGGAGAGCACTCAGACATCCTTGAATGCATAAAATTGTAATCAAAAAATCTGCTGCTCAGCCCCATAAAGAGGAGAGACCGAGTGCTCTTACTGTGTTGGAACACAGAGTAAAGGAACTGGCAGCAGGCAGGGTCCAAATCTTTTAGTGAAAATGCACCAGTGCAGTGAAATGCAGAGCTCTGTGGAAATGAGTACAGATGCCTCACATGTATAGACAGACTTTCAGTGGCTGTATTTTTATCTCATTCTCTAAGCTTGCGGCCCACCTTGGAAGGTTGGCGTGTAACCCACAGCACAGCAGCAGTTAATATATGCTGCAAGCCAGCAGCAGCTAAAGCCTGATCATTCACCTAATGAGATGGAGACAGTGCCAGACACATTTTGTGGTGTGAGTGGTGGGGCAGTGTACCAGTTTCCTAAAAAGGAGCTCTGATATGCATTCAGACAAGAATCTGCAACCTGCTATAAGCACATGCATAGTGACTGCAGTGGCTGATATGAAAACTTGGATGGACCTGACAGCTCTGTTAAAGTGATGTTCTTCAACTTCTCCAGTGCATCAGACCATCAAACAGCAAAAGTTCTCTGAAGACTCTGATATAGTAGGGTGCATCAGGAGGCAGAGCTGGAGGACGAGTACAGGAGTATAGTTGCCAATTTTGTGGAGTGGTGTGAGCTGATCCGTCTACAACTTAACATCAGCAAGGGAAAGGAGCTTGTGGTTGAATTTAGGAGAATGATCCCTGTTTCCATCAAAGGTGTGAATGTGGAGGTGGTTCAGGACTACAAATATCTAGCAGTTCATTTGGACAGGAAACTGGACTGTGAAAAGAACATGGAGGTACATTACAAAAAGGCCAGAGTATACTTTACTTTCTTAGGAGGTTAAGGTCCTTTAACAGCTGTAGAAACATGCTGCAGATGTTTTACCAGGCAGTGCTGACCAGCGCCATTTTCATGCTGTGGTGTGCTGGGGTAGCAGGATTAAGGCAGTGGATAAAAACACAATGGAAAAGACTAACAGAAAGGCCACCTCTGTTATTGGGGTGGATCCTGACTCCTTGGAGAAGGTGCTGCACAAACTACTACACATAATGGACAATGGCTCTCATGCACTACACAGCACAATGGAACAGTACAGAACCACTTCATTTGGAGGCTAAGATCACCAAGGTGGTCCACAGAAATCCACAGGAAGTCATTCCTCCCAGTTGCTATCAGACTCTACAACACCTCTCCTTTCTGTCAGTGTGAGCTGGGGTACTGAGTCTGGGTAAGGTCATGTGCAAACACATCCTGGTGCAGAGCTTCTGTCTTTGTCCTCTTCACGAACCACAGTGGACAGCGGATGGACACAGTGGACTTCCACCATGCTGTAGGTGTTCCGAACAGCACGCCCTCTTGCCCACCTCTACATCATCTATGATTTTGTGATTTGGTGGCTGATGTAACACACCACTGTAGTATTACCTTTCTGTACTTGTAGTACTGTGACCCCCTCAGAGTTCCCTGTAAATGTTCCAGCACTATATAACGATGCTCATCAAGTCTTATTTTGCAATCTTTCTGTCAGGATCTTGAAATCATAAAATATCTTAAAAAGAATCTGGCTAAGTATCTGCCTCCTGTACAGTTGCACTCTACTGCCTGTGTCTCTATTATTGACTGTACTTCTGGAGTCAACATGGCCAGTTGGCTTGGTTCTTACTTCTTGCACTCTGGGTTGGATGCTTGTGCTACAAACCCCACTGGCTTATTCACAAGGGGTGTGAAACCCCCCCCAACCCCCCCAATTAAAATGGTTTAATATTTTGTATTTATACAGTACATATTGTTTATATTCAGACTCATTGCCAAATTAAATGTATTTCCTTTATAGTTCTAAACCTGAGAATTGAACTGCCCCATTATGTTAACTGCCAACAATGTACCTCATGTATCATTCTTTTAATAAAAATTGTGTGTGAACATTGTCGTCTGCCAGACCGAACTAAAATTTTCTGCTGGATTTAAAAAAGTTTCAGAAAGTCTCTTTTTCTTCAAACTCACACAAATACCACATTTCTTGCCTAAACAGTTGTGTGAACGATTTGTGAATAAATTCATTTGTATCCAGCTTGATAAATGAGGCTGTGCAGTTTCCTATCAGGAAAGGAAAAAAAATCTCATTGGAACTCCGAAGTGTGAATATAATATTAAGCTGATATTTTGGAAGAGTTAAAGCATTCACTTTTTGTTTAGATGAGCAAATTTTAAGTTACTTTCATTTAGACTGAATGCTATATTTCACGTTATATCCCAGCTCTGAGTAATGCATCAACCATGTTGAGCGTTTTGCTCTCTGTGGGAAACCGGCCAGCTATCGACCAGTGTATTCCTATAAATCTTTGCAAATGTGTTCTTAGTAAATTCTAAGAATTTACTAAGAGTTTGTGCACATGCTGTATGAACCTAGAACACAGGCTACAAAGTGGCTTTCATTTAAGATTTTTAATGGCCATTATAATGGCCCGTCATGACACAGTGCCTGTGTTGCAGAACAGACATCATGCTATGGTTGAACCCAACATTACTGCTAAAAGATTCTGACATATATTAATACGTTATTGATATATACATATAATATTGCATTATTATGCATAATAATATGCATTATTAATATAGTGCATATTATTTATATACAGATAAGACACTGCCCAGAACAGTCGTGAGTCCAAGGAGACATGAGCTCTATCAGATGTCACTGACAGACAATAGTGAAGCAGTGTCACTGTTCAGCTTCACCACATCCTACAGACTAAATGTTGTATTCTCTGGTGAATTTGAGTGACTTTCTCAGGACCTCTCACTCAGGAACAGTATCTGCCCCTGAATAATTTGGTACTTTGAGTGAGTACATGGCTGGGCCAGTATCCTGAGTGATTTTCATCCTCAATAAAGTACAGCATTGAGTAATTCTCATCATCAATAGAGTACAGTACTAACAGCATGAATCATTAACAGGGCAAAACTATATCACCTAAAAAAATTTCATTGACATTGATGCTGCAATATAAAGCTTAAGGAAGACATTTTTTTTTAAACCTCTCTGATTTAAAGGTAGCTAATAGTACACAAATAGCTCTTTACCTTAACTGTGATCAAAACAATCCTTTCTTCTTGAATTTCTTTGGTTGAATTCCTTCACACTGTCTTTCAAATCCATTTGATGAGAACTCTGGATGGTGATTTGATGTAAGAATAAACAGTAAGTTTTTTTTTGTTTTTTTTTTAAATTAGTGACATCTTTGGTGTGTGATTTTAGTACAATTATACATTTTTGCTAATGGGTTCCAGACTTCAGGCAGTCATTGACTGCAAAGAATTTGCAACCAACTATTAAAAATGACAATTTAATTTATGCTTGTTAATTTGCCCAATTACTTTTGAGCCCCTAAAATTGGTGGGTTATGTATGAAAATTGTTGTAATTCCTACACCGTTCACACAGTTTAGATGTAAATTCCCTCAAATTAAAGCTGAAAGTCTGCACTTTGAGCTTTTTTTTATTTCAATGGTAGACAAATATTTATGGACCTGACTCTATATACAGAGTATAAAAGCCAACATTCTACCAAAGGTGTTCTGTTTTAGCCTACAGTTTATCTAATTGGGAAGCTTGATCTAGCACTATATGTAGCATGCAGAATATAACGCTAACACTTTCAGACAGCGATCTGATCAGCTGGCGAATCATATTGAAGCATAGTATAGACCTCTATGCCTACAGTTTGGATTAGGGAAATTTTGATAGCCATCAATAAACTTCTGGCAAAACTCAATCTTCATAGGTTTTCTGGCACAGACATTTCAGTAAAATCCACATATATGTGTTAGGGATGAGGTCAGGACTTCCTGAAATTGTAATTTTAGCTTGATTTAGCCAATGCCCAACTAGTTTTGTATTGAGTCATTGTCCTGTTGGAACACCCAGCTGTGTCCAGTTGACTGATGGGCTGAAGTTATGCTGGAGAATCTTTAAGTAATTTTCCTTCATTATTCTGTCCACTTTCTGTAATGCACCAATTCCACTAGCAGCAAAACAACCCCCAGCCAAACTGCTAATCTACTTTGATGTATGAATATTTTGGACACACTTTATGTTGTCATAATTTCAGAAGACCCAATTAAATTTATAAAAGAACCTGCATTTGTGAATGCATTTTGTGAAACAGACGCATGTGTTCCCATCATTCTGTCACAGAAAAAGAACAGCCGCAGAAATGACTGAAATCCCAAGACTACCATGACCTTTTGACCTCAGCTATAGTTAACATCATATAACTATATTTTTTAGGGATACACCAAAAGAAAAAAAAAGAGATTATTCCTCTTGGGGTTGGTTTGTGTGCTGAATTATACTTATTTTCATGTGGTTCTATTTTTAATCAAAGCTCCGGCCTAATGGTTGACTTGGCCAGTTTTTAATATGTACAGTTTGTTTTTGTTTGGGAAGGGGGCACAAGTTCTCACAAAACTGGTAAGCGAGCTGCATGGGCAAAATGTTTGACTACGCTGCTTTACAGCATGTAGACTAGAGAAAGACATGCAGAAAGTCACAGACTGACTCGGTATGATTAACAGATCTCAGTAAACTGTTTTATTCAGAAATTAAGTGCTGCTTCAGTACTCTTGGCAGTCCTTTCTCTCTCTTCTCCCCTGTGACGTTGTTCATGGGCACTGGTTTTTGTGGGAGAGTGATTCTGATGATGTTGATAAAGCATGAGAAACATGTCTGTGTGTGTGTGTGTGTGTGTGTGTGTGTGTGTGTGTGTGTGTGTGTGTGTGTGTGTGCGTGTGTGTGCGTGTGAGAACATTATTGCACTTGACCCCTTTGAACAGGAAATGGTGGTAATTATGTCATGGCAGCACAGTTAGGTTTCTCTGTCTCATATTTCTATGCAACATATTTAAAGTCTCTGTGGTGTTTTTATGATTTGATTAGTGATTTGATTTGACTGACAGTGATATAGTGCATAGACACTCTGCTCCCTGGTGTTAGCACAAAGATATTAGCAGTGTTTACAGAAGAAGCAAGGAAGCATATTTCGGAGGGAGAGCAGTCGTTAACAGAGCCATATATAGTCATGACTCTGTTTGTGTGTGTGTGTGTGTGTGTGTGTGTGTGTGTGTGTGTGTGTGTGTGTGTCTGTCTGTCTGTCGTCACTAGGGACTCTCTCACCCTTTTAAAACTGCCATATCACTGCACATGGCTGAGACTCTCAGCCATTGTGCATGCATCATAACCAGTCATTACTGAACTTGTGCAACCTATCCATATAACTCAGGGATTTTATCACACAGAGCATTGACTCGGGCTGACAAAGTTCTCATAAGCCTCCCTAAATCACTTTCAGCGCCGCATTAGTGTGAACTTTGAGTGTGTGGATGTATCTGCATGATATCACCTGGTATTTATTCACTGTGCTCCTTTAGGGCATTTTTACTGGGGTGTAAGAGAAGGAGAGGCAGTTTTCCCCCACTTATTGTCAAGTTTCCACTGAAGAACCTTTTGAAGAACTATTCCGTATGAGACCTACACACTTGCTGGACAAGTTTCTTGTTTGTTTCTACCACACTACATGACCTGTAGTTTTCAGCCATCAGCAAATGTAAAAAAAAAACAAAAACAAACAAAAAAAACCCTCCATGACCAGGGTGGGGAACCTCTGCCCTGGGGGAACTCTCAAAAGCTTCGATGTAAAAGCAAACAACACATTTTTTTTTTCTCTGAGAAAAGGTTCCACATAGGACCCCTTCTTCTAATCGTCTTACGGAACCCCTTCTTCTAAGTGAACCCTGAGGAAGCTGAGACTGAAGTTTTGTTGTTCGTTCTTGTTTTGGTTTTGTTGTGCATGCTAACTTTATTTTATACCACAGTGCTGTTGACAGTAGTGTTGCTCTAAGGCTAATCACAGGTCTATATTAAGGGGAATAAATCACTATCGGCCACTACATGCATGAAGACTCGTCTCCTGTTCAGAGGGTTAGTTGAGTCAGTAAGTTCCTGGTGAGTCCTGTTCAGGGTCACTCTTGCTCAGGGTTTCGGTGCACTTTAGTTCAAACCGTGCTGGGTGTGAAATATAATTCTTCTAAACGTGGACATAAAATAACACAAAATAACAACAATTATTAGCGACTGTATTTTACACAAAACAAGCTGCTGGTTGGCTGCTTTTAGATGATGGCATGATCAGGGTGCACATTTGGGAAACCATGCACCTGAGGGAATTGGTAAATTCCTAAATGCACAGATTCAAATGTCTCAAGTCAGTAAAAAGACTGAAAAAATGTCATCTTTAATCACTTCTAAAGTAACAGCTGATAATAGGGACTGTTATGATCACATAATCTAAGCCTAATACGGTGAAGTTTTCTGTGAGGAGACTTTTATTTAGTCTTTTGGAAGGTGTTCCCAGTGTCAGCACTTTGTAACAGGCAGAGATAAAGCTGCTCCTCACCATGGGATCGTCTCCAGGATGGAGGTTTTTGAGGCATTTTTAGTCTTACTGGTGAGCAAACGAGTGTTTCTAGCTGTTTTGATGTAAGTGATAACAGGAACCAACTTGTTTAACAGACGTTCTACAACATTAAATGTAACTATAAACACAGATAAAGTATGATGTGATGTGAAGATGTAGAAAAATAATCAGTTTTGGGACGGTAATGCATAAAACCAACTCCTTGTTTATTATTTTCCTATAGCTGCATGCTTTTCTCGTGTTAACTGTTTAAACCATCATGCCACTGGAAGCAAGTGCAATCGTACAGTTTTCATATTGAATAACTCTCCGATCTAAAGAAAACTCCAGACCAGATCAATTTACTTGACTTCACCCAGAGACATTATGTCCTTCCTGTCAGTGTGTCGTCACGGCTACAGGCACTGGAGGTATAAAGGGCAGAGACTGGAGGGCAGTAGCTTGTCAGTAGCTGTTGTGTGGCTCTGTTATGGGGTGGTTTCTTGGGCGTTAGTGCAATTCCTCCGCATGCTACTCGTATAATCTAAATATGAACCAGCGCTGGAAGAATTTCACATACGGAGCACCGTAATAACACTGAAGGACATTCTTTTCAAAGTTTTGTGTTGGAGCAAGTATGTAGATACACTCAGGCCTCAGGCATCCACAACCAAGAGCCGAGGAATGTTAATAAAAGATGTATTCAGTTGGCAATTATTTTTCAGTAATGCTGTGCTTAAAGTTAAAACAGTGCACTTGTTCATCCCGAATATTCTGCAGCCACTACTGTTTGCATGTGGGACTTC
This sequence comes from Pangasius macronema, assembly GCA_037577455.1. Classification (NCBI taxonomy): domain Eukaryota; kingdom Metazoa; phylum Chordata; class Actinopteri; order Siluriformes; family Pangasiidae; genus Pangasius; species Pangasius macronema. The sequence goes on along the minus strand of CM074953.1, from coordinate 22,957,269 downwards.
GGGGAAAATGAAGAAAAGTACTTTTTCATGAAATATTTAATACTTGTATTATTTAATACTTTTTCAGGAAGTGTTTATTTAAAAGCTAAAGGTTAGGATTAGCACTGGCGGTATCAGTAAAACACATCAGTAGAAATACCTGACAAAAATTGTGTGTGTGTGTGTGTGTGTGTGTGTGTGTGTGTGTGTGTGTGTGTGTGTGTGTGTGTGTGTGTGCGTGCGTGTCCTTCCCGCCAGACTCAATCTCTGAATCTGTGTTTTCATTACTCTGAGTGCTTGCACCACACCACCATACAGGTTACTCAATCTCCGTACGTAGCATGTCATGACAGAATATTAGACCTCATAACGAAAGAAATATCTGTGATATACCCTCTGTGAGATTGTACAAGCATTCAAACCTGTGTCAAACCTGTTCCACCTCTAGATGTTGTTGTTGCAAATGAAGAGTCTAGACATCCAAGTTACCAAGTATCAACCACTCTTGAATAACATCTCAGAGCTTGGCTATAGGTGCAGAATGCTGGTCTTTATATACAGCATCCCTGGTCATGTCCATTGTTATTGGTGTATTTTTCTGTACTCTGAACTCTGTATTACGGAATTGCTGAGTGGATATAAATAAATTGTGTGTGTGTGTGTGTGTGTGTGTGTGTGTGTGTGTGTGTGTGTGTGTGTGTGTGTTTGTATTGGTATGTGGTGTGTCATCTTTCAGAAGGAGCCTGCTGTCACACACTAACAGACTTAGGAGAGACTCAGTGACATCAATGTGTCCCTGTGGCACTGAGTAGTTATTGATTGCTAACTCCTGGTTTTAATTATCCTCTGGTGCAAATGACAGGAAAAGGACATCAGTGTCCACTGCCAATCAGCATGATGCCCGGAGATTCCCACTCAGCTGGACCAATCAGCTTGCAGCATGGATTTAGTGCCATTGGCCACTAAGGGGATTGACCTTGTTTGAAGGGACATCAGGAATTACAGGGCAGCTGTTTGTGTGTTATGATGTGTGTAATAGAGTGAGATGCTTAGTGTGTAGCTTTTTCTCTTACTCTTTCAGTTTCTCACATCTTTCTGTCTGGCCTCCTGTCTTTTTTTTTATCTCTTACACCCTATTTCTCTGTTCCACTTCAGTCTTTTTCTCATTCTCACTCTTGACTGTCATTCTCTTCCTCTTTATTTCTCTTGTTAGCTACTGCAACTATGTTCCTAATAATCATTGCCATCAGTGTGTGTGTGTGTGTGTGTGTGTGTGTGTGTGTGTGTGTGTGTGTGTGTGTGTGTGTGTGTGTGTCTGTGTACTTACAGGCCCCAAACGTGTGTCATCTCCTTGATAATACTATTTATTACTTACTGTATGCACCACACACACACACACACACACACACACACACACACACACACACACACACACACACACACTCAAATTGGATGACTCATCCTTTGTGAGCTGCAGCAGGGTTTTCCCTCTTACCATCAGTGTAGATCTCACTTTATTCTCTCTCTCTCTCGGTTCTCGCTCTTTCTGTGTGTGTGTGTGCTTTTGAGCGAGAAACACCTAGGCCATAAAACAGATTCTCCTGAGTCATGCGTCAGAGTATTTAAAAATATTCCTGTTAACCTCACATGTTCAGAACCATCCTCTTGTCTTCTATTCTTCATTAAAATTTGCTCACTGTGTCTCATTTTGTCACCAAAGACACAATTTTACATATGAAATGATGAACGCAGCTTGACTGACTGTTGATTTAGTGTAGCTTCATTCACTCATTCAGCTTCTTAGTGTATATTCAGTGTTTACAACCTTTCAAGCTGTCCTATCACATTTTAGTGACATTGCAAACTACTAAACCCTTATCCTTCCTGGATGTATCATAGCTGCTTTTCCTATTTGTTTCACTGTGAATAATTCACCGCAAAAAGGCACAAAGAAAATGTCACAAATGTTATCAAAACTATGTAAGAATTACTGACTGCTCCTGAAAAAAAATCATAGCAATAACTTTGTTACCATCTTTCTGGTGTATCATTCATTAATTAGTTTATCTGCAGTAAATGCTTTAGCCTGGTCAGGGTCGTGGTGGTACCGGAGCCTATACCGGGAACAAATGGGCATGAATACACCTGGACTATACACCATTCCATCACAGCTCACCGTGCACACACACATTCACACATTGATTTACACTTATGGGCAATGTGGACTTGGCCATTCCAGCTACCTGCATGTTTTAGGGAGGTGGGAGGAAACCCACACGGACACAGAAGGAATATCAGACTAGGGCTGGGCAATATTACAATATAATATAAAAAAAACTAGAATAGAATAAAAAAAAAACTATATCTTAGCAAGTGAAAATATCTTGATATATTCTAATGTATCTAGTATTTCCTATTATATGATTTGATAAATGTGATAGATAGCAGAAGAAGACTATTTCAAGCTTGAATTTAGTAAAATGTCTTGAAATAGGTTTAATAATCTTATATTTGGTTAACTGTAATCTGTACAAATATACTAAATAAATACTAGATTCATTTGACTATATTTGATATATTTTGCTTGCTAAGATGTTATTTTTGCTGTGTATTAAAACTTCTTCTTCTTCTTCTTCTTCTTCTTCTTCTTCTTTCGGCTTTTCCCTTCAGTGGTCGCCACAGCGAATCATCACT
>CM074953.1:22925043-22940842 GCA_037577455.1 Pangasius macronema | reverse complement strand
ATTCACAGTGATAAATTCAAATATTTATAATATATTTTTTGTTAATTCATTTATTTCTGTAAAGCTGCTTTGTGACAATGTCCATTGTTAAAAGCGCTATACAAATAAACTGAAATGAACTGAATTTATGATAAGTTGCTGGCAGAAGGCTCTTTACACATGATATGAACTGGATGTTTTCTGGAATGCCATAATTTAAGAATACTTCATTGAAGATAACTTCTGCTGTTGAGCTTTCTTGGCCAAGCAGGTGGTGCAGAGGTTCCAGGAGAGGTCCTCCCTGTAATGTGCACACCAAACAACTTGGATATTTTTACTCAGTTCACAATTGCCCTGTTGATATGCAGTGGCAGGTCCTCCTGAAGCCAACAGTCATCATTTTTGCTGATGAGACCCATGACTGTAGTATGATGAAGTTGAAGTGTACTTTACAGCACAGTCATCAGTGTATAGAGTCAGCAATGTACACAGCAGTGGACTGAGCACAGAGCCCTGGGGAATGCTGGTGTTCAGTGTGATAGTGCTGGATTTGGTGTTGGAGACAGACAGGGGTCTACCAGTCAGAAAGTCCAGGATCCAGTTCAGAGGCAGGTATTCAAACACAGAAAGCTCTGCTTTTTATGAATTGCTGAACTGAAGTCTATGAACAACATCCTCATGTACAGTAATTATACTTTTTGTTCAGGCCAGTCAGAGACAGGTGGTGACAGAAGATATGGTCTGTTCTGTGTTTTCAATACAATCCCTGGGTACTTGGCCAGGTATGTTGTCAAGACCAGCAGCATTTCATGGGTTAACTTTGGACACAGTTTTCCTGACATCCACTGCAGATGGACAGAGTACTTGGTCAGTAGAAGTTGCCTCCCCTGCCAACACATTGTTCTGTGCTCCATTTGGGAGCAAGGGATCACCATAACCGACATGTGATGTAGCCTTGCAGCCTGTGATGGCCTGAATACCTTGCCACGTGTGGCATGTGTCCTTGCTTTTTAAGATGTTACCATGGATTCTTTGTGCATAATTGTGCTTTGCCTCTCTGTTAGCCTGGGGCAGGTGGGCCCTTGCTGTGCAGAGGCCTGCCTTATCATCTGACCTGAAGGCAGTGTCTTGTAATTTCAGTAGCGCACACACTTCTGCAGTCATCCATGGCTCCTGATTTGCACGCGTGATAATGGTTTAGAAGCAAGTCATCATCTATACACTTGCTGTTGTAGCCATTCTTCCAAATTTGTGGTGTGGCCATATGTAATTGCCCCCCTGTACAAGTTCCAGTCTGTATGCTCAAAACAGTCTTAAAGGGTAAGATGGCGCTCTCAGACCACCATTTATTTCTCCTGAGCTTTGTTGTTTAATATTCGGCAGAAATTGGTAACAATAGACATGTTCACCAATGTTTCTTATTGCACATCTCAGGAAAAGTTTTCTAGTTAGGATGGACTACACATAACATAGCAGCATATTTCTGGACCCAAATTAACCGCTGTGTGCTTGCAGCACCATCCTAGATCCTTCATCTATGAGAAATAAGCTCATTACGATAAAGTTGATAGAGAGGTGGGACCACGGATGACGAGGTATGGGCTGAGGTTCTAGCAGCTTGTTGGGCAGATGCCATGGGTTTCATGATTGGGCATGGGTGAGGAAATCCCACACGAACTTGTTGCTAACCATGTTTTTGGTCTGTTGTATTCCTGGATGCCATTAGGGTAATATTAACCCACTGATTTCTCATAGATGGAGGAGCCAGAGATTTTCTCTGGAGGGCAGTCTGGTGGTGGAGGTACGTCATTCTTAGATCTCCCACCTGATGGGAGCAATGATGATGGTTTGTGGCAGGATATTGTGGGCTTTGTCTTGTTTGTGGGGAAAATAATGATGGAGAAGGCATTGGCTTTTTTATTCTTTGAGCCTGGATAATAAGTTAGGGTGAACTTGAAGCTGGTGAAAAAAGTGCCCATCTGTCTTGATATGGGTTCATTTTCTTTGCTGACTCCACATGTTCAAGGTTATGGTGATTTGTGAGGATCAGTAATGGATGTTCTACTCCGTCTATCCAATGCCTCCATTCCTCTAATGATGCTTTGATTGCTAGCAGCTGTTTCCTACATCAGAATTTATTATGGCTGGAATAGAAAACACATGGGTGAAATTTATAGGGGTTGCATGGACTTGTACATATAGGATAGGTGCAGCTGGGAATCAGTCCTTTATTCTCTGGAAGGCTTGAAGTGCTTCCTGTCCACTGGAGATTCGTTGGTTTACCTTTGAGAAGTGAGTGGTGTTGCCACAGAGTATAAACCCCTGATGAATTGATGTTAGAAGTTGGTGAATTCCTTGCAAAACCCTTGCAACTATTTCTTTTGTCTGGGGTTGTGGCCAGAACTGTACAGTTTCCACCTTGGTTTGGGCCATCTTCAGACCATGTTATTCCATGTATCCCAGGAACTTTACTGACCTTTCATGAAACTCTTCTCTCTTTCTTTCTCTAGCTTTACATTACATACAGATGATTATCTAAGGGCTTTTCGAGGTTCTGGTAGACATGATATGCTTGTTCATCTTCTGAGAATGAGAAATTGCGAATATTATCAATATAGACTATTATGAAATGATTCAGTATGGAGTAAGGGGCATTTACCAACCATAAGACATTAAGTGTCACAAATTGCCCCAGAGCATAGTGCTTTTCCCTTTCCAATGTACACTCTTCTTGTGACATACACTCACTGAACACTTTATTAGGCATTATACTAATACAGGGTGGGGCCCTTTGCTCTCAAAATAGCTTCAATTATTCATAGCATGGATTCCACAAGATGTTGGAAACATTCCTTTGAGATTCTGGTCTGTGTTGAGATAATCGCACTTTGAGATGATCAGGTGCACATTCATGCACTTTGATGCTGTGAAACTCCACACTCAGATCCGATAACTGGGAAGGCCACTGAAGAACACTGAACTTATCATCATGTTCATGAAACCAGTTTGAGATGACTTTTGCTTTGTGTCATGGTACATTATCATGCTGGAATGATAAGCCATTAGAAAATGGAAAATTGTGCCCATAAAGGCATGCACACGGTCAGCAACAATAGGCTGTGACATTCAGGCGATGATTGATTGATNAAACATTCCCCACACCATTACACCACCTCCACCAGCCTGGACTGGTGACACAAGGCAGGTTGGGTCCATGGATTCATGCTGTTTGCACCAAATTCTGACCCTACCATCTGTGTTCCTCAGCAGAAATCAAGATTCATTAGACCAGGCTACATTTTTCCAGTTTTGGTGAGCCTGTACCCACTGCAGCCTCAGTTTTATGTTCTTTATGACAGATAAACCATCCACCTTGCGGTTCAATGTGTTGTGCATTCTGAGATGCTTTTCTGTTCACCACAATTATACAGAGTGGTTATCTGAATTACTACAGCCTTTCTGTCAGCTCAAAACAGTCTGGCCATTTTCTGTTGACCTCCCTAATGAAAAAATGTTTTTTTGTCTGCAGAACTGCCATTCACTGGATGTTTTTTTTATTTATTGCACCATTCTGAGTAAACTCTAGAGACTGTTGTGTTTGAAAATCCCAGGAGATCAGCAGTTGTAGAAAGACTCAAAACAGCCTGTCTGGCACTAACAATCATGCCACCGTCAAAATCACTGAAATCACATTTTCCCCATTCTGATGATTGACCCATATGTGCATGCATTGCACTGCTGCCACATGATTAGCTGACTAGATAATTGCATGAATAAGTAGGTGTACCTAATAAAGTGTTCCATGAGCATACAGTATGTCTTTATTGTCACTTCCTGGTACTGTGTCCACCCAGTTTTATCATTGGTTGGTTTCCTAACTATGTTTATCTATTTTCAGTTTCGCCTTTGAATAGTATGCCTATTTATACCCTCAGTGGTTGCCCCATTATGTTCATCTATTTATACCCTCTTGTGCCTCTGTTTCTTTGCAAAATCTCTTCAACTGTGCATTTCCAAGCCTTGTTCAAGTTTCTCGGTTTCTGTTTTTTTGTTTTCACATTATGAGTTGTTTGTAGCCACATAGCTGACCTGTGGTTCGACCTGTGTCTGGAATTATGACAAATTATTGGATTGCCCCAAATTAAACACATGCTGGATTTACTTACTTGCATCCTGCCATATAACACACTTTACAGAGAACTTTGCTAATGCTGCTATGTGAGGCGTGAGACCATCACTTCCACGAGCCAGCTTGTATGTTGAAGCAAAAAAGTCTTGTAAGCCATGCCTCTGTCCTTCTCCCTCTGTGCTGGCATTTGATTCCAGTGAGCTCCCGTAAATAACAATGTGAGCTGTACATTCAATAGATCCCAAGGTGGAAGATTCATACTATCACAGCTTACAAGTAAAGCTTGTGTAGTTGAAGGAGGCTGAAGGTGTGGCTGTGACGGGATATTCATACCTGACGGCTGTTAAAGGGGTTCTCCAGCCTCCTGAGAGAAGAATTTCTGCTAGCCAGAGGGAGGACAATTTTGGGGGTCTGTCCAGCTTGAGGCTGGCACTAAATCCTCTCCATTCCTGCATGAGGCCTCCATCAAGGATTGTTTCCTACCCTCACATTTTTTTTGCAGTCCCTTTGACATCCCAAGCAGAGTACATCCTTCAGTCCTTCATTTCCTTCATTCCAGATTTCTAATGGTTGTAGTTTCCAGTTATGATTTGAATGAGTAATGAGACAGATGACCAGCATTACATAAACAGCTGTGGTTGCAGGAAATTCCCTTTCTGTTCAATAAATCTGAGATTCACCAGAAATCATTTTTATGCTGTTTTACTTGCAACACCTATGTAAACTTTGCTGGGAATACTCTTGTGAATACTTGTTTAATTAATATCTCTGGCACACAGTTTGTGTGTGGTTTTGTGAGTAAAAGAGAATGATTTCTTGTACGTGTGTGGAAGATATTATGGATTCACTTTCTTCAATGTATGTATGTGGGTGATATGTTTTCTTGAATGTGTGTGTATGTGTGTGTGTGTGTGTTTGCATTGCTCTGTCTTCCCATGGGTAAGAGACACAGTTCAGGAATGTTTTACTTTTCAGCTGAGAGAGAAGGAAAGGTTACACCATTCCTTTCCTTCACCAGAGACCACTCTCTGAGCTCCTTCTCTCTCCCACACACATATTCACTTACATTATCACTGACATTCTCTCTGTAATGGTGATTTCCCTCTCTTTACCAAAATCAGTGGTCCCAAGTTCTTCCAAAAGTCTCTGTGTGCATCTGGTCCTGCATAAGTAAAACCATGTGTATTCTCATTCCGATTAACACTGCGTCCAGCTCCTTGGATAAACATATTCGTTGTTTGGCCAGGCCACTGCTTTCTCATCTGCTCGGCTCCCTAATCACTCCCACTAGGCGACGTCACACTCCTTGTCTGACAGCAGTTTAATCTACCTGCACAACTTGCTTTGGAAACAATGTGATTTATAATAGTCATGCCAATAAAGCACTTGATGAACTCAACTAAACTGAACTGAGTGTGTTTGCCTGCACATGGAACCCATCTCACTATACACTCCATCCCTAAGTGCTGTAAAGAGCTACTGTAGAAGGCTGTGGCCACAAGTTGATTTTTTAAAGTTTTAAATTGGATTAAAATGGTTGCTAAGTGTGCAATGTGTGCAAGTAGTGGGTATGTACTAAAATGTATATATGTAATGTGTGTGTGTTTGTCTGTTAGTGAGAATGATTAAAAGGCTTTTTCTGTGTGTAACAAGTGTGTGACATTGAGAAAGTGGATGAGTGTGTGTGTGTGTCAGGGGATGTGCGGATCAGGGTATCCATAAAGATCCCCATTATGAAAAGTGCTTTTTAACAAAAATGCATATTTTATTTAAAATAGATCGCAAGAGAAAAAAAAAACATTTTGTGTCGGCTATGGAGGTTAAGGTCAGGTATAATATTACTTAACCCTTAAACTACATAAATGTGCGTCAGTCGAAATATATGGCAATGGAAATAGAGTGGGTGACTGTTAAAATATTAGTTGTCACTGCACTAATATAATTTTGACTACGGTTTGGCCGAGCTGTTATTTGTCTTTAAGAGGAACTTTGATATTAATCAACAGGAAATGAATGGCAGGAAATAGACACCCCCCCCACCCCTACCCCAAACACACACACACACACACACACACACACACACACACACACACACACACACACTTTCAGGAATTTAAGCTCATCTGATCATATCTAATCTGATACTAGTTGCAGTTGCAATTGCCATTGCAATACACTTCCAAAATATACTGTTTATAGTGTCTGTTATTCCAGATATCGACAATAATAATCAGAAAAAGTACAAATTTTAATGCTAAAGAAATAGTTTTTTTTTTGTAATGTACACAATATAATATATGTGTTATGTGGGTATGTACAGCTTAGGTAGGGAATAAAAAAAGAAATAGGAATAAATGAGCATCAGAGAAGGTGAAAAATAGAGAGAGAGAGAGAGAGAGAGAGAGAGAGAGAGAGAGAGAGAGACTTTGGAAATAACCCAAAGTTCTCTTTAATAGTCTCTTATCATTACTCAGTCTATTATCATTAAATTTTCTGGCTAATTAAACCATTTAGTTCAAATAAGACATTTAAGTTAAATTAGCCACTTGCTGTTATGTTGTAACATGTGATATAAATAAACTTCAACAACACACACACACACACACACACACACACACACACACACACACACACACACACACACACACTCTGTCATTGTCTGTTGAGGGCATATTTGAATAGAACTATTAAAATGCCTCCTGGCCTCACGTTTGTGTATTTTTTTATGATTTAATAATAGAATTCTGCATCATAGAAAGTTTTCCAGTAAGAATACAATCTAGCAAGCAAAAATCATTGAAACTTGGTGCTTGTTGTTTGGGACAGTGCTTAAAGTTATACCCACAGCACATAAAAAGAGCCTGTCATAACTAACAACATGCTCAGCTAAAGTGTGACAGAAGGCAGACAGATGCTAACCAGATATGACCTCTAGCTATGTGGCTAACATTATGCTTTATTTCATTGATCTTTCACTTGGACCTGATAATTGTAAAATAGCTGAGAGCTTATATAGTAACCAGCACAGACGATAGCACCATGGGGTGCTAAATGATGTTTAGTAAGAACAGTAACTAGACATGAATTTTACACTGAAACAGAGCCCGAGACTCTATTGCACTGGCTCTCTTTCTGGTTGCACACTACGTTTAGCCACAGTTCATTTACCTACCAGTAGCAGAACACAGTGATCAACATTATCTTGTCTGAATGACCATCTGGCTATCTAATGATTACTGATTTCCTATTAATTAGAATTAATTTGCTGAGAAATTCAGAGCTCTTGAAGTACTACTTCTAGACTTTTAAAGTGACCTGGGTGAAAGAAATCCTCCACAGACAGATGTGTATTTTGTTAGTAATAAATCCAGATATCTTTCTCTGTGTTGCAGAACCATGAGAAGGAGACGGCGTTGCACTGCGCGGCACAGTATGGCCACTCGGAGGTTGTGTGTGTGCTGCTACAGGAGCTGACGGACCCGAGCATGAGAAATCGGCGTGGTGAGACACCGCTGGACCTGGCAGCACTCTACGGGCGGCTGCAGGTGGTGCGCATGCTGCTGAACGCTCACCCCAACCTCATGAGCCTCAACACACGCCAGCACACACCTCTGCACCTCGCCGCCCGCAATGGACATCACACCACCGTGCAGGTGCTGCTGGAGGCCGGCATGGATGTCAACACAGAGGTTTGTGTGTCACTCTCTGAAGATCTACAAAGGGTTTGAAGGGAATTATTAATTTTCATGGGTTCTAGCTCTGTGTAAGCGGTTGCCAGATCCTCTCATTGCACTTACAGTCTTCAATTCCCCATCAATCAAACAGGGAGGGTGAAAGCTAACATGTGCTTCCTCTGAAACACAAGAAGGCAGCCAGCTATATTTGTTTTAACTGCTGCATCACAGAGCAGGGCAACACACTTGGATTAAAGAGCTATCTACACTCTTCTGCATACATGAGACACACATGACTGGCTAGTGTCACTGTGATTGACAGGTGAGAGAGTATAACATCCCTCTCACCCAAAGAGCACTGCCGGTTTTGCCCTTTAGATCTCCCAGACATGGTTGGGATGGCTGTGGGCGAACTCTTTTCTGTTGCGCCACTTGTGAGATTTGACTCCACTGGTTTTGAACCTTTGCCTTGACAGCATTCTGTTATCTGCTTCAGTGAGTGTAAATGTGTGAATGAAAAGAGTTAATCAGAGACAGAGAGAATGAAGCTGTGGAAGTGAGAGGAATGGAGGGAACGAGTGCATGAGAGTGATGGAGAGAGGGACATGGTGAGATTATTGCCCTGGGAGAGATGAATAATTGATCTGGCTCTGAGAGAGAACAGTCTGTTCCTCTGGCAGGGCCTCGGGCCAACACACGTGTGGGTTTGTGTATTTTCTTAATATTGGTGCTATTTATCACTGACTCATTATATTCATCAGTAAACTTTCACTTGTGTATGTATGAGTGTGCTTTCTGTAATTCGCAGTGCAGTAAATGCTCTCAGTGAGGATCCGTTGCTTTTATGTGAAAGCAGCTCTATGAACACGCAGGGCTTAGAAACCAGACTTCTCCTTCTCTCTCTCAATTTTTTAAAATCTTTCTACTACCCCCCTTTCCTCTGACAGAAATGTCATGGGCTGGAAAAACAGGATGAGGATGAGATATTGTATCTATACTACATTTTACCTTCTATGTAACTGGTCTCACACTTGCAAATTCATGACAAGGTCAAGGTCAGGGTGGGGTCAAAGTTCATACCTTTTATTATGACTTTGTATGAATTTTAACTAAATCCAACCACATCACCCTTGTTTGTTCAAATTTCTCATGAGCTCAGGCTGATGATCCCATTACAATTTATATATGTGTGCAAATTTGCCACCTTTTCTTTGTAAATGCAAATGAATTATGAATGGCGCATTTGCTCTCTTTTGATTTACGTCATGTAGCTGACAGATGGATGCAAATGAAGGTTGCTGGCTTTATTAAAACCAATGTAGCGCACAAACCAAAGGGCTAGGCAGTACTCAGAAGCATGAGGCAAGCAAATGGTCAGGCAATTAGCACACAGGCATAAACTAAACAATAAGTAACTCAGTAAATGTGGAGCAGGCTATGGTGAAAAACTAATCTTAACAGGCAGATAACAAAGTCTTGGATAATAAAGTCACAGATGTAATGCATGCTCAGTTATTCCTGACAAGTTCCAGCCATCATGAGACCTCCAGTGACGTTCAGGTGTGCATCCCAGGGAGAAGCTGTGCCAAGAATTAGGCAGGAATTCCCGGCCTATCACATCTCTCTTGGAATTTGCTGGTAGATGACTGACCTGTAGGTGAACTACAATCTCATTTTAAAATAAAAGTCCATAGCTGTTGCTTTGCCTGTGTAGGTGATATTAACCTAACTAATGTATTTGAACATCAGTATGCGTGAACAGAACAGATGTATACTCTATATATGCTCACGAATGAACTGGTATGTTGAAAAGAAGGAGGGCAATACAGAGACAGCAGAAGAGGAAGACTCTTCAATTCCAGGAAGTTAAGTGAGAGTGAAATGGTTTCTTTTCTCTGCTGACATTGTTAGCTAATCATCATGGGAAACAGGACAGGAAGTGTCCCTCAGTGAGGGAGGGTTGTACTTCCTGTCTTGTTGTGGGATGTGTTCAGAACTCACCCAGAGCTTCAGGAATACACATCTGCTCGACATCTCATACAGTCTCTGAGCGTCATCTATGGACCAGCTGGCAGGAAGTTCACTCTATACTACAGTGGGATTCAACCAAGGAGTTTGTTTGTGGAATTTCTCTGGATTTCTTTGGATTTGAGCCCCTGAAATGAGACTCTCAGGTCTGAGACATTTAACTAGAGTGAAGCTGCATTCTTAGAGATGTAAATAGAGATAAGAGTGTTTCTTTTGAGCCTTTTGTGTGCAGGTAGCGATCTGATGTTTAGAGTCTATGTGTGTGAGTGCATGTTCTATACACCCAGCAAATCTCAAAGTGCGGTTTATTCTGTATAGGATTCTGCTGGTGTGTAGTTGGGTTTGGGGCAGCACAGTCCAACAGCACCTTAGAAACGAGATGATTCAGGTGAAAGGGTGATTTAAAAATCTTGGACAGAATGGAATATTCCAATATAATCCTGCCTCTGACCGTGGCACCACAGTCCTTGTCTCTATGACCAAATTAGCTTGATGTGGTGTTGGCTCGACATTTGAGCCTGAGGTGGAGCCACTAATAAGGAGTGATGTACTGTGTAGGGAGTGATTGTGTACTCGTGTGGGCAGTCTTTGTTTTAATGAGGGCCAGTAGGACATGCTGTCAGTCAGAAAACACTGGGAGTCTTTACTCACTCTTGCTGTGTCTCTGTGTCTTTTCATTCATCTTTTCTGCTGCTTTTTCATTTTAATTTCAGTCAGTGCTCTCTGTGTCTTGTACACACCATGTTCACTGCCGTTCCTCATAACCTTGTAAATCATGATTTGTACATGCATAATTGTGTAATACTTGCTGAATCTCAAGGGCAAGGTGAATTTCCTGTAGTTTTAATTTACTCTGCAATTTGTCCTAGAGGACATCATAATTATGTTGATGTAGATTGTTAGTACACACATGTTCATATTTTCTACCCCTAACTTCGGTGTGTGTATGACTTGAGTTCTCTCTCTCTCTCTCTCTCTCTCTCTCCCTCTCTCTCTCTGTCTCTCTGTTTCTGGCAGACGGAGAAGGGCAGCGCTCTACATGAGGCTGCTCTATATGGAAAGATGGATGTAGTTCGGCTCCTGCTTGACTCAGGTAAGTCCTTCTTTTTCTTTTTTCAGTGTGATAAACTTTGATGAGTTCTTTGTTTTGTTCAACAGAGCGCGGTATCCTCTGGCCTCAGGTCCATAAGTCTATTTGTCGTGTCTGTGTGTGTGTGTGTGTGTGTGTGTGTGTGTGTGTGTGTGTGTGTGTGTGTGTGCTTTTATTTAAAACAAAAACAGCTAAAAGAGCCAAAACAGAGCAAATTGGTATAGTATAGCATTAATATGCATTAATAGTGACTGTGTGTGTGTGTGTGTGTGTGTGTGTGTGTGTGTGTGTGTGTGTGTGTGTGTGTGTGAGAGACCTTGCAGTTTCCCTCTCAGAGCCATCTGGGGATTAGGAAGTATGAGATTCGGGAGCTTCCTGCATAGTGAATAGGCTTTGGGATGTAGTGCTTTTTTTTAATCTCGTATTTGAATTGATTGTGCTCAGTAAGAGGGAGAAGCATTCTTCCCATCCTGTTGAGATAGCATTAGCATTGTACACTGCTTATTGTCTCATGTGACGGTAAAAGAATTACTCCGTATCTGGACATTTACAGACACTGCAACATTCTTAGAGCTGCAATTTTTGGCCATGATGTGTAGTGACACTAATGCTGTTGTAACTTCCGTTCTTTGTAATGTTATTTGTCCCCCTTTTTTCCTCTCTCTCTCTCTCTCTCTCTCTCTCTCTCTCTCTCTCTTAGGGATTGATGTCAACATTCGAGATTGCCTTGGGAAAACTGCGCTAGAGATACTAAAGGAGCACCCAGCCCAGAAATCACAACAAATCACTGCTCTCATACAAGGTATTCAGTTTTAACACACACACACACACACAAAGCTGCCCTTGCCCCTGGAGCTGTAAGGCAGCATGGATATAAGGTTGTATATGAGTGTAAGGTTAATTAAACAAAAAAGCAGACATTTATACCTGCAAGTCTTTTGGGATATGTCTCTGTCAACTTTACACATCTGGATCTTCACATTCTTGCCAATTCTTTGAGGAGAGAATTGGTGAATTCCCAGTTTTTATAGCTCCTTAGTCTTCATGAATCTGGTTGTTTAGGTATGTTCTTCCAGGAAGTACTCCAGTTGAACATTTATGCAATCATAACTATTTATACTATTATAACTATTTAAATACACTATATTGCCAGAAGTGTGTGGACACCTGACCATCATACTCATGAGTGTTTCCTCGCCAATCTGTTGCCACAAAGTTGGAAGCACACAATTGTATAGATTGTCTCTGTGTGCTGTAGCTTTACAATTTCCCTTCAGTGGAACTAAGAGGCCCAAACCTGTTCCAGCATGACAATGCCCCTGTGCACAAAGCACAAAGGTTGGAGTGGAAGAACTCAAGTGTCCTGCACATGTCTCACAAGTATGGCGATTAGGCTATTCTGAATCCAACTGATCTGGATGCAATAATATTGTGCTGATATATTATAGCTGCAGTTTGAGATGTTTGTAATCAGCTGGACAGGTTTTAAAACGTGATTGGTTTAAACAGTCCGTTCAATCTGGCAGTCTTCATTTCTGCATGACCATCTGCAAGTGTGGTCATGCTTTATACCAGTCCTGTGTGGTTTTCTATTAGGAAATCCCAGTGATGTGGTGTGTATATCCTAAATGTGGACTAGATTATAATACATATAATTTTCATTTTTTCTGATTTTCTCTGTGGACATATGTCAAGGCAAAGACAAAGATTGCATGCACTATAATGACAGTTTCAGGAATTGCATGCACTGTAATGACTTCATCATTATTGAAATTCAGTTTGATCAGCTAATATAGAAATATAAATATTTAGGAAAATAAAATAAAGACAGAGAGACATTAACTGCACATTAGTGTACATTACATTTACACTACATTTACATTTACTGTACATTTCCCAAACAGCTCGAAGGTTTTTTTTTTTTTTACTATTATTAGTCTTAAATAATGTAGTTTTGAGTAATAACTATTAACTGAGCCACTTTGTCTCTTTCGATAGAATTTATGATGGCAGAGAATGACAGAGAACAAGTCACAGATGAGCCAATTCGCCAGTGTCCAGTGCCTGCACCTCGCACCTCCATACCCTCGCCTGCTGCCTCCCCATCACTCAGACACAAAAGTAAGTGTGTGTGTGTGTGTGAGAGAGAGACAGAGAGAGAGAGTAAGGCCAGTGACGTGTCGCTGTCATTGATAGATTGCAGTAGAGGTAATAGCAGGACCTAGTGGTGACACATGGTACTTTGGTGGATTAATGTAAGCTTCCTTCCAATGTGTAAAGATTTGGTGATGTTGCACATTTGTGCATTTACCTTACATCAGTATAATGTGATTAGGAAACCTGAAGTAAGTACATGGTTAATACTATGCCATAGCAGTAATGATGTCAGGAAAAACATTATTCCTAGCTGTGTCACATCCCGTAAAAAAAATTGGAGTAGTCTACTCTCAAAAGTGGGGCAAATCAGCAAACAAGGAAACTGAAAATCTTGTCCATGCTCATAGCAATGATGTAAACAACATCATGTTTATTATTTCTCATACATCAACAAAATCAACTCTGCTTTTGGAGATCTTTAGTCCTTTCAGGTTTAGGTCTAGCCCTGATCTAACATCTGGTTAATTCTATGAATTGTTCAGAGCCAGATATGTTAAACACATCTCTGTGAGTCCGGTTGGATGCCACTGGCTTGGAGTCAGCTGTAATATCTTTTAAGTCTTTGGGAGTTCCAGCTTGGAAAAGCTTGGATGTGCATCAGCGAATTAGTGCTGGATTACTGCTGAACTCGTGCATTAACTATTGCTGTGACTGCATTTTCTTAACGGTATCATTTGCAGCCAGACCTAAAGAGTTTGCAAAGAGCAAACTGGATGTTAGCACACATCAGTACACAAAAAGGTGTAACTCAGCACTTGCATGTACAATTTCTCCAGTATCTGCTGTTTACTGGGCAAGCTAAAGGGGAGAAGGGCAGTAAAGATGACTGAAATAAAGAATGGCAATGTTCAAGGCTTAGCAGATGTCCTGTTCATCAAGCACATTTATTTAGATTTTATATCAATACCGTGTAAATGATAGGTATGTAAACATGGAATTATAAGCATATCATTATAAATAAACAGCATATCTTCAGCTTAGTTATTAGAAATATGAACACTGTATGCAGATGATCACACAACACACTATGCTTGAGAATCTGATGGCAGGAGTGTGCACAGAGATTTTACAAAGACCAGTCATTTTACCAACCTTATTTCACCGGCATTCTCAGGTCATAATTGACTTGACTTGATAATTAACTGAGCATTATCTCTGTAATAGAAATTTGAATTTTCATGTTCTTTAGAGATATTGCACAAATTCCAATTAATCTCATGTCCAAAAAATTATTTTTATTAAATAGTTATTTTGACCAGAGCAGAGGGAATGAGTGTGTGAGATAAGAGTGAACGATGGACGGGAACCGGGGATTAAAGCTCCTTGGGCAAATTTATCAAAGACAGAAACAGTTGAGGACACATGCATGAGCAGAGGTTGTTTGCTATGCACCAGTTTCTCTCACACCCTGTGCACCGTCATTAACTTCGTATCAAATTAGGAATCCTAATAATCACAAATTTGTTTACCAAATATTTCTCTATACGTCCCTCTCGATCAGTCTTCAGAAATCTATCTTTTCCTCGATCTGCAGATGAAACAGTGACCGGGGAATTGTCAAAGTTACTGAATGACATAAAGATGTGCCGGGACAGGGACTACTCCTTCGAGGAGCTTTGCCAGGCCATTTCATCACACTCGCAGTCCATGGAGAGCTTCTGCAGTGGCACGCTCTCAGATGAGGAGAGCAACACCACACTCACGCAACACAGTAAGGTAGGATGAGCACTGTCACTAATCTAACATCAGGGTGAATTTGGGTGGGGGTTTAGGGGTCGTTAGAAAGACCTGAAGAGGAATCTTCACCTCATATTTGTTTAGTCACACTGGCTTCTCAATTTAAGTAAACACACAGTTGTGCTAGCTTGCTTTCGTACTGAAGAGTGAACTCAGTGACAACCAAATGGTCAATGGTTCATCTCAGTAAGACTCCTGTATTCTCCGCAGGATAGTGATGGTGTTATGGTGTATTGGTGAGAAGTGTGTCACCCCAATAATAATATTTTGTATGTAAATATGTAAATATGTGGTGCATGCCTACTCTCAGATGTTTGTGAATGTATGAGGACATTTGTCTAAAAATGACCAAAAAAAGACCAAAAATATATTTCTTTAAACCAACATTTTTAAAAAACATTTTCTCTACTTGTAACGAATCCGGCCTCTGTGGTTCCCCCTGATCGTCACCAGAGGTCACCATCACCCGAGTATTGACTTCTCCCTCTAAACTCCATTTCCCATCAACCCCTTGCATAGCACTGATTACGAGCTCACCTGCAGCTCGTTACCAGGACTACTTCAGCCTCAGCCTCACACTCATTCTCTGTGACATCTTGTTTTGCCCTGGCTGACATTTCTGAGCGCTAGTCTCTTTGTTATTTGGTTACTTTGTTTGACTCTGGACTGCTCTCTCATTTCGTGTTTTGCTGCCTGCCCCGACCATTCGCCTGTCTTATTACTCTGCCTTTTCTCTCACCTCTGAATCTCATGCCTGTACAACTGTGTCTTTCTTTTATTAAAAGCTGCAAATGGATCCCCACTCCAGCGACTTGTCATTACACTACTTCATGAAATATAAATATTTAATCATTGTATTTCTTACTTTTAATAAACATTTTTTCCGTGAAATGACATGGAAATGTTTTATCGCTTTGGCTATCTTCCTGCAAAGATCATATTGGATCTATTTCTTCTCCTCACTTGTGAGCACCCTTCCATCTCTATCCTTAATAACTCTAACTT
>CM074953.1:22905234-22915711 GCA_037577455.1 Pangasius macronema | reverse complement strand
CGCAACCCTCTCTATTTATCCGGGCTTGGGACCGGCACAGAAGTCACTGGACTGTGACCCCCATGGCTAGATTAAAGATCACATTGGATAAGGAGCCAGTTTAAAAACTGTGGTGGTAAATGCAGTTACTCTTCTTAAAGTTGATGAATCCTTACTAGCTAAATGTCTTTTTCTAACACAGTGACAAAGTGGATTCAGAATGGACTCTTTAAATGCACTTTTTCACTTTTGGGGGTAACTAGACTTTAAGTAAGTAATAAAACATGACGGGGGGATGTGTGTTATTCCTCTTTTACCATTGCCAACAAGTACATTTGTAATTTATTGATGAATGTCAGGTCATAATTTGTAATTATTTATAGTTAGTAATATACTGCAACTATTGTTACAGTACTTGAATACATGTTTCACTGTAACAGTACTTTGAAAAACATAGTTAAATCTTAGTAGGTTTACATTTACTTCACTTTTTAAAAATAAAATATTCAACTTCATTACATTTATGTATGGTCACCATTGCAGAGTAAAAGAATGCATTTAACTCTTTAAGCCAATTAAAAGACATAAAGCGCAAATTTAAATAATTCAATTTCAAGACCGAATCAAGTTTGCTGCCAAAAGTCTACAGTGAAGGCACCGATGCTTAGTCAGCAGCAGGGTCTGAGATAGTGGAGGCAGATGAACATGGCACAATTTATCAGCTATCTTTAGATTTAAATGCCTCAAAAGAAAAAAAAATGTGATAATGATTTACAAATGATGTGTGCCAAAACCCATGGAAATATCAGCATTTCACAGCTCAACCTGCAGAAACACTTGGAGGTAATCCATTAGCTAGCTGAGTGAGCTAGACTAGCCAGATCTTTTGATATCTTACAGTATGAAAGCTCTGAATTAAACTTAAGATGACTCTATGTTTTGTAGTGATTGAAAATTTAACATTTTCAGGCTAGTTGTGTAATTGTAGTTTTTGACCAGACAACTTATTTACTCTTACTTGAGCAATTTTTGATCACTACTTTTACTTTTACTCAAGTAAATCATTACAACAGTAGAAGCACTTTTACACAAGTAAGTGTGTTTTACTCATTCTACATAACATTTGTGTTATAGTAGCTATAAAGAGTCATTCCCTCATCTGCTTCCCTTTTTTCTCTCTCTTAAAGTTAAGGCAAAACTATCATATTACCGAGGCAAATAAATGAAGGCACCCTATCATATTACTGAGAAATTACAAAGCAACAGCAGGGACCCATACATAGGTACAGTGGAGGCCCTCACAAGATGAGTAACCTGATGACCTTGCTCTAAAGCAGATAACTGATCTGATGGATGGCCCCACCATCAGAGTTGGTGCTCTTTTCAGTGCTTTGCACTGTCAATCCAGTCACTTGTGGGCATGTTGGATAGCTCACTTCCAATGCCATGTGAACCCATAACAAATTCCATTTGAACAGTCATGGGCTTTACAGAATGGTTGGAGGTGGAGGTACAAATTCAGGAGGATGGGTCAAAGTTCACAGATGGATAACACCAAGTCAAAAGCCTACCTAGGATTTCCCAGATGTCCCAGCAGAAAGAGACCTAACCAGCAGTGCTGGTGCCATGGTTGCTCTCACCAAGCAGCCCAGTGCTCCAATTTGAGGAGAAGATGCAAAACATGCAGCACAGAACTTGATATCCTCCATGAGGTAAACCTTAGACCTCCTCTAGAAAGATCTTTTCTCATCAGTTCCACGATCGAAATGCTTTATGTGGCTCAACCTGCAAAGAGCAGCTGTACATTATTTAAAGTGAGCAAAGTAGTCATTTAAAAATAAGGATCAGCAACTGGAAACTTAGGCTATCCTGGATGATGGATCAGAGTGCACCATTCTGCACCAAGCTGCTGACCAACAACTGGGATTACAAGGTAAACCAGCAGGGATCTGGCCCTCTGAACAGCAAGTCAGGATGTGAGGAAATTTCATGTTATCTTTTACTATCTTCCTGCTTCATGACCAAGTAGATGCTTCTCAATCAGTGGAGCATTCAATGCATTAACATTTGGGTCTGGCAGAGCACACATTCTCACTTGTCTTATTACAAAAAGAATATTGGCATCTTTGTTGACTACTTCTCCAGTCTTTCCACAATGCTTTCAGAGTGCTTCTGATTGGCTCAGGCTACCCCCACTTAAGCACCCCAATAGAGTCTGTTCATCTTGGACGGCCTGAAGGCCTGGTTGTAGAGAAGACTAGACTGAGTTGAACACTATAAGCTTTTTTTTATAAGCTCATCATGGGGATTCTTGTGTTTAGCACTGTTTAATTACCTCCACCTTGTCCCCTTCTGCTGAGCTGTAGAGAAGCTATGGCAACTGGATGTCCTCCCCTACCATAGTGATCACTCAGTCTTGGCAGGATCAGGAGGTAGTTAAGCTTTTGGTGGAGAAGACAGTGCAAATTGTGATTGTAGGGGCTCATATGCCACTCCTCTTCTGAGGAAGAAGGACATGTCCCTCCTTTGCTAATCCTGAAGCTTCCTTGCCTCAACTATGAAGCATTAGAAGGAAGCAATGAGTCTTGGTGAAGAGAGTAGTAGTGACATCATGGTATATTCCACCAAGTTCACCTTCTGCCAGATCAAGTCTCTTCTTTCATATGTCTGGAGAGATATGGACAGAGATATGAGTGGCAGGTTTTGCCTGTTTGGAGCAACTTGTAGCCCCTGCTTGTTCTGTATAGTGTTTGTTCTGTATACCATAGGCCAAAGAACCACAAAAACACCCAACTGCCAAACCTTCCAGAGGTTACTCAACACCAAACCTTTAGTCAACTTGTGGAAGCAAATGTGAGAACCCTTCACATGCTGTTAGATAAAAGTAATCATCCCTCAGCACAAGACTATCAGGCAGTTGAACTTGCTCTGATCCAGCAAGCTCAGAAAGACAGCTTTGGTTATAAGTATAGCTATCTGGAAGCAGCTATCAGCAGCTATAGACCTGATTCTGGTGGGAGGATGGTTTTATCAGAGCAGTGAGTTGGGTTCAGAAGTCATTCACCACAGCATCCTGTCACCAAATTATTAATCAAGGACTTTGACAGTAAGCTGGGTCAGAAAGAGTCTTTGCTGAGACACAGTGACAGTATTAGATTCTACAAGGTAGAGAAGCTATTAGTCATCACCAGCACAACTGTGCTGACTGCCAAAGTTGGAGAGCCAAGCCTAGGTTACCTAGGATATTGGACCTACCACTGCCACAACTATGCTTATTCCACCTGGCTTTTTGCTCCACAGGCATGGATTGTTTTGGTCCCTAGATAGTAAACATTGGATCTCTGCAAGAAAAGAGATTCTGTATTTTGTTTGAGTGCCTCACCACCTGGGTTGTACATATTGATCTCCTGCCTACTCTAAATAGTGATTCCTTTCTAATGGCCTTGTGACTTTTCATTGCTCATCATGACAAGCCCTAGGAATTATTGCCAGATCAAGGCACTAATTTTTGGGGTGTGTGGGGTGTGTGTGTGTATGGTGGTTGGTGTGCAGAAGGAACTTCGAGAAACATTGGTGGCTCACATCCTCTGCTGGCGAGCAAAAAAAATCTTTTCACTTCAATTCCTCTATCTCACCACACTTTGGAAGAGTGTGGAAGAGAGATGTACATGCCATCAGGTCCTCTCTCCAAGTTATGCTAGGGTTACAAGCCATGACTGAGGAAGTTATCTGAATGGTGCTTATTGAGATAGAGTGCATTCTCAATTTTAAATCCCTAGGATACATGTGAGCAGACCCAGACCCAGTCACTGCAAATATTCTCCTGATGGGGTGGTCCAACTCCTCAGCACTTCCTTGGGTAGTCTACTCACAGTCAATACTGCTAAATTGTCACTTTTGGAGACATACTCAAGTTCTACCTGACAACTCCTGGACAACTTTCATGAAGGACTACCTACCTAGCCTCCAAGTATGCCAAAAATGGCATTTAGTCCCCAGCACCCTGTTGGTAGTGACAGTTCCTCAAGTCCTGAGGCCTGTGGGAAGGGTCACTAAGACACTGCCAGGACAGGATGGGAGAATTTGGACTGCGGAAATTCAGGTTAAAGGAAAGACATATATCCAAGTGGTAGTGTGGCTGATCAGAGACCTAGCCCTTTTCTCATGTGCATGCATCTTAGTAAGTCAGGGCCTAGGTGTTTAAAATGGCTGCTGATATACCAACATTGTGTATAGCTGGGTTCCCAAAACAAAGCATTTTTAGTGTGTTTATTTTCTCTCTGCTTCCTCATGTGTGGCTGAAATTGAAAAGTCATAAATTTCTTTAATAATATACATTTTTATTTTGCTTGACTATACGAGCAGTGCACTGATTTCTTACCACACTATTTTCAGTAGTGTACAGTAGGTCTCATTTCACCTGCAGTATCACCATGTGGCCAGGAGAGAGCAGACTTGGCCGAAGTGTGCATGTTAATGTGTTTTATGACTTTATATAATATCAGGAAGCATATTTATAGAACAAAATCAGTGCATCTCCTGCTCTGTGATTTGGTCCAAATCAAGCACTGATCAGTGCTGTACAGACTGATCAGCAGGATACATATGGATGGTGTGATTCTGTGTGCTGGAATTTTTGATCACATGTGAAGTACACTGATTTTCAGGGCTTATGGGTAACCAAGTCATTTATCACTGTAGCTCAAGGAAGTCACAGCTGGTTATATGGTCAATAATTAGTGCACGCACACACACACACACACACACACACACACACACACAATGTATGAACTGTCGTGTTTGTGTCTCATAATTACATACATGCAAACTGGATAAAATTGTAATCACAATGGTGGCTGTAGCGTTGAATCAAACATTTAGCTAAAACAGCTCTGGGGATTTGTGTGTGGGTGTGTGTGTGTGTGTGTGTGTATGTGTTAACTGCCTGTTATTTCTCTTCATGTAGTGGCCCACTCCTCCATTGTCTGCAGCGATCGAGGAAGAGGAGAAAACTTGTGGCCCTTCAGGCCTGTGGGAGGCACTTACACCCTGCAATGGATGCAGAAATCTGGGCTTTTCACAGGTATACACACACACACACACACACACACACAGTATGATGACCATTCCTTTTACCAGCCCAAAAAAGCAAATACCTACCCACACTGGGGATGGAGTGGTGTAATGACTATCCACCTCAGTAACACTGTTTTCATTAAATAATGGCATCTGGTTGTAGCTTATATTAAAGAGGATGACAATTAATTACATATAACCCTGTAATTGCAGTATAAACTTACCACTGTTTGCTTAGGGAAATTATTATTTGTTAAAGGGAATCATCTTCAATTAATCGAAGCAATGTATGGATCCAGTTTCTGCTTGGTGCCTTGTATGCTTGTTAAATTCAGTCCTATTCCGCTTTAAAAATATTGTAAGATTCTTGAAGACACACATCACACCTCATTTACTACGAAAGCACCTCATGATATGTATTGTGTGCAAATCATGTGTGTGTTGTAGATGATTTACAAATGAAAAATTGCCTGAATGATGTCACATGCAATGTATGAGGAGGAACCTCCATGTAAATAAGGTTTTTGTGTGCTGTCAGTTCATGATAGTCGCAAGTTCTGCAGTCAGGTGCACCAGTGAAACTTAAGTTCTGTCGCAGCCTAATTCGAACAGAAATTGTCAATATGTTTGTATTTATGAACTACAAAATATTTGAAGGTTGCACTAAGTAACACATTTTCAATTTAACTTTGAAATGTCTACTGTGTACAAACTATTCTGCGTTTCTGTTCAAGTCCACCATTTGTAGAGTAAATGGAACTTAGGCCCTGGAAAAAGACCAGGTGATTTTTTTTTTGTCTTTAACTGTCCAGTTCCAATGAGTCTGTGCCCATGATAGCCTCAGGTTCTTGTTCTTGGTTGACATTAGAGGAACCTGATGTGGTCTTCTGCTGTTGTAGCTCATCCACCTCAAGGTTTGCTGTGATGCTTTTCAGCTTTCCATGGTTATAAAGAGTGATTACATGAGTTACTATAGACTTCCTGCAAGCTTGAACCAATCTCTAACCATTTTCCTCTGATCTGTCTTGTCAACAAGGTGTTTCCTCCCACAGAACTTTCACTCACTCAATGTTTTTTGTTTTTCTGACCAGTCTGTGAAAACTCTCGAAACTCTTGTGTGTTCAGCAGTTTCTGAAATACTACTATATCACACTATATACATTAGAGTTAGTGTTTGAATTACAAAAACCCTACAGAAAAGTCTGTTTTGGGTAACAGCTTATGGATTTTCAAGATTAGTAAATACTTTTGTATGGCAATGTAAGGGCAGAGTTTTTGATTTGACACTTGGCTCATGACAGCAATCACGATGGCGGCAGAAAATTTTAAAGAGAAGCAAAGAAGCAAAGCTCGTTGGTCTGTTTAAAGGTGCAACAGTCAATTCTTTTTTTTTACTTACTGGTACAAATAACCTGGAAAAAAGCACCCAGCGTAGTCAGATTCTCATGTGAACGAAGAAATATCACAACTTAACAAGAAGAAACACAGCAAAGCCAGAATAAGCACTGTGCTTTTCTGTGATAGATTAATTTATTATTGGTGAAGAGGATGAAGCTGGACACAGAATATACACTGATCAGACATAATATTCAAACCACTGACAGGTGAAGTGACATGTGCAGGACCTGGAGGATTTTTCTGAAGAATAGTGGACAGTTTAACTGCTCAGGACAAACAAGAGACTCATGAACAACTATCACAAAACATAAAAACAGCTGTTGATCTGAACCCACAGTATTAAGATTAAGGTTCATTTGTGTGAATACAGTGATTATTGTGTCTTGTGGACTACATGGTACCATCTGTTATGTGAAATAGCTTATTCAGGGCAGTACTAAGTAAAACACAAAATGCAATTTTTATGATCTCTCTTATTTAAAAAAATAAATAAATTAACATTTTGCAGATTCTGCCAGGTCTATGTAAACATATGACCCCCAACTGTACAAAGATTATACAGCTATATACTTCTTATTAGCTATATAAACAAGTTCCATTGAAGTAAACACAGGAAAAAGCCCTTGACATATTAGGGCAACCTCCTGATGGCTTCTGTGAGTTCATTTTTTTGTATCATATTTACGTCATTAAAAAAATACTCTCAAGTTATATGTTTAATTATATTTAACCATAAAAACTTTATTAAAATTTTGACCTGCACAGAAGAGTTAACGTGCATGTGCAATCTGAGCTTCAGTCTGCCAGTGTACTGAATTGTGGGAAACGAAGCATAATGAGGGTTGAGAGGATGCACTAAGGTACTTAATGTGCACTTAAAATGCAGGTTTGGTATTTGGGTGACTTAAGACTGCCTGCAGCAGAGCATTTCATTTATATGGTGGATTATGTGGCATTTCAGCAGCAGGTTTAGTCAGAAGAGGGTCAGGTACATGCATAAATGCTGGTCAACTCATTTTACAGCGAGTGCACACACACACACACACACACACACACACACGCACACACACACTTTCTCCTAATAGAAAATAAATTCCTCTTTCTGTGCTTGTGTGTGTACAGTATATTAAGAATGAGGCCAAGGAGGACAGGGTTAACAAGCGCGGACTGAGATCTTGCTTTAGTTGTGTAGTGAATTAATGTGCATGTAGTTATACACTGAGTAGAGTGGTGGTGCTGTTTGCTTGTGTTTTAGCGTGTGTCCCTGCGTCTCTTTTTATGTGAGTGTGTTGCTATGGGAACTTGATGGAAGTAAGCTGCGAAGACCGTACTGCACTTCGTACTGGAGCACTATAGATAGAATATATGGATGAATGGATAGGTGGATAGATAAATACATTATATAGATGAAGTGAAGTGTGAGGGCTACAGTATTGATCTTGATAATGAAGCCAAGCTCTTTAGCAGCTAAGCGATCACACAGTCTACCCTGCGTGTGTGTGTGTGTGTGTGTGTGTGTGTGTGAGAGAGAGAGAGAGCGAGAGAGAGCATGATGAAAAGAGAGAAATAAAGACAGAAAAACTAGCAACTTTATTTGTGCTGAGGAATTCCAGTGTGTGTGTGTGTGTGTGTGTGTGAGAGAGAGAGAGAGAGAGAGAGCACGATGAAAAGAGAGAAATAAAGACAGAAAAACCAGCAACTTTGTTTCTGCTGAGGAATTCCTGTGTGTGTGTTTGTGTGTGTGTGTGTGTGTAATATGTAAGAGAAGACCCCACATGCATTATGTGGAGGAGGGATTTCCTCCCTCACACAGGAAATGTAATTATGCTGCAGGAAGTGTAATCAAGGCACATGCTGGCCCACCCACCTGTGCCATGTGTGTATATATCCCTCTGCTGCCATGGCAACAGTGAAGGAGGCTGGGAGTTGTGGAGTTTTGGATGGGATTCCTCCTGTTAAGAGGAATATTTCTGCACCTCCAGACATGCTTAATTCGTCAGTCCTTTTCTCCTGCACCGACACACGCACACACGCACACACACACAAACACACACACACACCACATATACACAAGGGTTCTTATGGTTGCTAGGAGACAGAAATTCATAAAGTGCAAGGCGTGGGATATCCGCCTACTTCGCATTGACAAATCCATCCAAAAACCTGCGTCACAGCACTGCACAAGACGAGAGAGAAACAGAGAGGAGTGGGGAGCACCTTTTCACTGTCCATTCTCTAATTTCTCCTTCTTCATCTTTCCCTCTTTCCATAGCTGTGGAAGGATGACAGTCATGGGCATGCAGTTATCACTTTGCTTTAGATGTTCGAATCATCTGCCTTGCTATAAAACTACACAGTTTTTAACCTGCTATTTATTTATTAAGTGAAAATATATTCGTATTTTTGTATATAATTCAGTATAATCCTATTCATCTATTTCCTCCGATAAGATTATATTAAGCCGAGTATAAGATTATTAAACCTAGGCATTTCTAGACATTTTAACAATTTTCCTATTAGCAGATAATTTCACTTCTTTCTAGAAATATAAATAAAAAAAATTTGCAAAATTACTAGTCTATAGATCAAGACTATTTCAAACTTGAAATCAGTTAAAAAAATGGCTAGAAAGGTTTAATCTTATAATAAGTAATACTAGATCCGTTTGACTATAATTAAGATATTTCCACTTGCTAAGCTAATATGTTTTTCATTCAGTTCAACTGCAGTATCCTGAACCCCAAAACTTTCTAAGACTCCCTGGGCATCAGTTCAGGATTTGCGAACATCTCTTGTCCTTGACACTGTCTGTCCTCATGAATTTATCATTATAAAATAGTGAACAGGTGAGCGGTAATGGTGGGTTACCTCGGGGGAATCTTTGCTCTTAAAAGATGTTGCCCATCTCTGAAGGACCATCTGGATGTCTTACAAAAGATGAACTTTCCGGAAACAGAACAAAAACACTATATACCAGTATTCCGACACCGAAGCCTCATCCCAATTGTGAAGCATTGTGTAGGGAAAATCATTTATTCAACATGACAAAGATTAAAACACAGCAGTGCCTGAATCAGATAAACATAAAGGTTTTTTTTAAAATGGCTTCATGTAATATTTTGAAATGGACTAAAATGCCTCCTAAGCATAGTGTCCCATCCAGAAATGTTTCTGTTATTCATCTTCAAAGCATATGTTTCAGAAAGTACTATGAAATATTAAGTGACTATAGTGAAACAATAAGGAAACGTATGCAATCCTAAGACATGTACCAGTTGGCCCTTCATGGATTTAAGGCCTTAAGTAGCTGTGATTACATTTCATTTGTTTTTTATTTAATAGGTGCCGTGTTGAATGCATCACATTTCTATATATATTCTACATATTTTTTTTTGTTCATAAATAGCATTAATTGTGGAAAAATGTTATGTTTGTAGACCAAACATCTGTATTCTCACTCAGTGAGTGAGAGATGTTTTTCTGAATGCTTTAAATCACAGATATTCATGCAGTCTGAAGTGACGAGTGTTTCTAGACAGTGTGCTGAAATGTACTAATCAGTGCTTCTGACACATTCGTTTCACATTAGCCATTGAAGCATTTCCAGAAAAGCAGGATAGCAGCAGCAGCAGCAGCATTTCCTTCTCTTGGCTTTAACAAATCTGGCCTGAAGCTGTTTGTATTTTCTCTTGACATTTTTTGTTTGTCAGAATTAACAGAACACACAATTTCTTACCAGGCATTTTCAATTGCAGTGTGATCGGGGTGCAGAGCCGATCACATTTCTGCAAGAGACTCACCGACCTGCTGGTGTGCCATGACAGTGGGGGAGAAACTAGCCTCTGCCCTGAGCTGACTATAGCGCCCCCTTGCTGCAGTGTTCAGACTCCAGCTCGCAATTGCTATGTGTTGTAAGTTTTTCCGTGACACATTTCTGAGCGTAACAACATCAGACCTGCCAACATGTACGGATTCTGCGTAGCGGATACGCATTTTGACTTCCTTGTACGCTTGTACGATTTCA
>CM074953.1:22875707-22894275 GCA_037577455.1 Pangasius macronema | reverse complement strand
TTAAATGCAGTTTTCAATAAATTGCCAATCTATGTTTTTTCATCTCTTGCTCCTTTTTCTTCTTTTGACATTTTGAAAACGTTCTTACAACCTGGTTACAATCCACCAGTGCGAAGTGTGAATACTTGTAATATTTTCCCTGGTCTTATATATATATATATACAGATACATGCTTAATAATGTAATCTTAATAGGAAATAGGAAATACTACTTAAATTTGACTATATTCAAGGTATTTTCTTTTACTGTCATTTGCTGCAGCTATAGTGGTTTGTGAAAAAATAGACATTTGTTGTTTTCTGCCATGCATCACACTCCATTGCCAACAGTAATTAGTTGGTAACTGGTTGTGTAGGCAGAATTTTAAAAAATATAAAAAAAACACTGTATGTGTGGCTGCTAACGTTCTATTAACCTTCCCTCTAGGCTAAGCTCCCTGCATTGATGGTAGGAAAAAACGTCCTCTCCTACTGTCTTTGTGCCCCTCTGTGCCTAGATTACCCTCAGTGATTATATGAGTGTGTTGAGCTTGCAGTCTTGTCCTTCCGTCAGTGAAGACAAATGCTCTAATGTGCAACAAACAGCTCTTTCACCACCTGCTAGCAGTGAAATTCACTTCCAGAGTGAGGAAAAGAGGGACATAATCTCATTGTGCTACACTGAAAGAGGCTGACAGTTTTTTAAATTATTAACACAGTGCAGTTTAGTGCTTCATGAATATTCCAGTGTCGTTTGCATAAGAAAGGAAGGCAAGGGAGAAGAGAAGAAGGGAAGCACCCCAGTATTCATGACATTTTTGTGTGGGTGTATGTGAAGAGGAAAGGTGGCAAGAGATGGGAAGAAGTAAGTGTGTGTGTGGACATATTTAAGTTTCTTAGTGGGGCTTAGTAAGATACGTGGTGCTGTCCATGTTGACTTTGTAATTCAATTCGTTTCAATTTTATTTGCATATTGTTTTTAACAGTGGACATTGTTACAAAGCAACTTTGAAACCAGATATTTAAAATTATATTTTAAATTTAAAATTTAAATGTAGGAATAGGAACAGAAGATGAAACTGGCCCATCTTCCCAGAAGAGACAATGAAAATTGCCAGTGATGACCCCAAAGTAAAGAAAGAGTTACTAAGTACCACAAAGTAAGCACTTCTCCTGATTGGAGCCCCTTATGAGGGCTACTGCCTGTAACTCCATGCGGAAGACATGAAGAAACTGAAAAAATGAAGAAAAACTAAAGAAATGCAGATAATTCTCTATTCACAGAATCCTGACCCCAACCATCTGAGCCGACTGGAGAAAAAGATGAGTGAACTTAAGGCCCAGCTTGGAGCTCAAGATCTTTCACTTGAAGACCTTGCATATTTGGAGGAGGCATTGATATGCTTTGCCCAGCAACAGTACTTTCCATCTGAAATGGCCACAGTGTTCTGTTGAAAGGAATCCTAGGGTTGGTGGTAGGCTAAGTAGATTGGCAATGCCTGAAGAAGTCAAACATCCCACCATTTACTTAAGTACAGTCACTTGTCTACACTCCTCCTAAATGATATCCATCAGATAACTGGTTATTGTGGAAGAGAACAATTTTTAAAAACAATGTCAGAAGTGCAAGAAGGATTTTTAGGAACTGCTTACTTTACAGATGTTGGAACATGAGCTGGCTGATCTAACCTTAAGCATTGTATCCCGTGACTCACCACCCTTCACTCATGTAAGTACCTATTAGTTTGGTTCCAAAGAGGCAAAGAGAGGGCCTGGAGCTTGATGAAAAATTCTGAGGTGCTATTCATTTGTCTGATTAGCTGAGGCTTCCATCTTGAAATGGCCTATTCTTAGACACTGATTCCTTCATTTTGGCCCTAAGAATGTTTATATGCAGAAGAAGAAATATTCAGGAAATAATATCAGACAATGACACCAACTGTGTAGAAACAGAGAGAGCACTAAGAGAAGCCCTTGTTCACCTCAAGCCTTGTACCGTCAAGAAGATTCTGTAGTCCATCCTGAGGCAACAGACCTTGTGGAGGCTATTCTTAATGATAGCCTCCACCTCACAGAAAACCATGCACAGCTCCTCATCATCCAAGGTCTTAAATATCCAGAGTCCCTTACGCCCAATCATCTGTTACCGCTGAAAGGAAAGCCCACTCTACTCTCCAGACAAAAGTCGGACTCTTATTCAAGGCAGAGATTTCTTTTGGGAGAGATGGACAAGAGATTACCTGCCATTAATGCAGGAAAGGCAGAAATGGAACCAAGAAAAAAACTGGGGACACATCAGTACTCTTGGCCTATTAGAAGGATCACAGACACCAAGACAAGAGAGAAAATGTGAGTCGTGTTGTAGTCATGTAGTCATGAGGGGAAGCAGG
This sequence comes from Pangasius macronema, assembly GCA_037577455.1. Lineage (NCBI taxonomy): Eukaryota > Metazoa > Chordata > Actinopteri > Siluriformes > Pangasiidae > Pangasius > Pangasius macronema. Next base: position 22,891,907 of record CM074953.1, on the reverse strand, counting down.
TGATTCAGGAGGATTGAAGGGATACAGTTTTTTTTTTTTTTTTACCATGTTTTGTAAACTTGTTTGATGTAGAGCAGTGGCCTGGGTTATTTTGGTTTCCTTAGTCGTTAATCGTGAGTTTTCATTTTAATACATTGTAAAATGGAAAAATGGAAGAGAAAACATGCATCAGCTAATGCACTCTGGTGTGGCATCTCAAGTGAAGAACCTCTGCAAGCCTTTATAAATTGATACTGCTGTTTACTTAACGACCAGTGACGACATAATGTTCTTTTTTTTTCAAGTGCCACAGCTTCATTTTGCCAACACACCCAGCAACGAGATTCTGGTAGGCTTCTATACTATTTAAAGCCCTCTCACCTTAAAGCCCTTGGGTATTGCAGTGCCCAGCTAGATCAGTTGGTAGTGCGTGAGACTCTTAAGCTCAGGATCGTGGGATCGTGGAGTGACACAAGCTGGTGCACTCTCAGTGCTGGTCCCAAGCCTAGTTAAAATGGAAAAGTTGTGTCAGGAAGGGCATCCGGTGTAAAACCTGTGCCAAATCAAATATGTGGATGATAAGCTGGATTCCATAATGGAGACAGATGATCCGCTGTGGCGACCCCTAATGGGAGCAGCCGGAATGTTAAATTTGGTGATTTTTCCTGATAATGTGTCAAACCCAATGATCAATGTGTTTTTTGTAGGTATCGCTTCTACCAATGTTTTTTAAATGTTATTGTTTAAAAAGATTGTACAAGTATACATTTATTTTCCCTATGTCAAATTCAGAACAGGACTGTCCCATCTGTTCAGCGTCCACGTGCTCACTAATAATTGAGCATTAAAACACAACAATTATCGTCATTCAGTCATGTTACCGTGTATTGGAACTCACTCATTACATGTGTGTGTTTGTGTGTGTTGATTCCAGTGACTATGTTTATGGGTGGACATTGTTCCGGGGATTCAAAAGTGAAGCCAGAATGTCTGTGAGGCCCTCTAGTGGCTGGCTGCCAAACAATTTTTAACCCTGCCCATTCCCGTTTTAGTGAATGGAAGACAAGATAATAATCTCCACAAATGATTATCAGGAATAGTGTTCTGTCGTCACTTGACCTGGATACCTTCCCCAATATTTTTCCTTATGATAAAGGCATTTTCTAGGGTTATTGTGATAACATTATGACGATAATGAAAAGAATATGGTTGATGAGGTGATTGACAGTCTTGCGATGGGCTAGAAATGGCAGTTGAACCTCATGAATATGCCTGAACTTTCCAACACGGACCTGAAGCTGTTACTGAGATTACAGATCAACGAACTTCATTTATCATCTTTCAAAGATTTACAGTTTTTATAACTTTGACACTTCTAAAGCAAAACCATGTCTTGTTTTGCTCTAAACCCACAGTGGGGAGTTCTTTGCAGTTTTTCCAGTACTAACTGCTAGATAACATTAGCAAACTGAAATGCCTTGAAGGGAAGATGAAAAATGATCTCACTAGCTAGTCGTTATATTATTAATTTGCTTTTGAAATTACAATTACATGTCACTTTGAAATTCATCATGTGAACATCTTATTCATTTAGGTAGCTAGGTTTGCTAGTCACTACATTTTAATTGAACTCCACCAACAGGACGAGTGGAGCATGAAAGAGCATTTCTCCATTCAGATGTCGTTACTGCAGACTGCGGTGAAAGTCATAGTGAGCAGTGATATGGGTCGTGTTGAGTGTAAAGTGTTGACTGCTGTTTACCAGTATAGTTTCAGTTGGTACTTTACATTTAGCTACTTACATAATTTGATTAACCTGATGGATTAGCTAACGTCAGCTAACGAAAAACTGACGATCATGACTCAAAGCTCTAAAATCTTTTTCTGAACGGTGTAATCAGAATACTTACACAAATTATATGATTACAGTGTTTACATATGTTAACTTGTTTACAGACCATTTTGAGCTAGCGTTGTTTGTAGTGTCATCTTGAGTTTTTGCGCTTGAAACAGGGGAAGAGACCACGACCAGTATAGGCGAGTGAGAGGTGGACACACTGCCCAAACTCTGGCTCCAATTTTCACCTACTGCTCAAACTCAGTGGTGACTTTCAATTTGACCAAATTTAAGCTACAAAACTACACAACAGGAGCAAAGGGTGCCATGTTGTCCACTCATTACAGTCATTGGTTGATTCTGTGTGTAAATATTTTGCTCATTTTCATGAAGGGTGTCTATAGATCTGTATTTGATTGTTGTATTGTGTAAACTAACACAATGAAAAGCTAATGCAGATATAAAATGGCCTGCCATACATGTATTTGTATGACATTCCAATTGCTCTCCAGTACATTAAGTCTGGATGATGGATCAGCACTTCAGACTGCTAAAGCCTGCTGATGAGAGTTACAGTAGACGTGAGATTGACGCCAGTCTCTGTGCTACCTGCAGATCTCGCCTAAGACCGTATTCCTTCCACCCTCATGCCTGGAGTGCAAATCATTCAAATTTAGATTTGTTTGGGGGAATGCCTGCGGGAAATAGAGCGGCAAAATGCTGAAGCCTAACTCCTTACACATGACTAGAGAGTGGAAGTGCTCATTATATCTGAACTTATGTTGGTACAAAATGCATAACTTGTATACGTATGAAATGATGGCTTTAATCAACAGTTATTAATGGTTTCTCCCAACAGCACACACATATTTAAATGTACACAGCTTATTTCAGGGTCAAATTCTTTGTCATTATTCCTGTTGAAATGACATAGTGTCACAGAAATAGCCCGGCATTTTATCTAATCTTGAGCTAGTGCATGTGTGTGCATTTTACATTATCACAGTTTTCAACATGATTTCATGCACTAAGAAAAGAATATTTACTCGAAATGTATTCATAAAAAAAAGTCGAAGGTCAGTTGTTGGGGCAGCTAATAAACATTGTGGAAAAAATATGAATCACACTTATGTAGGATGAATTCACAGAGCTCCTTGGTTTTAATCAGCTTCCACATTAACATTAACATTGAATAGCATTTCTCTGTTCAGGGAAGTGATAATTGCTCATATGCTGTAGAGGCAGTGAATAAATATATATGATTTCAGTGTGACGTAGAGGGAAAATGGCTCCTGCTGAGTACAGATCAACCATGGACCCATGATTTATCACTTATTTTATTCTAAACTCTGCCTTCTATACACAGCATAACAGTCTGCACCATGACTGGTGTATGGTGTATGAGCCTCGGGCTTTCTCAGTAGTGTGAATAGCTTTGGTAAGTTGAATTAGAGCTGTGAGTGTGTGTGATTGATGAGGTAGTTCCTCTCACCTATCACACGCTATTCATTTGACTTTCTCCTGCCTTTCTCTCTGTTTCTTACTCACACTCTGGAGAATGAAATGTGCACATCTATACCTGACCCCTGCCTCTTGGAATTCTGTGTGTGTGTGTGTGTTTGTGTGTGTGTGTGTGTGTGTGTGTGTGTGTGTGTGTGTGTGTGTGTGTGTGTGTCTAACTTTTTAAACACAACATACTTCTATAATAAATAAAGCCCAAAAAAATTTAAATTCAAAAAATTATGAAGATTAACAGGAACATGATGTTAATCATACATCTATCTATCTATCTATCTATCTATCTATCTATCTATCTATCTATCTATCTATCTATCTATCTATCAAGGCCACTCTTTGAATATTTCGACTGGTGATGTGGAGCAGCGTAACCATGGTGATGACTACAGCAGTCTAACTCCAGACTGTTCCCCTCCCTCTCCTGGTACTGCACTGAAGAACATTGAGAGAGTTATCCGCCCCCAGGTACACACACACACACACACACACACACACACACACACACACACACACACATCTATGCAACCATTATAATGTTATTCTGTTCTCAGTGTTCATGTGACTTTCTGAGATAGAACAGTATCAAGATGCAATTGTTTGCGCATCTGCACACACGCACGCACACACACACACACACACACACACACACACACAGAATGTCTAAGATCCTCTTAACACTTCTGTGATGCATCTTGTTTGATACACGTGCCATATACACAGAATGTTAAGTCTATACTCTTGTGTAGTTTTGTTGCACAAAAAAATGGCAAAATATGAAGCTTTTAATGGACTTAACAACAAATCATTGGTCAGGAAATGAGCAGGAATGAAACAAATAGATAAAGGAAGTCAGTATGCGAGAGCTTTTCCCTTTGATTCCTTTAAATGTTGAAGTCTTGTGGCTCTTGATGAGCTGCATCAGGTGCGGCAGAGAACCAAATAATCACTAATCCTTTAAGAAAAAAATGTCTACAAGATATTTTTGGAAAATGTTGTACACCCAGACATGTGTTAGTTTGAATTTTACATCAAACATTTGAATCATTATGANGGAAACCAGTGAATGGAGGCACAGGAGCTCTCAGGAGTGCATCTGCTTCATTCCTACTCATTCTCTCACCAATGATTAGTTATTGAGACCATTAAAAGCTTCATATTTGCCTTTTTGGGCTTGGACTGTTTTATTTTCTGCCCAGGAGTGTATAAATATATAAAAATGTACAACAGAATGCAAAGGTGCCCTTGCAAGACTTTTATTTTATCCACGATAACAACAACAGAAGATTTCTAAATCAATGACGATTTGACCCATGTAGTTGTCAATCCTAGAATGCGGAGGCGTCCCATGTTGTGTTCAGTTCGGCGCTTATTTGAACTTCATACAAGATTTCTCCTACAGCTGAGATTCTGCAATAAACATCAGTTCATTGAATTTATCATTTGAGGAATTGTGAATGAAAATGATCTGATGATTTTAGATTAAAATGTCTCCATGCTCAACATAGCAGCATGACTGACAAACATGGAGGAGCTGGTGCCTAAAAATTCAACACAGTATATAAATGTTTGGATTTTCACAACTGACACAGCACAAACAACAGTTCTTTGCAAAATATGCAAAGGCAAGATTGACACATAGAGGTAACACAACAACAAGAGTGTGCTGAAATCTCTGAGATTTCTTTTTGCATTTAGTTCGAAAGCCTAATCATATTCACCTGATTCTTATACTCACTTCATTAAAGCTTACTCTGGGCTCCATTTTCGTGCCAGTGTAAGGGTAATTCTCTTTGGAAGAGGCGAACAAAAAGGTCTTTTTTTGACATTTTCAAGACTATTTTGGTTTAAAAATGCAAGTATCCTCCTGAGAATCTGTCTTAGAATAGATGCAGGGGAAAGACGCTATTTTCCTGAGTTCATGCGCAACCTTTTAAATTCCCTTCTCTTATCTTATAACCCTTATTTTTGTATTTTAATGTTTGCATATTTTAATTTATGTATAGTACCCCTCTTCAGCATACTAGGCTTCTTCACCCGAATATTAACTAAATACACCAGACTTTATGAACTGAATAGAAATCCATCTAAATCCATGTTAAGCCACAGATAACATTACTGTATTAAACAAAAGTATTTACATAATAGTCAGCGATATCAGTGCTGTTAGAATACAGTAGCATTATCAGTTAATATCTGCACTTCACATGAGGAGAAAGCCCTGCACTTTCTCTCTCTCGCTCGTATGACCATCTATAGGACTGCTGTCCAAAGATGATTTCAATATTATTCCTACATCAAAACTGTAAAAGTGTGAATCTTGATAAAGCTCCTGAGGCTTTAATTCTCCTGCAACATTTGGTGATTGATTAAAAAAAAAAGAAAAGACAAGGCAGAGAGTTTTGCAAAGAAACGCTTTTGTTTGCCTGCCTATCAGGGGTCTTTACGTTTTATAGTGTTAACAGTGCAAACCTTGACGAAGGGAAAAATACACTCTTTGCATGTGGCAGCAGTGTGTCAGTCCAAAACTAAATACATTCCATATATAACATACTGCATCCTTATCACATTTATAAACCCACTAACACTATAAAGAAATGATAAAATAAATGGGAAATACATCCAGAATTAAAGACTTCCTGGTAAGACCTCAAATTTATTCGTTTTTGCTAATAGGAAGTCACCTGAGACCTTTATAACTTACATAACCGAGCCTTCATTTAGAATTGTCCCGCCGTGGCGTTTCTATCAGGCCAATTTCTGAGATGCAAACCTTCCACATACGTGATCTGTGTCTCGTCATATCATGAAATTCCCCGAAGTTGATTAAATATGTCTGTTTGTAAGGCGACGTCGTCACTGGTGCTTCTTCTGCATACGTACCAAACAAATGTTAGCGTCATGAATATATTTATAGAGACACCCAGAGGAGGTGTTCTGTTGAATTATCGCTTTGGCACTTAGAAAACAGAAGCTTTAATGCTTTGCACTCATGCTCCATTAACCTCCACCGTGAGCCTTCTGCTGAGACTCATTACACAGAATTAATCTAAGGCCTAGATATTGAAATAAATGCAAGGACTGACCAACAGTAATACTGAATTTACACTTTAACACTCACTTACATATAGTATTAATAAGGGACGTACTGATACTGATATTGGGATGTGGCCAAGTATGAAGCTCGTGTACTCATACTCGCAAAATATGTGCCAATGCCATCGTCTGATAGCATGTAATGCTATGTGATCTAATCATTGTGTACATTGGCATGCTAATGAACAGACGACATGAAATCTTGTCGGCAGCGATCTGGACATATTTCATGATTAATAATGACAGTATCATTATCAATGCCTCAACGCAAAGCAGACTGCAAAGTGTGCTGTGTGAAAATATCAAGAAGAGGAACTACAGCGTCCTATAACACAAGTACCCTGATAAAACATCTGAAACCCAGAATGCAGCATGAGGAGTTCATTACTAGCAGCAAATGCTGGCTTGGTGAGGAAAAAAAGGTCTATAGATGATATTGGTATAATGCTCTTGATCATCAGCCGCTATTGGTCACTGACAAAGAAGTTCTCATCAGAGAATGAAACACACTATTAAAGGGATTAAACACATTAAAGAGAATAAAACGCACTTTATTTACAAAAGTAAAACAAAACCTGCTCTTCTTCACTGCTGTCCTACTCGATCCAAGGTAATTTATGTGTCTAGCGAACGCACTTCATTTAAAATCGAATGCCTAACGTTATAAAGGATGAGTCTGGTAGCCTAAATGCATGAACAAACACACAGGTGCGCTTTTCACGGCCACTGTTTAAACCGAGGAAATGAGTTAAATAATGTGACGGCCATGATTGATTAATACTAAAGGCCAAGTCACACTGGGACACGTTGGCTCGAAGGCTTCATTCAACTCCATTTAAAAAAGAATTTCAATCCACACTGCCATTAGAGGTGCATTCGAGGCTCTGTCTCTGTTTTACACGTCATGTCTGTTTTTCACTTTGTCAAGGACGCAGGCGAGGATGCAAGTTCAGGATGTCAGGCTTTTGTTTATCCAAGCGATCAAAACAAGAAAAAGATTCAAGGTCAGGGTCAAAATCCCAGCCAAGGTCAGGCGATCAGCAAATGTCAAAAACCAGATAGCGATACACAATCAAAAGGCTCGGAAATGACTGGTGATAAACAGCACAGTGTGTGTTTGCAAAGGTGTGTGTGAGCTGTGAGCGCACCTTTACACTGTGAATGTGGCAGTGGTGGCTATTGAGTCCAGGTGTGTGCAATCAGTAATCAGGTGAACATGAACGTGAGAGTGTTTGTAATGGGGGGGTGTTGTAGTCCTTGGCGGCCATGTTTGTAGGCCGTGCTGTGTTCTGGGAGTTGTGGTTCGACACCGAATCCGGCGGATCCATGACACATTTGTGTGCGAGTGAAGCATAAACTCCAACCTGTAGCCACGCATTTTATACCAACATGAAACAATATAAACATGGATATAGCGGTTATTCGCTGATCTGCTGTCTCCGACAGTCACTGACTCTTTTACAATTCCGGCAGAGAATTGTCTAAGGACAAAATAAGTTTAGTAATTCTGTGTATTCTTTGCATGCTGCTTCCTCATGTCAGCAATGTTTAAAAAAATCTGATCCTTCTTTAATTTAGCTGTAAAATGTCTATTAACATTTTTACATTTTCCCAAAATGTGATAACAGGACAGATTTATCATTTACACTCTTTCATGTTCGGGTGCTCGAGCCACATTTACCTCGCACCACTTCACACATTAGCCAGATGTTATTACGTGTGTAACGACACCTGTCTCTCCAAGCCATGTGCAGTGACAGCCAACGCTCTCCCCCCACCCTCTCAGGTGAAGAAGATTTGTGAGTTTCAGTGTAGAAAAAAATCTTTTGCGACGAGCGACAGCACAGGAAGTAGTCTGAAACTAAGTGTTCCTAAGCGATTTGCACATTATGCAAAATACAGCACTGAGCTTTCAAACTAGCAAGTGTGAATGCAATTACAATTAAGATACAATCCAAATACAAGACACATGGAATGGGCTCGGAGAGAAGCACATTGCAGAAGCCATGGCCATGTGATTAAGAGCGTTGTAAATGTGTGGCAAACTCTGTGGGAAGAAGAGTTTTCGTTTACAGTTTAATATTATACAGCGAGGTTCGTCAAGGTCAGAAAGAAACCCAAAATGGAAAAAAAAAATAACATTCCCTGTGGATGTGCGAAAAAGCAGTTATTTTGGGTTCTAATGGAGAAATGTAGCTAGGAGCATTACATCATACTGTGACTATAGTCTCTATAGAGCCCTTTCACAGACTGTAGTCACAGTATGATGTAATACTGCTAGCTGTGTAGCTGTGACAATGGCATTAAAGATACAGTGTATTGACACATTTAAACCACACATTAAAACCACTTTATCTTTAATGTTAGTGTCAATACACTGAATTTCAACTTCATCTGTTTTGGTTAGATTGGACTTGTAATCTCAGCAACAATATATTGGAACACCTTAGAGGTCTTCGGATGTTAGAAATTGTTACAACTATTGCCCAAATATTTCAAGAAGAGGATCCTGCAATTGTTTCCACTTAGGATTCCAAAGCCTGCCATCCTTGATCCGTATTTCTGAGGGTTCAAGGATAGCAAGTATGCCACCCCAAGCACGCAGACACTCGCCTGCAACACCCACGCACAGACCAGAAATGACCCTGATTCGCTTAGCTCAGTGGATAAAACATGAAGATTTCATACAAACATGGGGGTATTGCACACAGGATCTAATCACACACACGGACCAGAACAACCACATGCATATTTCATAGCTGTAGCCCCATGAGCTTGGAGCGTAGCTATGTTTGCGGTGCTAATTGGAGCTGCTATTACATGTGTGATGCAAGCAAGCGCATTGTGAAACACACCCGTGCTCACTGACCCCCTGACTTGCACTGCTGAAACTATAAATCTGTACTTAGCACTTGTCACATTCCTTGGATGTTATGTAGTCTTGTATACACAGCACCTGTACTGATGCTGGATCTTGATTCTGAAGGCGTGATGGTTCATCCCATTGCTCACCTGTTTGTGAATGTCTCAACATCCACCTTCCTCTCTCTCTTCACTTCAACTCTTTCGCCCTTAAAGCACTTGTTACTTTCTTATCCTTCTCGTTCATCCCCCTCGTTTTTTGCCTTTTTTTTTCTTTTATTGTGCAATTATTAAACTGCTTATAAATCAGTTCCATTTGGCCTCTTCTTTAAATGCTGTGCAGCACTTAAGAGCCAGGACTAATTTGACCAACAAACCAACTTTGTGCCATTTCTGTGCCTGTCCAAGTTCACCAGAGCTTGGATTTCTTGATACTGGCATGTTTGACATGAGCCAAAATAATGTCTTTTCTGCCTCTGACAAATTCCTTTTGTTTAATTCCTTTTTTTAGTCATCATTTTGCGATTTCAGCGGTCTGTGCATTCGACCTTTTTATGGAGTTTTGTGTAGATTTAAATCCCTAATGAGCAAGCCAGAGGTGATGGTGGCAGGGAAAACCTCCCTGAGATAGTCTGGTTCTTCTCAAGATTCTTCTGGGTGACGGTAGTTAGTGCAATTATAGTCATTACACATTAACACCTGTATAATATAAAGTCAGACAGTGCTGAGTGTGTTTAAAAGACCTTCAGTATGAGCATCAGAGTCATTTTTGATTTCTTTAGAATTTTTAGCTTAAATCTATAGCATCCAGGTGAAGTTATCCACTGAGTAATGAAGGAAACTTGGGTATAGACTGTTTGTAAGTGTGATCTTTAGGGTATCCATGTGCCATCCACATATTATCAGGTGAACGAAGCACCAAGCGGAAGTAGAGCATCATAAAGCAGGCAGGTCTTGGGGGTGGGGGGGCAGAATGAGTCAGGGTCAGGTACTGGCATCCCATCAGGACAGAGGAGTAGCATGTGTAGATCAATAGAGAGAGAGAGAGAGAGAGAGAGAGAGCTTGTTATTAGATAGTTATGCTTATAATGCAATGCCAGTGTCTGTATTTGCATCAGTATATGTTTTTTGCTCACAAATCTGTTATTATATATCTGTTTTTATATTCAGGTTTAAAACAGAAGTGGGTGTGATACCAGAGGTTGTTTTTGTTATGTTAATCCTACCACTATGCCCTAGAAACATTAATTAACAGAGCTGCTGGAAAACGATGTCATCTTTTCATTCACAAACTATAACAGCAACTGGGGTAGGTTAAATGACTAAAGCCTAGACTTAAAGATTGAGACTATGTCTGAGTCCCAAACGCTAATTGGAAGGATGTTCGATAATTGTGGGGCATTGTAAAAAAAAAAAAAAAAAGTCCCTTGCTATAGTCTTCGTTATTCTAGGTACTAATAAAGAGCCTTTCCTGTGTTGTGAGAATATTCAGTGCTTTATACATCGTTAGTAGTATTTGATAATCAGTGTAGAATTTCACTGGGAGCCAATGCAGTGTGGATGAGATAGGAGCGATCTGGACTGGAGCTTGTTTATGCACTTACTGGAACATCCAGACAGCAAGCCATTACAGTAGTTCAACATAGACGTAACAAAAGCTTTTTTTTAGTTCTGCATCTTGCAGTGCCATTATATCTCTTATCATAGTGCTATTTCTGAGATGAAAAAGACCTTGTAATATGGGAGTTATCCTTGTAATATTATGTAAATGAGTGTGACACCCGGGGTGTAGAGAAGAAAATGAGGACTTGGGAGGCAGGCGTGAGAGTGAGTGTGTGTCTGTTTATTTTCCTTTGGGCTGTGCATTTCAGCATGAAAGAACGTCTAAATGTAAATGTTTGAAAAGAAACAAAACCATCACCTTCTCATTCACACACATGTTCAGAAAAATACTGTCAAATCACGGTGTTTATCAGCTCACCACAGGCTCCCTTGTTCAGCTTTTCAGCAGATCATTACCACACTTTCTCCCAGACTCTGCCCTCCATTCACAAACCAGTGCTCAACCACACAGCCCCTGCCACAATCAGCTTCAAATAAGAGACTAGATTCAGTAAACACAATAAGAGCTTTTACTGCTGCACATGATGGAAGTTAAAGGCCATTTAAGGTTACTGCATAATCAGAAAGCTTAATGTCGTAACTGTGGCATCAAAAGCTACACTAAGACCTAGCAACATAAGCCAGGAGACACAACCCTGATCGAAGTCCAGTAGTAGGTCATTTACCACTTTAACCAGCGCCATCTCAGTACTGTGATGAGGCTGAATGTGATTTCTATGCAAGTGCTGTGCTACAACCTTTTCTAGGATCTTGTAGATAAAGGGGAGATTTGATATTGGCCTATAGTTAGACAGCTGACAAGGGTCAAGGTTGGATTATTTTGATCAGTGGTTTGCTAACTATTATTTTAAAGGATTTGGGTATATAGCCTGTGCTAAGGCTGACTAGACTGTATGCTGGATGACTGTATGCCATCAACTCTCAACTGCCTCTTACAGGTTTACTCTAACCTTGAGTAAACATAAAATACAGTTGTTGGTTTTTTTTTTTTAAAGAATTGAGGAAATCGGGAGGGAACAAATACTTTTTCATGGTACTGTATATGTATATGAGTGCTTACAGTCTGCACTTCATAGACAGTATTTCAGTTCAGCTTCAGATTTCATCCGTGCTGGAATACAGAGCAAAATAGTTCGATCCATTCAAACCAATTCAGCCTAATTCAAGTCAAACGAATGGCAGACCTTTTGCTTCAGATACTTCTCTAATGCTCTGGTTGTTTGTATGCCAGTGCAGGAGATGTCCCTGGTGTTTATGAGGTCTCTTGGTGTGAACTGCATGGCAGCTGTGCTAAATGAGCTAATATAAAAGCTAATGCTCTCTAACAAACTGAAGGAGGGACTTAGAGAAGAGGCCACGGGAATCCCTCGGCACAGATGGCAGAACGAAGGGTAGAAGCATGCAATGCTAATGTGTTATCCTTTCCCTAAAAAGAGCCCCACTTCCCAACTTAAAAGAGAAGGGCACGATTCTAAATCATCGAGCTGTGTTTCGGGGTATAGTAAGGCTGCATTAGCATCTGCGGTATAAGAGATCTTTTGTGTGCAGAATGTTCCAGTGGGAGACTTAATGGCATTCATTGCCCTGCAGTCCTTGGGCTCACAGAATAATTACCATAATTGCAATTCATAAATTTTTCACTCCCAGCTCTTTTGCTGAATAAAAGTCTATCGTGCACAAACACACAAATCTCCAACCACAGGTACACAGACACACACATACACACACTCACTATGTGAGCATGGAAAGAAATCTTGTCTAATTTAGCAGTGGAGAGTGGGGAGTCGGATTGTGTGTGTGATTTGTGTGGCAGACGTGTGATGTAGATGAACAAGCATGCTGCGTTTTTTAACCAAACCAAAGTCGGACATGATAGGCTCATTAGTTACAACACAGCCATTACATAGTGATAGTTCGTATGTGTATGTGAGGGTGACAGGAAGAGTGTGTGTGTGTGTGTGTGTGTGTGTGTGTGTGTGTGTGTGTGTGTGTGTGTGCGTGTGTTACAGATTCATTAGCAACTACAGCTGTGAGTTATTAGCATTCCTGAGAGATGTCTTTGAAAACCTGATGAAACAGCTTGCTAGCTGGGGCAGAACTGTGAGACAGCGGATTTTGTTGCTAAACACATAAGCGCTACGCATCCGACCTAGCAAACAGTCGAAGCTGGATCTGTTCAGCCTCGTCTGACTCAGGATGGGACGAGTTGCGTTCAATGCGCACCGCACTCGTGCGGGAATGCGCTTCATTTGAACCAAGAAAACTAATTCTCATAAGTACAACAGTGTCAATGAAACGTGGGGGATGGGGACAGCTGGATTTTGGCAGCTATAATTACAATACATCTAAATGAACCAGAGGCATGAGACAGTGGGGCAGTGAATAAACAATGTATGTGTAATCCTTGAGGAAACTTACCATATCGACATGCTGATATAAAAGAACAGAATGTGCATCTTAGTGAAGTATGATTTTGAATAAAGTTCATGGAAAGTGTAATGCAGTGATTTCAATATAGTCAAATTGACTATAGTCTAGAATATAATAAACCAAATGTAAGCTTATTAAACCTATTTTTAGACATTTGTTATTAATTTGAAGTTTGAAATAGTTCTATTGGCAGATAATTTTGCTTATTTTAAGCATTTATTTCTAGAAAGATGCGAAATTATTAAAGATGCCAGTAGAATATTTAAGATGAATTGAATTCATTTTAATAATCGTATATTTGGTGTAGAAATGTCTTGAAATAAGTTAAATAATCTTACATGTGGCTCATTGTAGCCTCGCAATGGGAAATACTCGATCGGTTTAACTATATCCAAGATATTTTCACTTGCTGAAAGATGTTTAATGCTATAAAGTTTAATGCTATAAATAAAATGTGATGTAAAATTTCAATGTCCTGCAGTAAAATAACTCCTCAGAGGAAGTCCAACAGCTGGTCAGTCAGGGAAAGGAGTCAGGGGGCTCTTGCATTAGCATTCAGGCATTCTCACTTGTGTGTTTGTTATGGAGTACAGCTTGGGAGGGATCTCTGAATGGAGTGAATGTATTTTGTTTAAATTTTGAGTTGCAGAAGAGCTAGGTTTAACTAACTAACATTTTTTAGAGAACAGTACAGTATATATTCTATAAATCAGCACATCATATACTCTCCTAACTGCACTCTTTCTCTTATTAGTGTCACTGAAGTTACTGAACAAATCCCACTAGTTCAGGTAAATACCCAAGTCTGGGACGTTAAGGGGTTAATTATCTTACTGAAATGGAATTTTAAACAAATCTCCATCCTAACACCCGTAACATTTTGTACAGCTTCCAGATTTAGAATGTAAGAATTGCTGAGTCTGAATTTTATTCTTGGTTTAAGAATGGCACTGGCCCATCTTTTGTAGGCAGTTTTGCTGTGTAACTCTGGAAAAGTCAGTTGCTAAGGCGAGGAAAAAGGAGGCCAGGCTGACAGGATGTGCTTTGAAAATGCTGGCGTCTAGACCTTAAATAACCGCCGTTTAATATGCAACGTCAGCTTGTCAATGCAGTGACACAGATGTTGTGTTAGCAGGGTTTGCGATACACTAATGAAGTCGTGAGTAGGCGGTGTTTATATTTATATATGCTGCATTCGACTAGAGGTCGTAACAAGTAATACCTCCGTAATAACTCCGACCAGGAAACAACAAAGAAAGCTACTTGGAATTCCTACTCAAGAAGTCAGGAAGGTCTGAGTTCAGCAAGTGACATCAAGTCAACATGGCCGCTCACAGCATCAGCAGTAAACACAGCAGCACTTCTTACCTTTAAATGAGTTACACTGTATATACAAGTATTAGCTTTAGTTCCGTCAACATACAGGCGTATTCGCTTGTTACAGCTATAACACTGACTCTACAGTGCACTGTTTTGAGGAGGAAAATATACATCACTCATCACAGTTAGCTGGTAGCTCGAATGCATGAAAATGATATAATTACAATCTCCAGGTTCCTGTTTTGAAGTAAGTTGAATGCAGTAATAGTCACTAGCCAGTAGCTGCACGTGGAGGTGTTTAAGGCTGACAGGAGATACGTGTTGGAATGGTGCATTGAAGAGAGATCATGATGCTTCTTTCATTCTGCCTCTCTTTTTCTCTGAAAAATGTTGAAATATTAAATACTGTGTATGTGTGTGTGTGTGTGTGTGTATGTGTGTTGAGAGAAAGAGAGTGTGTGAGACAGGTCATGTCATAAATGAGGCACACACTCGGCAAGCATTTGGCACATATTAATTAATGTGACACCTATGATGCAACAGGAAGTGAAGATGATGCTTATGTAAGACTTCCTGTGGTTATACAACCAGACACAGTCATCATCCTCATCTCTATTTCTCTCATTCTCTCTCAGCACATCCATATGAACTCCCACTGACAGGTGTTTTGGTCCAATCTGTCTGTGTGTGCAGCAGCAGCGCATCATGTTTTTCGAACACAACAAGCTGATGTGACTCAGAGCTGCTGAGCAACAAGGCCTCGCCCGCGTGACATAGTGACCATTACTGTCCTCATTAGATGGCCTTGAACAAAAAGCTTTGTTAAATGATGTTGCTACTAGTATGTACACTGTGTGTGTGTGTGTGTGTGTGTGTCCTCCCTGTGCTTACCCAAAATGATAGGTAAAGAAAAAATAAGACGCCTCTTAAGAAACAGAGGCAGTGCAGACCTGCATGAGCACACACTCACACACACAGCACATTGTCCTCTGTCCCTAGATGACTAAACAGAGTTGTACAGGTAACAGAGACAGAGACTCAGTGACAGAGAGGCATAATTGACTAGACGCACAGTTTCAGCATCTAAGGAATTTCTCTCGTAGAGGATGTGTATTAGCTGTAGTGCTGCTGATATTCACTGTGCTTCTTCTCTTTTCCAGCCCAAACAGCGCACGTCTCTATCCTCATCGCAGGATGTACAGCGGCCCGTACTGAGCCACAGTGGTGAGCCATCTGAGGTGAGCTCATCTCTGGGCTATGCTAGCTTTAGCACCAGCCCACCTGCTAGTCCTCTCATCAGTCCAGCCAACTACTCCACCGGGTCAGCTGAGGACTGCCCCCTTGCTGGTAAGATTGTGTGGCATCTGCTTTTACTGCACATTTTTTATCCAACACATGTCTTGAAGGGCTAAGTAAATTCTCTATGTATACACTATATGGCCAAATACTTGACCATCACACTCCCCCTGTGTTTGCTGTTATAATGAGCTCCACTCTTCTGGGAAGCTTTCCACTAGATGTTGGAGCGTGGCTGTGGG
>CM074953.1:22850934-22861933 GCA_037577455.1 Pangasius macronema | reverse complement strand
GATAGGTGGAGAGTGATGATTCACTGTGGAGACCCCTGAAGGGAAAAGCCGAAAGAAGAAGAAGAAGAAGAAGAAGAGGTCATGGTCACATGAAATTCCTGTCATGTCATATAGTGATGCAGTGAGAAGCTGGACTGAAGCTGGACTGATTGCTAAAATGTACAGTCATGTTGACATGCAGATGTTTTTTTCTGTAAGACTGGGTTATCTAAACCACCATATGATTACCAGTAACCACATACTATTTGAGTGGTAACACTGATTGTCAGTGTGTGTGTGTGTGTGTGTGTGTAGTGCTGGTACGGGTAAATCAGGCGCAGCAGTGTTGCTGGAGTTTTTAAACACTACATGTTTTAGTGGCCGCTTTATTAGAAACGCCTACTTTGATGGTCATCCGGTTAGAGGACTGTAGACTTTTCCCTGCACAGTTTGTTCTAGTCGTCTTCTAGGCCTTCATCAGGACTGCTGCTGGCTGGAGACTGGTTGATTGGTGGACTGTTCCTCTATCCAGCGTTGGCATTGAGGTGTGCCTGTGACTGATGCACTTTTACCAGCTCTACACACATACCACCATGTCAGTGTCACTGGTGTCCTGAGAAAGGTTCATCGCACAAATGATGTCTGATGGGATAATGATGGGATGTGGGAGCTGACGCATTGTGCGTAGCAGCAGAGGGGCTACAGTCAGTAACTGTCACAGCTCCAGGGTTTGGGGTTACTCTCTGTTCTCCCTGTGTCTGCATGAATTCTCCGGTTTCTTCCCAAAACAGGCTGGGTGGTGGATTAGCTATGCTAAATTACCCCTAGGTGTGAATGAGTGTGTGAATGTGTGTGTGCATGGTGCAATACCCACACACACACACCACACAATGAATTACACTCCTCTCTAATAAGGACAGTCGGGGCTCCATGTATTCAAACATAGTCGAATGAGGTGAATTATTTCTGCTAAAACTGCCCTTCTTTCATACAGCTTTCAGACGATAATTACCTGGTCCTCCTGTCTTGTCCAGGGAGAGAAGGAAAGTCTTTGCTCAGTCCTTCTTTCTCATGTCTCCAACCACTAATTATGGAGTTTAGAGTGGGAGGAGGATGGATTAGAAGTGGGATAATGAAAATAATAGAGGACGAAGGGTTAGATACAATGCTTAGCACAAAATAAAACTGTTTTATGTAAAGATGGCCTACTCTTTTTCTCTCTGTAGATTGATAAAATCATGAGTTCCATTGGTGCTGGGATCGGGACAGAGCTCGAGGAGAATGATGAAGACCACACAGGTGTGTGTGTGTATGTATGTGTGTGTGAGAGAGACCCAGTCCACTGGGAGCATCATATTAGATATAATATGTCTCTGTGTAGTGGTTGTGATGGTGTGTGTCGCTGCAGTGTTGTGGATGTAGCTTTCTCTTCAGCTCTGGCACAGTAGGGAGGGTTTTTTTGCGATGTAACTATGGTTACTGTGAGCTCCTATTCACTGCCACAGTCACAGTGAGGAATACAGAGACAGGAAGTTTATGGGTTGTTAGGAGAGAAGTTCATCTCAGAACAGCTTTGAGATGGATCTCAGCAGACAGGAACATCTCACACGACTAGAAGTGCATCTTTCTCTCTTCTCCTCTCCTCTCCCCTTACTTCCCCCTCCTCTCCTCTCCTCCTGCTTCCCCCCTCTCCTCTCCTCTCCTCTCCTCTCCTCTCCTCTCCTCTCCTCTCCTCTCCTCTCCTCTCCTCAACTCTCCTCACTTCCCCCTCCTCTCCTCTCCTCTCCCTTACTTCCCTCTCCTCTCCTCCTGCTTCCCCCTCTCTCCTCTCCTCTCCTCTCCTCTCCTCTCCTCTCCCCTTACTTCCCTCTTCTCTCCTCTCCCCTTACTTCCCTCTCCTCTCCTCCTGCTTCCCCCTCCTCTCCTCTCCCCTTACTTCCCTCTCCTCTCCTCTCCTCTCCTCTCCTCTCCTCTCCTCTCCCCTTACTTCTCCTCTCCTCTCCTTTACCCTTTCCCTCATGTCTCATCTCTTCTGCTTTCCTTTCCTGTAATGGTCGTTTATTACACTTTCCCCTCAAATTCCTGTTTATGCTAACATTATACCCAATGCTTACCAACATCCCTGTGTGTGTGTGTGTGTGTGTGTGTGTGTGGGTGTGTATGTATGTGTGTATGTATGTGAGCGCGTGGGAGGAAGTCGCAGCAGCTTTGCACTCAGACAAAGCGGCTGTGGCTGATCTGATGGCTATTATCAGCAATGTGAGGTACAGCCACTGTGAAGCACAGAGCAAGCTAGAGAGAAGCGGAAGGGAGGGAGAGAAGAAGAGAAAGAGAGATATAGAGGGGAGAGACAGAGAGAGATAGAGCGGGGGAGCACAGAGGAGCAGGCTGCAGAAGCATACAGATGAGTGTGGGTGTAGTTGATAAAGAGCATTCTACCAGGCAAGCTGCGCTTTCCCTCTCTGTCTCTCTCTTTCTCTCTCTCTGTCTCTCTCTCTCTCTCTCTCTCTCTCTCTCTCCCTCACACACACACACAGACACACACAGAGCACGGCACAACAAGAAGGAGCAACAGCTGAACAGAAGCAGAGCTCAGAGCGCCGCAGTGCTCTCCGCGTGGATGGGATTTCCATCCTTCAGCATGCCTCTTTTTATCTCTGGACCCTGACCCTCACTTCTTCACAGAGGACATCTCTTCTCTTCCTCTCCCTCTGCCCTTCCATCCCTCTGTCTTTCCTCTCCTTGTTTTTTTTCCTTCTCCCTCTTTTCTCTTTTCTCCCACCACAGTCTCCTCTTTTTTCCAACCTCATCTTTCTCTTCTCCCTATCTCTGTCTCAGTTTCTTTTCCTCTGCATTTTCTTTTTTTCACTCTTTACATCTTTGCCTCATCTTCCTCTTCTCCCCCTTTTTTTTTTCTACCTCCTCCTTTATTCTGTTTCTTCTTCCATCACCACTACTGTTTTCTTCCTTGGCATTTCTTCGCCTCTCTGCTGCATTTTCTTTGCATCTCTACTCTCTTTCGCTTTCTGATATTTATCTCCATACTCCCTCTATTATCCACCCTCTTCCTCTCTCTCGCCACTTGTTTTCGGGAGCATGGCGGGATCATTTGACAGCCACTTTGCGCGGAACATGATGTGGCAGTGCCAGCTGTCGCAGCCGGACTGCCGCTGCTACCGCGTGGATGGCTACTCACTGCTCAAACGACTCCCTCTGCACCCACTCATAGGGCCGCGCTGCCCTGTGCAGTCCGTGGGTCAGTGGCTCGACAACATCGGCCTCGTCCAATACGAGAACCACTTGCTGGCCAACGGCTTTGACAACGTGCAGTTCATGGTGAGTGCCAACACTTTCCAGCGTGGAGTCATTACCTCATTAACTCTGTCTCTAGGCTGTTAGTGTTTGTGTTTTGCTTATTTAATCATAATTTTTTGATATTTGTATGTTATGATATTTGTTCTGTCTGTAGTTTTCTACATGTAGCTTCATGTGACTGGTCTATTTATGTATTGTTATTATTTAGGCTCGTTTGATGTTTTCAGGATTCGCAATGCTGTGCTGATGTAACTCTTATGTTGAGATAGTTGAGTTGTATGAGCACAGTCAGCATGTCACGGCTACACGTAACAAAACATGCTCAGTGATCAGGTTTATGTAACATATGTCACGTATCTCGTGGTTGAAGTGTGTTCTTGTGTGTGTGTGTGTGTGTGTGTGTGTGCTGTTTTTTTGTTATTGTAAATTCTTTGGCTAAACTCTATAGATCTAGATACATGAGTAGTGGCGATAGGCACTGTATCTGTAATTAATCATTGGCTAAATGGCAAAACATGGACACTGCAGTACATTTTTTATATTTTAGATTTTATAACCCATCACTAGGTCACATGTTGAAACTCCAAACCTGACGTGAACTGAACGACCTGAGGAAATATCTGGCTTCTTAAATTGAATGATGTTCAAGCTAGTTTTCTCTCCAAAAAAATTAAAACAAGCCCGGACAAGGGTCTGCTCTGGATTTACAATTTGTTAAGAATGTAACACATTTTGAGTGTTAAGAAGATCCTGCCTGCCTTTGTGGACAAAACCCGTAGCTGCAGTGCTGACTGAATCAAAAAATTATGCAATTTATAGCAGAGTGGAGAGGAAGAAGAATTTTGATTAGCACAGACCTTCGCTCTCAACTCTCAACAAAGAGTCAAAGAAAACGAATGAAAGGGGCCGTGTGGATGCAAAAACTCTTCTCTAACTGTTCAGAGGCTCTGACCCAGAGAGAAAGAGAGAGAGAGAGAGAGAGAGAGAGAGAGAGAGAGAGAGAGAGAGAAGGAAAACAAGGTGACTAGCTTTCCTTCTAAACTTAATACAGAAGCTGGCTACTAGCAGAACTCTGCAGCAGGGTGCAGATCCATTACTGGAGGTTAAGACATAGGTATATACAATTAGCAAAAGCAAAAAATCAAAAAGTCAAACCAAGGTCAAAACCACAAAACAGCAGAGAATATAAAATACGGAAAACTAGGGCAAAAAAACAACAAACTAGAATAAGCTTAGAATTACTATAGAAATAGAGCCCTGAGTGAGACACATCACTGCGACGTCAGCTGCAAAGAAGCCAAAGATTTTTTTTTTTAAGTCATGATGGGTGTCAGAATAGGAAGAGTGTTCATAAACACTTTTGTTTTTACTGCATGCTATAAAATCAGACACCTTTCCAAGCCAACAGAAGACGTTTGTGGTTACAGGCTGTTGGGAAGGAGAATTGGTTCGAGGAGCTCCGAGAAAGAGTCGAGTCGACTAACCGATTGATGGTATAGTCACTTGATCGATTCTTAAATTGTCTGAATCGAATTCGATACATGACTAATTTATGTGGCTTTAAAAAACCTACATAGCTTGCCTAAAATCTACATCAAAAACGCTACATAGCTAACGCTACATAGCTAGCTCACATTCTTACTGAGGTGCTGCCTATAAGGTACATGTTTATTGTACTCATAAAGCAATACGTCTTGAACGTGCCTACATTAAGAACCTTATATGTCTTCAGTTTCTCTCTAGGATGAACGCCTGGTATTTCCATGAGTATATATGTATATATGTCCAGTCATGGCAGGCTTAGCATCGCTTAGCATCATTTAGCCCCAAAGAGGAGGCCAAGCCATGAGGACCTTCTACAGTTACACCATTTAACCGCAACGCAAGTTTACACTTTCTGACCAATGAGAATTTGGGAATGTGAGTATTTAGCAGTGCTGGAGTATAAAGGGCAATAATGGTGCAGAGATTGGAGACAACAGGCTTTGTTTCTGTAGGCCAGGTTCACCCACAGCATCGGCAGCTTTTTAAAGACAGTCACTGATTGAGCTTTTCCCACAATCCTGTGTGCCAGTACAGAGAAGAATCTTGATGCATGCCTTACTCATGTCCTGAGGGACAGCAGGTCAAGTCGAGCTACGTCTGTAGCATGAAAAGCGTGTGGTGCAGAGTGCTAGGACCCTCGACCATACAAGAACCGCTGTCCTTCGGTCACCTCCCTTGACACTACACCTTCTTGAACCCCTTAAAGAGTACCTGAATCAGGTGTAGCGGTCTAACAGAGCGCAGGAGAAAAAGTGCCAGGAGCGAGGCGCATTAGTCCAATCTTGAGATGACAAGATACAGAACAAGCAGCTGAGTGACCTGTGTGGAGATAAATGGCCAGTCCTCCGGACAGTATGAAGGGAAAACCTACACCTACAAAAAAGCATTCATGTGCAGCGTATCTGCAGCACCTTCTGTACGTCTTCTATACCTTCTACATACATTGCATACACTCGTATGCTCTGTATGCCACATTCTACCCCAACATCATTTAACCACACCCACCTCTATCACTACACTAGTTGAATAGAATTTTTTTAAATGTATCGAGCATAGTCCATTTCATGAAAAGTAAAGTTTGTGCATTTCATGCTGTGATTAGACGTGCTGGGCTCATGAAACTTCTTCTTCTCTCTGCACTCAATGCGGGTGTTTTAAAATGTGGATAGTTTTTAGTCTGTAAACTTGCAAGCCTGACTGAGAGGTTTCATGAGCCCGGTAGGTTTATATAAACATAATATAATATAAAACGATTTATTACATGCTAATCTTCTTCCGATAGCGTAGTGCTAGAGGTGGGCTGAGTTCACATATGCTGGTGCAGAACGTGGCATACAGAGCGTCGGAATGATGGCTTTCAATGACTGTCCAGCACTACACCAAGGTTGTGCACACTGTCAGATGGTATTCCCTTCTCCACCTTCTTACTCACATGATGAGTGACGTTTTAGGAAGGGTTCCTGTCGATGATGAATTCGTCCCAAGGACACGTATTGGCGATTTGCCTTTGGCACTGGCATGAAACTTGGCATGAAGGATGAATTTACATGCATGTTTGGACTGCGTAGGAGCTGTGTGTATATCCTGAACCGCTACAGCTACAGTAAGGGAAAGCTTAATGAAACAAGCGTGCATCTAACCGCTGTGTTAAAGAACTGACCTACACAGCAAGTCTTTATTAGTGCTCGAGCCTTCTCTCTGCTGGAGCTGCTAAGGTAGAAGACAAGCCGCAGGTTACGCAAACGTTTATAGACGTATAGATTATAAGTGGAATGATGTGCTCTATTGAACTTGGCTGGAATATCTGACCAATTTTACCTTGTTTTGACATTTGGCTGGTCCCCACAAGGACTGTCTTTCCTTTTGGTTACTACACAATTCCATTCCCAATCTACTTCCACATCCGTATCGTAATTAATTAGTAATAATTACCTTTTGATTCTATTTGCTTCTTGATGTGTGTGTGTGTGTGTGTGTGTGTGTGTGTGTGAGTGAGTGAGTGTGTGTGTTTATTTTTCTCCCTGATGATGATAAATAATTTTGATGGTGTTTGGTGACATATTTCAATCGCCCTCTCCCTAGACTTGCATCTTTTCCTTTGGTTGCCAAGGAAACCGCTGTGTGTTTGAGACGATCATGCAGCGAGAGGCACACAGGAGAAATCAGTGTTTCTGTAGCTTCAATTTGCTTAGTTCAGCTTATAGCCTTCGAGCATGCGACCGTGTAACTGTTCTTTCTTCATGAATATGCATGCTTAAGTGTGTGTGTGTGTGTGTGTGTGTGTGTGTGTGTGTGATACTCATTTGTGCATTATAATGCATATAGCGTTGTATGTGTGTTGTATGAATACAGATCCCACACTGAACAATGTCTTTCTGTCTCTCTCTCTCTCTCTCTCTCTCTCTCTCTCTCTCTGTCTCTCTCTCTCTCTCTCTCTCTCTCTCTCTGCCTCTCTCTCACTGTCTCTCTCTATCTCTCTGTCTCTATCTCTCTCTGTCTCTCTCTCCCTGTGTCTCTCTCTCTCCCTGTGTCTCTCTCTCTCTCTGTATCTCTCTCTCTGTGTCTCTCTCTCTGTCTCTCTCTCTCTGTGTGTCTCTCTCTCTGTCTCTCTCTCTCTGTGTGTCTCTCTCTCTGTCCCTCTCTCTCTGCCTCTCTCTCTCTCTCTCTCTGCCTCTGTCTCACTGTCTCTCTCTCCCTCCCTCTTTCAGTTTCTCATTTTCTCTCTTATCCGTGTGCACTCTCAGAAATAAAGGGACACTGAAAAAAGTAATTTTGTGGTAACAATTTGTAAGTAAAATGATCATCCATCCTACTTGATGTAAATGGTTAAATCTTAATAAAACACGTAATTCAAACAGTTGCTCCCTTCTTTTATGTATATGTAAATTAAAATTGCTTAATTTAAATGCAAGAGCTTAAATAAATTACACAAAGCACTGTAAAAAGGATGCGGTCTGAACATCATTTCTGGGGATGTCCCATTTCGCAAAAATCATTTATCATCATTAATACTTAATGTCCACTAACTCCTTAAAGGGTTCCAACCAGAAGTATACAGAAACTCCAATGGGCACATGCACACACACACACACACACACACACACACACACACACACACACACACACACACACCATACACCTGACTGAGAAGCACAAAGAGGGAACCACGAAAATTTTACTGAAACGTTGAATCTTGCAAAGCATTTCATAATACAGTAGCCTTAGGTACTAAATCCAACAGAAAGCTGTTGTGAAATATTAAAAAAAAAATCAGTAACACTCAAAATGAAATAAGTTTAAAGTTCTGAGATATGCAGATAAAATAATTTCGTAAACCTCAGTCTGATGTTAGTGTGTTGTGGCCGGTATTCATTTCAACTGTATACACTGTGTTCATTTAATGAGTGCAGCACTGAAGCAAGCTCTGAGTAATCTGAGTAAAATATACGCGTTGGGTTTAACCACATACTCTATATGGCCAAAAGTATGTGCACCCCTGACCATCACATCACCCATATGTGCTTGTTGAACATCCCATCCCAGATTTATTCCCCCTGTGTTTGCTGTTATAATGAGCTCCACTCTTCTGGGAAGCNAGGGCTCTGTGCAGGACACTCGAGTTCTTCCACTCCAACCTTCACACACCGTGTCTTCATGGAGCTCGCTTTGTGCAGTGGGGCATCGTCATGCTGGAACAGGGTTTGAGCCTCTTAGTTCCAGTGAAGGGAAACTGATATGTTTGGGGAAGAAGCACATATGGGATTGATGGTCAGGTGTCCACTCTCCAGGTTGTCTTATTTTTACCTTTAATAAGTATAATTCACTTGGGAAAATGAAAGTAGCATAATGTCATGAGTAATGCGTACACATGTCACGAAAATGTACCTTTAAAATTCCTTTAACGTACATAACGTTAAAAGAAATCGTACAGTTTACTGCCTTTATTCTGAGTCTGAGGTGACCTTCTTGTCTGACGTTATCAACTTTGTTTCCTCTGCATATTTTGTGCAAGTGTGAAATGCGACCACATTGTTAGACAGTGCAGGTCTTATCCTCTCTCTAAATGTGTGTGTGTGTGTGTGTGTGTGTGTGTGTGTGTGTGTGTGTGTGTGTCACCAAACCCATGTACCATGTTTAGTAGTTGGTTAATGGTTAATGTGTTGGACTTAACTGCTGCTTGTTCACAACATTTCTTACAATGTGAATTTCCATTCACCTGCTTTTTGGCAGATTTCAAGTTGACATACAAAAAAAAAGAAAAAAAAAAAGCAAATTGTATTATCACATATCTTTAGCAATATTTCGTCAGAACATTACTCATGGCAACCTAGCTTATTTCAAAATTCACAACTTTTTATTATTGCTGCATTATTGTTTCTCCCTCTCACTAAATTTAATTTTAAATTCAAATCAATTGAAATGTTATTTGTTTATTCTCTCTCTCTCTCTCTCTCTCTCTCTCTCTCTCTCTCTCTCTCTCTCTCTCTCTCTCTTTAGGTGTTTTATGTGCAGATCGCATTAACTCTGCAGAATGAAACCTTGTTAAAGGCTTTTAATGAAGCAGTTCACTTCAAGCCTTTACCAGTAGTTGTTGTTGTGCACCAGTGACTCCTCTAAATGTGTATTTCTTGTATAGTTTTAACTACTAGGTCCCCTGTTTCTTATTGTCATGCCCATATTATAGCATTTCTTCACATTCATCATTCATGAATTCAAACATTATATAAGGCAATGATGTGTTTAACCCTTTACTGCACATTGTTGCCATATGGCAACAATTTACAAACTACCCCCCTATTTTTTTTTTTAAATTTTGAAATATATTTTTATTTCTTGAACTAATTCAAGTAATAAAAATCCATAAAAAATAAATAAATATTTCATGCAGTAGAGGGTTAAGCAACGAGCAATTTATCACTAATACCTATTCTGCGTTTTTAAAACTTTCTTATAGACAAACTGGAACAAATTTTGAATGGACTTTGTCATTTGTCGTTTCATTTTGTTCGTCATATTGATATTTCGTGGCCATCATTAAAATTGAAACTCTAACAGGAAAAAGAAAATCCAAACTACACTTCTTTTCTTTTGCACAGCGTTAGGCTGCATCCCTGACAAAATTCGAATTAACTATAAAACGGATAAATGAAAGCAATTGCAAAGCGCAAGTATGCGGTTCCGTGTTCAGCATGGACGCGCTTGTTAGAGCCAAGATGAAAAGGGAAACACAAATGACCACTAAAGAACATTTAATTTCCATTTCCCGTTGTACCTTTTCATTTTCACGTTCTCCAAAAATGCTGAGTAGCTATGGGCGTGGCTAAGACTTAGACCACGCCTACTCGTGTTTTTTTTACGCTCAATGCCAAGCTAAATAAATGAAAACAATACAGAGGACGAGTCTGCCGCTTACAGCAGCGTGACCGAGATGGCTGTAGGGAATTAATGCTTTTTGAAGCTTGGCAGGATGAAGAATTTGTTTAATTTAAAATGTGAAGCGTGTGTGATAGTCTTAGGGACACGGACGTGGATGGCATTGTATGGCAGAAATTCCTACTGCAGACGCTGATGGTGCATTATGGAAAGCCAAAAGGGTCACATAGAAAGAAAACACTGTTTTGTATGAAATTAAGATAGTATACACAGAATTGGATATACATATTGGATGTATTGTCTATTAAATATGATAAATCAGGCCCACTTCTGTTCCCAAACGTAATTCAGACCATCAGTATTTAGTTGATTCCGGGTGGCTCTAGTTATAAATTATTCCACGGTTCAAAGATGCCATCAGCACACTACAGCAGAGGAGCTCACAGAGTGTTAACGTACTAAAAAGGGGCTCATTTGGCTGTGAAACTGTAAAAGAATGTAGAGGTTGATGCAGGATATTCACAAAGGTTCATAATCCAAGATTTCTTGAAAGGCGTGAGATATTTCTTTATCATTTTAAAGAAAATGAAAAGTCATAGTGTAGTTTGCATTTTCTTTTTCCTGTTAGGGCTTCAGTTTGAATTATGTGCATGAAATACAGCTAAGATAAAGAAAATGAGATGTTTTGGCAAAATGATGTTTTGATTTAATTTTGACACTAATGTTGCGTGTTTACATGGAAAATGCAAACAGTGCTATTTCATTTTATGGGTGTTTTTTTTGGTAC